>JAABKJ010001755.1:1360632-1886848 GCA_011634705.1 Andricus grossulariae
GGGTCAAGCTTTGTGTGATGATCTGTAACGAAAAAGGGGAGGGGTAGAAAAAGAGAATTTGAATTTTTTAAGCTTTTAAGGCAAATATATTTACAAATTGAAATTAAAATTTGAAAATGAAGGAAAAGTTTTAATGGAGGACAGAAGATCTTAATGAAAATTTTCCCGCGCATATTTCTGAACAGATTCTCTTTTGGCTCGGGTTTAAATTGTGACGTAATGATCGCACGCGAAGTAACGTAATCGTTACATAATTCACAACCGCTGACCATCGATTGTCATGATTTCGATTCAACATTTTCTTCGCTACAATAAGCACTGATTTTTACTGTATATGTATAATATAAAGTAGCACGTGCAAAGATTATTATTTATTTTTTGATTGTCCGGGAGTTAATTTTTTCACATGGAATTTCACAAATTTGTAAAAGGTAGATCTATCTAATTACTTGAAATATCATAGAGTTGACATTACACGATATAGTGCAATTTAAAGTAAGTTCGATTTTAATTTTTTTTTTAAATGGTAAGTTCAGTTTACAATATGCAATTCTAAAATATTTTACTTTAAGCATTTTTTATTTTAGGTCTTCATTTTTAAGCTTACATTTTTAATTTGAATAATTTTCAAATGCAGTTTTGTAGACTTGGACAAATACAATTAAAAGCGTTTGAATTCGAATTTTTTTGTATTAAAAACGTTTTAAGTTGAAATGTTTCAACACAAAAGTTATCTCCAAATATACCTCTGATCAAAACCCATACAAGTTTTTAAATTTTCAAAGAATTTCAAATAATTAGATTCATAATTAGACACTTTTATTGAATTCCAAGTTTTATTCAAATATTGTTCCAGTCTAAAAAATAACATTTTTAACTTATAAATAATATAATAACACTTAAAAAGATCAATTATAAATTAAATATTTAAAACGAATAAATTTAAAACTGAATTGTTTAAAATAAAAAGTCTTAAATCGTTAAAATTTCAGAGTATTACATTTAAACTTTGAATGTTATACTTTTAAATGTTCGGTTTAAAAATTGCTAGGTTTGTAAGTGAAATTATTCAATTTTTATGTACAAATAACAATTGAACTATTATTAATTTACCATGACTTTACATTAATATAAATAAACTTAAAGGATTCAAAAAAATATTTTTTATCGAGTTGGAAAGGAGAAAATTTTTGATTTCAGAATTGGAAGAGAAAAACTTGTTCTTTTTTTTGTTTTTAATTGGAATTCGCCATTCTTTTTTTTTTTATCATGTTTATTCTAATTCTTTCGTTACAATTTTAATTTTTCCGTTTCTACAATTTTTAATTTTTAAGTGAATGTGTTGAATTTTCATATATAAATAAAAATTTTACCATTATTAATTTAAAACGACTTGAAATTATAATAACTCAACTCAAAAGGATTTTTATCGAGTTGGAAAGGAGGAAATTTTGGTTTTCAATATTTTATGGATTTGCAGAAGGATCATTTCTTTTAAAACATTTCTATTGGTTTGGAAGGGAGGAATTTTTGGTTTTTCATTCTTTTCTGAATTGGAATTTATGGTTTTAAATCATTATTCAATAAATTCTCATGTGAAATTATGTAAATGTAACATTTTTTTAATTTGTTTTTAATACGAAATTCGCTTTAATCTTGAATTTTCATCTGTTAAAAATTGAAGAAAGTTGAATTTTGAATGGAATCCTTAAAAAGTTTTGTTTCACTTTCACTCGTTTACTCTCCATTTCCAAAATATATAAATATTTTACTTTTAAATTCCTTTAAAAAGAAAAAAATCTGAAATGAACATACTTAGGGATAAAAGACGAGATTATAAAACTTCTGCTTCGAAAGAGAAAAATTATGAGCATCTGCCTCTGACGTTAATGTACGATTAAGAACAATGTGAATAGCTTCACATATTTAAAAACATTCTTCAGATATGTATCAGAGAATCAGAATGCTGACTTTCAAAATACATTTGTTCTCTTTTTTCTTATCTTTTTTCGTTTTGCATTTTACGTTTTTATGATAATGTCACATGTATAATATGCGCATATGTATATATATCTACAATTACAATAAAAATAGGTATATTTGCGCAATTGGGAATCACTGAGCCAGCATGTGGCTTATGAATAAATAAGTAGTATAAAATGCGCCTCTGGAACTTAATAAGAAAAGCCAGATAAATTATAATAAGTGGTTTAATTGTGCACGTGGAATTCTCCGACGCAGATTGGTCATTCTGTCAATGAATAACACTTTACTGTTTCAGTTGATAGGATAATAAATTTTGGACTTGAATTTGCATTAAAAAAACGAATCATTGTGAGATTTAAAAAATAATGAAGTACGTAATCCAGTTGGTCTAAAACACAGCCCTTTTAATTTGCCAATATTATCCAGAATACAATCATTTTTGGAAAAAAATCCACCAAACCGCGAGAAAAGTCGAAGCAAAAAATTTTAATGAATTTATAAACTTGAAAATATGATCTGAGAACTGATACAAATTTTAGAAACAGACAGTTTTTTGTAAATCCTCTCCTTCGACAAAAAACTGAATATAATAAATGAACAGAATTTTTAGTTAAAATAGGGACATTTTAGATTTTCTGTAGAGCTCACAAAATTACCAGTAATTCACTTGAAATCTGTTGAAATCACTTAAAATATTACGAAATACTTTGGAAACTTTGACATTTTTTGAAAACTTCTCAAATCCCAAAGATATCTTTTGAAATTTTGTGAAATCTTTACACTGAGAAAAAAAATGCTGTTGAATCAAAATTATGCCTTTTCGCGCTCGGTCAAAAGCAGATACTATTGATTCAAATGACTATTCAATGAAACAATAATTATTTATTGTGGCTTGACAGTGATGCTGTGAATTCGATAGTTAAGTTGCGAATTCGATAGTTAAGTTGCGAATTCGATAGTATATCCATTTGAATCAATAAGATCTGCCTTTGACCGAGCGCGAAAGTGTGAATTTTTTATTCAACAGCATTTTTTTCTCAGTGTAGAAATATTTCAAATCTTTATACAATCTGGTGTACGCTCAAAACTTGTATGATCAACCCACTTGGTATCAAAGAATAAAAGAAGAAAAGTGTCAAACCCCCTTATCCAGTTCTCTTCATTCAAAAAAATCATCTCTGTCCAGCTCTTCCCAACCCCGAAAATCACAACTAAGTGTAAAAGCCCCTTGTCCAGCTCTCCCCAGCCCCAAAAATGACCCTCAATTATAAAATCCACTTGTCCTGCCCTCCCCATCCCCAAAAATCAACCTTAAGTGTAAAAACCTCTTGTCAAGCTCTCATCAGCCCCAAAAATCACCCCTAAGTGTTAAATCCCTTTGTGCAACACTATCCAGCCCCGTAAAATCAACCCTAACTGTAAAAACCCATTGACCAGCTCTCCCCAGCCCCAAAATAATCATTAAGTGTACAATCCTCCTGTCCAGCTCTTTCCAGCCCCAAACATCAACCCTCAGTGTAAAAAACCCTTGTCCAGCTCTACTCAGCCTCAAAAATCAACCCTAAGTGTTAAATCCCTTTGTGCAACTCTCCCCAGCCCCCAAAAATCAACCCTAACTGTAAAAACCCCTTGTCCAACTCTCCCCATCCCCCAAAATAACCGATGAGTGTAAAATCCTCCTGTCCAGCTCTCCTCAGTCCCAAAAATCACCCCTAAGTGTTAAATCTTCCTGTGTAGCTCTTTCGAGCCCCAAAATAAGTCCAGCTCTCCCCAGCATAAAAATTTAGAACTACCCGAACGGCACCAGATTCTCTGATCGAATCAGAAAATCCTAACGATCCCAAGAAGAAGCGTTGCTTTTGAATTTGGTTTCTTTAGAATAAAGTTTATGTTTATCTTGTTATAAATTGAAGTGTATAGCATATAATAAGTTTGATTAAATCTACTTGTATTTTAATTTGCGGAAAAATACCAAAAATGTATGTGAACAATTGTGATAATAAATACTAAAAGTATTGATCGAAAATAATATTTTTTTTTCATAAATTATAAGGAAAAAAAATTCAATTAGTACAAAATGACCCGAAATTCATAACTACCCGTTTTTTTCGGAACTACCCTATTTAGCAGAGCTGCCCGTTACAATATACTCTGCCTAAATGTAAAAACCCCTTGTCCAGCTCTCCTCAGCCCCAAAAATCACCGTAAGTGTAAAAGTTCCTTGTCCAGCTTTCCAACAGACGACTTGTTCTGTAATGATAAAAAAAATGCAAAGCCGCTGTGCCGCCCCTAAAAATTGGCCTCCCCAAGTCATGGCCTTTTGATCCCTGGTGTAAATACAGTACTGCGTAAATAACATATTTGTATACTGTATAGATGTTATAAGTTAATTTGAGTCTTGAAAATGTAGTTTTTAATTTTAATCAAATTTATTCAAAAAAAACTTTTTTCCGTAGTTGAGCCGTCGCAAATTTATAAGCATTTTTAAAAATTGAATCTTTTATATGGTTACGGGGATATGCTATTCTTTTTTTTTAACTGTAATTGAAAATATGTATTTCAACTAATTTAGACTACTTCAATTCTAATATGCTCTGTTTCTTGAACTGTACAAATTACATTTTGTATTTCAAAGTGCTGGAGACCTAGCTCTGTTCCATTGATTATTATTATTGAACATTGTATTTATATAACCTACATTTCTCATAAATCTGAAGTTTGCAGACTTTTTTACGGCAAAAAAAATTAAACCTTATCCAACCACGAACACGGGTTTCCCGACAACAATAGTTTCGATATATGAATCGAAAATGGCTCCATTTACTTTTGAATAATTGGATTCCTGAACGGTTTACAGAAAAATTTACAGAAATTCCTGCAGGATATACAGCTATTCACTAAAATTCCTAGTTTTTTTTTCCTCTGTGAGTGAATAGGAAATGATAAATTGAGTTTGAAAAGTTTGAAGGGACATTTTGAGCCGAAAAGACTCCTATGGTCAATAAATCACAAATGAAAGTCTGAACTCTGAGTAAGAGCTGTGACACGCACGTCCGGTGTCTGGTAAATTGTTGAAATGAATAATGAAATGGAAAGAAATGAAATTGAAACGCGGCTTTACAATCTCTTCTCATTACTCTCATTCTCGTGTTGTTGGGAGAGAATTTAGTTAAGTTTTCTTTTCAGAGTCTTTAGGATGCAAGAGACGCCGCGCCGCCGACGCGACGCGGCCGACGGTTGCTTGGCAACGAGTAGCGCGATACGAGGTCAGGCGCTTGGGCGCGGGCCCGTCGTCCGTTGAGGTCAGAGCCCCTCTCACAAAGGGCCCCACCCTGCTGCCGCTGATCCTTCCCTACCATTCCCTACCGGCCTACCCTACCCTACCCTCAAGCTCTTCGTAAAGTACATACAGGGTGTCTCTTCAGGAGTGCGAGTGACACCTGCTGTGGCTCCCATCAGCTTCCACTTTCCAGGCTCAGTTTACCTTTACCGCTGTTCTCCTCTTTCAATGCGCTCCTCGGCCCCTTACTCCACACCGTTCGTTCCTTCGTTCGTTGTTATATGATGGACATACGTCAACCAATCCTCGGTTGCCCCAGGTCTAGGACGCTGCAAAAACATCCGCAAATTCTCACTTCGCAATATATTCACGAGACTCTACTATTATATTCATAACAGAGCCCAAATTCAAGGTTTTCAAAATCGCTTCTCAGAAATTTCAACAATTCATTCTGAAATTTAAACGGAAGTGAATATCGGTTCCAGACAACATTCATTAACAGAATTAAAAAGAATAGGGTCATCCACTAATTTTTTTTTTATTTTTGCATATTAAAGTATATGCTCTAAAATCACTAATAATACAAACATAGTGCAAAAAATTTTGTTTTCGAATTTATATTTGCAAAAGAAAAATTTGTACATATTTAAGATTCCTATTGCTCTCGCTATCTTGATATGACGTAGCACGCCGCCAAATGCTTCTAAATAAGCCGGGCGATTCACGTTTTTTTTTAAATAAAAACGGAAAGAAAACAGCACTACCATTAGTATTTTGTGCCTAAATGTAAGAACACCTATGTCAAAAATCCAGGAAAATTATTTATATCTATACTCAGAGGTGAGGAACGAAAAAAATGGTACAAGTTCGGCGTGACATGTGCTTTACCACATCTTTAACGTCAACAGTATATTGTTTCGAAGATCATTTCAACGATATTTAAATACTTTTGTATTGAATAGAAAAATAGAAAATATGTTTTTTTTTTATAGCATAAAACTCGTAATTGACTTATGTTCAACGGTGTTATATGGGGTGCCGAGATGTATGTGAGCTATAACCTCGCCAAATCAAATCGTTTATTTATGCAACGAATATTATAAAATAAAGTATTTATAAAAGTAATTATAAATCTTATAATTATAAATTTTATAAAAGTATTTGTAAAAGTATCTATAAAAAAGTAAGGTTAGGTTTTCGGGATGCAATATCGCCCATATTACATATATGTTACGAGTCGCCTAAAGCAATTATTATTCCAAATTAATAAATTAAATAAATAAAAATGAATTTTTCAAAGGGTTAATGTCATTCATTCCATTTACTTATTTTTTTCGCGTTTACTCCTCGAGTCTCAGCAACGTTGAAGTTGGAACACCTCGAAAAAAAATCACTCATCATAAGTGTAAACACTTTTGGAAAATTATCCCAACTGGATTCAATGTGTCCAGGCATACTGATGCTCCATGAAAATAAACCTTTTCAGCCAAAAAACGTTGATGATTAATTATATGAATTGTTTTTATTAAACTGGTCATGTATTTTCTTCAGTTTTGAGGGCGCGTGACGTCACACCATGTGTTACATGCCATGAGGGCGCCACTTGTTTCGTTAAAAAATCGACCTTTCCGGTTGACATTTTCTCAGTTTTTAATAAATTATTATAAATTATTAAATGAACAAAATTAAGTTTTAATTTCACATTTAAATTCTTTGGGAGCCAAAGTTTATAAAAAGCTTAACTGTAAGGCAAACCAAATTTTTGTGGATGAACCTGTTATCCGATGTTGGTTAACTGTAGTTTTCAATTGTTTGCAACACTCTTATCCAACTTCAGATAAAAAATATTTTGGGGATTTACTGTGCATTACTGGGTCGCTGTAGACAGTGGGTATTTTTAATTATTTGAATAACCAGGAAGCTTGAGCCATCTAAATTCACTAAGGATCGAGAAAAATGGACAACAATGTTTTTGAGATTATGCTCAAAAATATACCTCGACTTTACTAGGTATTTGCAAAGAAGTCGGGGGCTTTAAAAATATGTTTGCTTATAAGCGGAATTTGGTCAACACTAGAAAGAAAACAGTGGGTCGAGCTATTTCTGCGTAGCAAGTATTCAATAACAATAACAGATTGTAATTAGGAAGTAAAATTAAGACCCATTGTAGAAACCGCGTACCAAATCCTATGGGTTAAAATAATGGAAAAGCCTAGTAGCCTCACACTTTGGAGTTTCATCGCTTATGGAGCGTTAACTGAGTACCAAATTCATTTTTACATAAATCAACTATTTTCAATACATTTTGTTTAAACTCCATGAAAAATTACTTTGTTCATACTGTGCTAAACAAAATACGGTGATCGAGCTACTGTGGCCAGAAGACTTAAGAAATAAGAAAATGTATTTTCTCACAAGAACATTAAGTCTGTAGAATCAACTCTACAAAATCCTTTGTATCAAATTTGAATCATGTAGGTGAGCGTATAGCCTTCAGATTTACCTTATTTAACGTCATGAATTACGTAAAATTCATGTTTTATAATACTTTGAAAATTACCCGACCAACTTAACGGGAAGTTAGCACTGCTAAGCTTTTCAAAATAAAAAAAATGATTACCATTTTGGGTAAGGGTGTGCAAAAAGCTCGAAACTTCGAGCCGAGTCGAGCCCACTTTTTTCGAGTCGAATCGAGCTCGAGCATGCTCGAAATTTTCGAGCTAATCGAATGTTTCGAGAACTCGAACAGTTTCGAGCTACTCGGGAGTTTCGGGTTCTCAAAAGTTTCAAGTTCTCGAAAGTTTCGATTTCTCGAAGACATTCGAGTACTCGAAAGTTTCGAGCTAGTCATCAAAAACGGCGACTACATTTTTGAGAATTTCAATAAATTGACAGATGAAAAATTTAATAAACTGACGGATTTCCATGACACTCAGTATACTAGTTATTTTCGGGCTTCTGATCATTGATATGATATTGAATTTTTACAGAATTTGGTCATCGTTTTGAATAAAAAATCTTGAGTTTTTCATTTTTATTTCAAGATCGCTTTTAGCAATCCGAAAAACATCGTTGTATCGGATTTGAAAAAATTCTTGTTAATTTCAAAACTTTCGAGAACCTGAAACTTTCGAACAACTCGAAAGTTTCGAGTTCTTGAAGATATTCGAGTGCTTGAAAAGTTTCGAGCTTTCTGGAAATCTCGATCTCGACTCGACTCGGCTCGAACCGGATCGAGCTCAGCTCGATTAGACTCGACTCGAAAGCTAACAAGCTCGACTCTTTTGAACTTCGAGTTTCGAGTTTTTTGCACACCCCTAATTTTGGGTAAAGCATAAATTGAAAGCACATAATTAGTACTAAATTCCTGCGCAAAGCAGAATTTGCTACGAGTCACAGTTTCCGTCTTGTCGGGGTGGGAGTTGCTGCTTCAAGTGAAGCAAGCACTAATACACATTTTTGAAAAAAAATTACAAGTGAAAAATTGTTCTGTGGACTAAATTAACACTAAATTCCTGTACAAAACAGAATTTCACATAAATTTCAGTTTCCGTTTTTCAGGGTGGGAGTTGCAGTTTCATGTGAAGCTAGCACTAGTACCCATTTTTGAAAAAAATGACAGGGCACAACATATTTTTCCGGCCTAAATTAGCACTAAATTGACTGAAAACATCTGCATTTTTAAATAATGAACTATGACATATATTTAACGGATTATATTGAATTCAAAAATTTATTGTGAAATACCTTTATTTGGAGGAACATATCATGATCAAGCATCTAATACATTCGTTTCGAAATAAAGATCGCGTAATTCATAAATATTGAAGAATTATTTTCGGTTGTAATTTTGAAACTGTTAGTGTTTTACAGTCATACACCCCTGTAATCGTATAAAATTGATCATTATTATCAGTAGTCATTATGATAAATTATTTTTTGACACATTATATTATTTGCATATTATATCACTAGTTAATTAATTTTCTCCTGACCTTTACACTTTTTTTCACACGCTTCTTTTTTCAGAAAATTATTCTTGTTTCCGCAGCATCCTCCATATGTAAATTTCACACATATTTTTTTACGTGGATCGTATCCATAGCGTTGAATAAGGGCAAGACAGGGTCCCGTTAGTCGAGATAGCTTACAAACTTTAGAAAATAAAAAGTCTGAGTTATAGAATTATAATTAATATTTTTATAGTGCTGATGAAACGTGGGCTTCTTTCTAATATTTTTTTATTTTCTTTTAAATCATCGGATAACTAACTTTAAAATGTAATAAAAAAATAGTATAGTATAAAAATATTTTACACTGTCAAGTAAAAATAATCAATTATATATAAAACTTATACAAGATTACAATTTTTATTTGAAAAAGAATGGGTAAACCTTACTACTTTTTGAAGTTTCTTGTGATGTAGCAATTCCCGGCTTCGAGATGACGTAAAGAACCAAGAAAAGAGCAAGAATTTTGCAAATCATTTTGAAAAATTTTCTCTTTGAACTGAATATTTAAAAATTAAATTTTTGTATTTCTATAAAATTTTTGTTATATCTAAAGTACTGCAGTTTACTGATTGATAACTTTTCTCATAAGGCGACCAGAGTGGTATAACTTTAGCTGGGAAAATTCTCTGGAAATAGTGGAAGAAGTGGCAAAGGAAATGACTCATATTTTTACAAGATTTGCATAAATTCACATAAAACACAAACTCACCCATATATATATTGTTTTCTTAACTATAAATAACATTTTCCCTGTTTGCATTTTCCTTGCAAGTGTTTTCACTCTTGGACTATAAAGTTAATGTTTTCCTGCTTACATTTTCCTTGTCAATCTTTTTCTGCTTGCATTTTCCTTGCTAATGTTTTCGCTTTTAAACAATCACAATTTCAAGGAAGTGCATCGTCTTATTAAAAAAAAAGTCGCTAAAATTTATTTTGTAAGATGTACTGAGAGATTGAAATAAAAAATGTCTAATTTCAATATTTCGTGCTTGAAAGTATCTGTTAAAAATGTTTGAGATTTTACCACACATTTGCAATATATATATACTTGCTACTTACTATATACTTAAGGCTGTGTGGCGTGAGATGTATGAACAACGTGGCTCGAAAAAAGGTGTAGCAGGCTGTCGGGAGAACCTGCTAATTGACAGGTGTGTCTGTAAAGACGCTGCAGTCCATCAACGCAACCTGTCAATGGCCTGGATTGAAGTGGTGGTGACCGAGAAGATAAGCTATACAACGTTGCAAAATACACTTTCGACAATTTGAAGGAGGCTATTGATTCAAAGATGACAGTTCACGATATAGATCTTCGAAGATGGGCTTTACAAAAGAAGCATGAATTGGACATGCCATGGTTTAAAGCATCACGTTGGTGGGTATGGAAATTCAAGAAAATGCATAACGTTGTTTCGCGAAAAATCACAAAATTTATATCTATATCATCTTTACATGACACTAGAGATACAGAACAAGAATGTGATGTTTTTAAAAACAATGTAAAATCAGAAATTCTGAGGTATGGGGAAAGCAAAATTTTCAATTCCGATCAAAGTGGCTTTAATTTAGAATTACACAGTGGAAGAACTTTGAGCTTTAAAGGAACAAAAACTGTGGAAAATGTTGTTCAATCGGTTTCCTCCACCACGCATAGCTATACGATTCAGCCAACCATATCTGCCGATGGAAGATTACTTTCACCCCTTTTTGTAGTTTTAAAGGAACCATCCGGAGAATTTGGACCAAGAGTAAGCCAAGGGCTTTTTCAGGCAAACAATATTTATTTGCAAGCCTCTAAATCCGGTAAACTTTCTTCAGAATTACTGCAAATGTGGCTTCAAGATGTATTTTTCCCTAACGTAGGAGAAAATTATGTGTTATTGTTAGATTCAAATACGAATGCAAAAACGCTTGATTAGCCTAAAGGACACGAATATTTATTTTCTCTTAACCAAATTGTTATAATGTTATAAAAGTTCAGTCATAGGAAAGAAATTGGCATTTATTTTCTAACTAACTTTTGACAATTTACAAAATCTAATACTTTTTATATATGGCCTTCAAAAAATGGTGGCTGACCTTAGAATGGTCTGTCGACCCGTACATTTACCCTACAAGAACCTCCACTGATTACGAAAATCATAGTGAAAATTGGCGCGAATTTTATTTTCACGGTAAAAACCATAAAAACCTAAAAAAAATCATGGGTTTTCACGTTTATCTCGAGAACCATAACAAATTTTGATAAATAATGTTAACAAAAGTTGTAGACATAGTCAAAATACACATTTGCTGTTTCATCCAACTTTTCCGTACAAGTAAAAGTTTTCGATATATTTGATGATAAAGATTAAAATTTCATACCTGGCCCCTGCCAATAAACATAAGTATTCCTGTGACCAATCAATGCACTTATATATTTTTTTAGTTAATTTTATTTACGTCTTCCCATGAGATTTTAGATAGGGGTAGTGTTTTGACCAACATTATTTCTGTGGCTGGAAAGGGGAAGGGTGTTAGACCAATATTATATCTGTCCGTATGCGGAGTTTCGAAAAAATCGAAGGTAAAAAAAATACATACGTTTTTGGCATGGGCTAGGCATGAAATTTTCATCTTTATCATCATGCATCTTGAAAACTTTCACTCGCACAACAAAATTGATGGAACATAAAATTTGTATTTTGAATAAGCCTACAACTTTTTAAAAATTATTTTTGGAAATTTTCAATCGTTTTTGAGATAAACGTGAAAACCCATGATGTTTATGGGGGTTTTATGGTTTTCACAATGAAAATCAAATTTGCGTCAATTTTCACTATGATTGTCGTAATCGACGCGTCAAAATACATAAATGTACGGTGTTTAAAAAAAATCGGAGGTAAGGGCTATTCGGAAATACGCCCGAAAAAAGTATTCTGTAAAGAAAAGTCGAGTGCAAGAACTTTCAGGTTAAAAATGATGGAGGCTCACCGTGCTTGGCTCTACACAGAAAACCAATTATGTGAATTTGATTACATTTCATTTTGAACAATCAAAATTTTCATTGAGCTTTCGTTTGTTTTCGTGTCTCATTTTTGTTGCATATCAAAACAGCACTGAATTGGGCGTTCTTTTGAGGATTGTCGTTGAACAGTGTATTAAAAAGATGTCTTCCTCAGAATGTTTTAAGACTAATCACCAGAAAATTATACCTTTGTAAAAAACAGCAACTTATTATAGGAGCCTCGGTGGCAGCAGCAACAGCTTATTATTATTACTATTATTCCAGAAAGGACATCTCTAATTTAATACAAAATTAATCTTGTTCCACATTCCACAGGAAGTATCAACCGCAAACAATGATTATGTAACGTTAATATATGTACTTTCCTATTTTTTATTTATTTTATGTATTGCCACTTTTCGATGTCCCTTTGGATGTCTGACTGCGCACCTTACGGATAACGTTTGCAGCCTGTGGAGATGCGCTCATCTCAAATATATTTGTTACTGATGAATAACAATTATTCTGCACGAACTGTAGATTTATCAATTTTTGAATGTTAAAAGCCAGCCAACCGAATTAATAGGTTGCATGTAACAAAAAGTGGTACGTAACATGCAACCAACTGTAACGTTTATGCAACGAGTCACGGACCTTCTGAGGGGCTAGGAACACGTAGGAACAAGCGTGACGGAGAAATTCATATGCGTTGTTTTTGTTTCACATTACTTGTATATTGTGTTGCATCACTTATGGTTTCCCCATATCTAAATACTTTCCACGACCAAAATCTATTCTACAAAAATTAAGTTTTACTTGGTAGTATTTTTTTAGTTCCACTTCCCCTGAAAAAATAATCTTTAATCGATTTGAAGCCCCTCTTTTTAATTAGTAGCACGTTTGATTTATGTATATATTACCAGTCAAGGTAACTATTATTCCTTTGATTAACTGACTTGTGCATTTAAATTATTTAACGAATAGCGTTTACCTGTGCCAAAGAGCAACCTCATGATACAAGCGTGAATCTCCGGTTTCCCGGTAAAGATGAAAAACCAGCACTGTGACTTCTACAAGTTCCTACTTTCTCCTCATAATTTACGAAGCCACTGTACTATTGTGCGGATTTATATATTTTTTGTATTTATTATCACGCATTGTTCATTTTATTAACAAATAATATTGTCACTTATAACAGTTTTGTACGGCACGAATCAACTATGACGTGAAACCCGGTACCGTTAGGAGTTCGTTCAGAACTGAGCTGAACATCCTGGACATGGACCGTCCGTACGTCAATGAAAGTAGTCAGGTTCTGCCCCACGCGTTACTGACGCGCATGTACCTTTGCGCAAGTATATATATATATATATATTCTAATGGACATATATGAGTGATCATTGAGTACAAAAGTGTTTTATACGCTACGGGGTAAACTGTAAAGGAAAGAAAATTTGGCGAGGTCAAAATCTTTAATATTTGGTAACAGAACATATTTAAGAAATAACAAAAAATAAGTATTATGAGAATGATAGCCCAGATAGTCCTATTCAAAAGTTAGTCCTGCTCCATAAATGCAAAGAGCTTTCTATACGAATGAACGTACAAAAAACTATTGAATATGCTCCAGCATCACATCGATCGACTGAAAGCGTCTAGCGAGTCAAAAATTCTTGAATTTCGGCAGAACCTCTTTGTAGGGTAGGGTGGGGTGAGATGGGCATAGGGGGTAAGACGAGTCACTCAATTTTCTCGTAGGCTATCAATTATTTTGTAATTGTTCTTTCTACTAATATCAGGAAGAACTTTATGAAACTTCTTTTCAAAAAATATTTGCTTAATGTTGAATAAATTTAAAAAAAAACTGAAGTAAAAATGTTAGGACCTGTATTCTGCATTTATTTAGAAAGTCCAAGAATCACACGAAATCACATATTAGATGTTTTTGCAGTAGTTATTTAGATAGCTTATTTATTGAACCTTAAGTTTTCAACAGATGTATATATAATTGTATAACAGAAATAGGTGAAATTTTGATTTTACTTGAAAGTGTCATATGAGGCGGAATGAGCCACTGTTTTGGGGAGGAATGGGCCACCTCTTCCTGTGTATCAACCTGACCTCTTAGCGTAGCAGTGAGTAGGTTAGGATGCAATGTTTAATTGTATCAGATTGTGCAGCGTGTTAATTATAGTGAAAACGTATAAAAAACTAATTTTTCAGAAAAAAATGCTCAGCAAAAGTATGACAGCTGCACTGTTATAGGTCTATATTAGAAAATAATATGATTTGCTGGCAACCAGAAGAGAGCACTGTTTTTCTCGTATATTTCTCAATAACTTTGTTTGACAACTCGTAAAATGATATAAAAAGTAGACAAACATGGCTGTGGTTGGAAAATACGGCAAACATATCAAAAAAACGGCCCTAAACCCTTAATATATATGAAATTCAGTGTCATGTAGTAGACCACTTTAGTATTTGGGATTGTTCTTACTGTAGAATTTAACTTTTACTGAGACACTATACACGGGTAAGTCGGAAAATTGTTATATTTATTTCTGTGATACAATTATTAAAATATATGTAGATATAAATCGTTTTTCTATTTACTGTTTGTAGAGTTAGTTACGGTAGAGGTTAGGCTTAAGGCCATGTGAAGAGTGGGTCACATGACCGGCTTCCTACCTTACCGAAACTTTTTTTATTTGTAAACTTATTTTCACACGAATAGCCACATCGAGTTGAAAATTTGGTATGATAAATAAGAAGCACTAAGAAACGCGGCTCTGTTCTTAAATTTTTATAATTATGAAAAAAGGTTTTTTTTTAAATAATTCTTTGTTGTTGCTTTTTTCATAATTATAAAAATTTAGGACCAGAGGCGCGTTTCTTAGTGCTACTTATTTATTATACAAGATTTTCAACTCGATGTGGCTATTCGCGTGAAAATAAATTTACAAATAAAAAAAAGTGTCGGTAAGGTAGGAAGTCGGTCACGTGACCTACTCGTCACATGGCCTTAAGCTTTAAATTAAAACACAATGTAATAGGTCGCGGCCCTGTGGATTTAACCTCAAAAATCATTAGTGAATACAATGGTGTCCGACAAGGAACATTGGAGACATTGCATTCCTTTTGCATTCCAATTGAAAAAAACAATGCTGCTGAAGCGACCGAAATGATTTGGCCAGCCTTAGGAGAAGGTGCGGTGATACATAAAACGTGCAAAAAAGAGTTCCAGAGATTTCACAATTGTAATTTTTGAATTGGAATAAAAAAGAATGCAGCATCTCAAATGCCCTTGTCGGACGCCATTGTATTCACTAACGCTTTTTGAGGTTAAGTCCGCAGGGCCGCCACCTATTAATTAGATGGTGTTTTGAAGTTTGAGGTTCGCCCTTTAAAACTATCTTAGGCCGGAAAAAATGCAAGTTTGAACAAAAGTTGCAAGACATCAAAGTAAAGGCACCGAATTAATTTGTAGACCTAAAACTTTCTGCTCACTTAATCTGAATCAGTGAAATTTCACTGTGACCCATGTCCTACTTCTAGCTATTTAAAACAGTGTAAATTCACTGACAATCAGTGATTATTCGCTGAAATTTCAGTATAGTTTATCACGGATTTTTTAACTGAAAAAGTTATTGATGTTTCAGTAAGCACCACTGAAATTTCAGTAACATTTTCTACTGAAAAAGTAGTGAAACGTAACTAAAATTTCAGAGAATAATCACTGATACTCAGTGAAATTTCACTGATTAAAACAGCCAGAAGTACATCACTAAATCTTTTTTCGTCCAGCGTCAAATCCTTTTTTCTACTATGCCCGATTTCTGTTACAAATTTGTGCTTTGAGAACGTAACAAAGAGTCAGCGTAATTTTTTTTATTGTATGTGTTAGAATATGAGATTAATTTTTTTTTTCGTTTTGGGAGTTCTGAAAGATTAAAAGAACAGGTGAAGTTAAAATTCCGTTTGATGTTCAGATTACAAGTGCAGGTGAAATAAGCATCGAACCGCGAAATTACATCTTTGTGTTCAATAACAATGCATTATCAGCACACAATACAATTACAGGTCTCTAGGCAAATTTCAATCTCGTTGAGCACACCTATGCTGTAAACGAGTCTCGTTATACGTTTCATTCTTAAGTAAGGTCAAGAACAACACTTTTTATAATCGGTTCCACTCAATCAATGGAGCAAATTATCAACTCAGCTGATACGCTTCCAATATTTACGATCGAGATAGGTCAGTAACGACCGTCCTTGCTTTTTATTTACGATTTACGTTACGCCATGCACACTTCTTGTAATGAAGACTGAAGTCTCATATAACCCAAATTTTTGCAGAGTCATATTACTGCGTGTGCCGTGCTGTGTGCTTTTTATATACCGACAGTTAAAACCTCAGATAAGGAATAATAGGCATCAGAAGCTATCTTCATTTTTTAATTCTCTTGTAAAAGTTGAATTTCTTTCCATATATTGTGCGTACAGGGTGGCTATCCTAACTTAAAAAAATTCCAGGCTATTTCCCGGTTTTCGCGGTCAAAAATTACATTTTAGCCGTTTGACTCTTAAGCGTTTATATTAATATGTATTCAATACTAATTACATTATGTATATAAATTTTGAAAAGAATGAAACATTTTAGAACTTCAAGGTGAAATATATCATGTAAATTATTGTGAAAGTGATATCAGAGTTCACAGCCCAAAATGCTTTCAAAACAGGCGAAATAGGGAGATTTTTTTTTTGTAAAATACGGGAGAATAATTTCTTTTACTAAGATTTGAAGTCGAAATAAATTGCATTTTCAACCAAATAGTGGAATATTCAACCAAAATAGATGAATTTTCAACCAAATAGTTGAATTTCCAATCAAATAGTTGCATTTACAAGCAAATAGTTGAACTTCTAAGCAAAAGAGACGAATTTTCAATAAAAAAGTTGCACTTTCAACCAAATAGTTAAATTTTCACCCAAAAAAGATTACTTTTCTACCAAAAGATAAATTTTCGATCCAAAAGGATAAACTTTTTTTTTCGACCAAAAAAGATGATTTTCTAAAGAAAATAGTTGGATTTTCAATGAAATAATTACATTTTTTAACCAAAAAGATCAATTTTTAACCCAAAATATAATAGATGACTTTTAAAGTAAAAAGAATTATCTTTCAATAAAAACAAGATGACTTTTTAAGAAATTTGTTGAATTTTCAACCAAATAATGCAATTCCGAACCACATAGTAGAATTTTCATTTAAAAGAGATGGATTCTGGAACAAAACTATAATAGTAGACTTTTAAAATATAAAGAAATAACTTTCAACAACAAAAAATGAATATTTTCAACCAAAAAATATGAATTTTCAACAAAAAAGATGACTTTTCAACAAAAAAGCTGACTTTTTAACAATATAGATGAATTTTCAACAAAATAATTACATTTTCCACTAAATAGTTAGAATTTTTAACCAAACGAGATAAATTCTGAAGCAAAAATATAATAGAATACTTTTCAATGAAAAATAATTCACTTTCTAGCAAAAAATGAATTTTCAATATAACAGGACCAATTTTCTATCGAAATAGGCGAGTGTTCATCAAAACTGATGAATTTTCAACAACGAAAAGACGAATTGTCAACAAAAGAGTTGATTTTTCTAGCTAAATATTCGAATTATTTAGGAAATACTTGACTTGTAAATCCAAAAAGATGAAATTTCAACAAAAAATGTAATTCATCTTCAAGCAGAAAGATGACTTTTCAACCAAATAGTTGAATTTTCAAACCAAAAAGATGCATCTTTTAGAAGACAGTTTAATTTGCTATAAAAAAAACGAATATTTAACAAAACAGTTGAACTCTCGACCAACCAGATGACTTTTTAAGAAAATCGTTAAATTTAAGAAAAAATACCATTTTCAACCAAATAGTAGAATTTGTGAAGAAAAGATCTCAACTAAAAATATAATGGTAGCCTTTTCAATAAAAAATTATTAACTTTCAATTAAAAATATTTGGATTTTTTTATTGGGTTCTATTAATTCTGTTCTCATTTAATCGAAAAAATTAGAAAAAGGAGAATTGTATTGAAGGCAGGGGCAAAAAGATGAGTTCTTTAAAAAAATCGAAAAAGAGGGGAATTCGGGAAAGAGTGTGAAGTATGTGATTTAATAAACCGCAGTGAAAATTCTGCGCAAGGAAGCAACTTATGTTATTTCAGAATATAAACTGTGACAAACTGTAAGAAAAGGGTGCATTTTGAACCAGGATCTAAAACACATATATTTTGGATTTTCGATAAGGAATCATACTTCAATCTATGCTCTATTTGGCAACATTATACTTTTATGTCCGCGAAATGACCGGAGGTGTGTAAATTTTATATTTGAAGACAAAATATATAACAAGTGAGCTTATGCCACTCTGCAACTTCAAATCAATTTTTCTCGAAAAGCGGGATTTCAGATTATTTGCGAAACATTGAGAGCATCCCTAAATTATAACTTTATTAAGTCAATTATTACACAGTAAACCCCATAGATATTTTTTGGATAAAAACGTTGAAACGTTGCAAATAATTGATAACTACATTTATCCGAGGTCAAATAACTTTTATCGGGAGGCGGATTCACAAACACGCATTCATAACATTATTTGTATAGTTTTCAATTGTGTGCAACGTTTTTATCTAACTTCAGAGAAAAAATACTATGTAATTACTATTTTAAATATGTAAAAAGGAAGTTATCATTCTCAAATATAAAAGGAACTTCAGCATTTGAACGATCCAAAAATACAAGCTTTAAATTCTAAAATATTAGTACATATAAAGAGAACATTTATTTTTGAACGAACAAAAAACTTAAAAATCTTAAATATAAAATGAACTTCGAAACTTAGCTTAATTCTGTACACATTCTTTTTCGAAGAGCGAGTGAGACGTTATTTATTACAAAAGTAAACAAATCTGAAAAATTCCCAGTTTTCAACAAAATTCCCGGCTTTTTCCCAGTGCTCAAAATTTTAGGCCAATTCCCGGTTTTCCTGGCCAATGGTCATCCTGAATGTTCGTATATATTTGGAGAGTACTTTTGTTAGAAAGGACAAATATTTTGAGGATTCAGATTTGAAGTGCAGCTGCAGGCCAGAAAGAAAATATTTCTGTGTGAGACATAAACGGGAGTCATGGTTACACATTTTATGTTCCGATTCGTTATGGAGGAATGTGGATGCATTATGCCAGCACGTACGTGCTTTTCAGTGGACGTTAATCGGTTTCCCCTCACCCTCAGTGAGGCACAGAATCTTGGGAGTGAAATCAATGAAGGTTCAGGTTCCTTCCTTTCCCCATAGACATCGACTCCTTCACAACCTGTGGTCTATGTCTAATGTATATACTCTAGTTATTGCCACTAGAATTTTACACACATACAGTATTATATTTGTATATTATATTCTTATATATTATAACTATCACAATTTTACATTACATGAGCTTTATATATTTTATTGCAACAACTATATATTCAAAGCTTTTTAGAATTAATCTATAATGAGTCGGAAGGTATGTATGTTATGTAGTTGGAAATCTAATTTTGATTCGTGAACTTTTTTGTGTTCTGATTTTGTTGCATAAAATGGTTCATAAGAAAGTAGATTTCGTTTGAAAACTTTCGAGTTTAAAAGAATTTTTTAAATAGAGACACTAAGCTCAAGACTCATTGCAATCTGCAGGGTTGCCTATGAATACCATTGGGATTCATTTTTATTGAGACAAATGTTTACCTCAATTTATTGAAATTTATTTTTTGTTTAAATATTTCTTAAAGATTGTTTATGAAATTAGCAATTTTTTAAATTGTGTAATTAGAAAATGTAATAATCTGAAGAGATTGGTTTAGAATCAAACACAAATAATTTGAAAATGAAAGTCTTTCACAATTCAATTAAAGCTCAAAGACATTTCAAAATTGCATGATTTTAAATTGCAAACTTGATCAAAACTAGCACATGCAATTCACAAAGAAATGTTTACAATTTGTATTTCAAAGCAATATAATTACAATATGAGCTTTTTCTGATCCTTCCAACTTTCTTTATTATCGTTAATGAATTATATTTATCATAGCTTGGTATAAAAACACAACACTTTGTTATGTACCTGATTCCAAGCCTTTTTTGTCTTAAAACAAAACTATCTTTATTTAAAAAAAAAACTTTTTTTCTGTGTATAATAAGAAAGTAAATGTGAAATTTTCCAATTTCACAATATTTCCATAGTATATTCACTTTAAATTTGAATCAGTGAGAAACAGATCACTGAAATATCAGTGATTGGTAGGCATGTATTTTCACTTAGCTTGACGCAAGACTTCCTTTCAAAATTCCCTGACTTTTCCCTGAACAGTTTTTCGTTTTCCCTGGCCTATAATATTTAAAGACCAGAATTCAAATCTTTCAAGTTTTTTTATTTTTGATCAAATATAATTACCCCTTTGAATAACCTATGGAAAATTTCTTTGGTGCATTTTTATGATACAATAAAAAAGAATACTGAAAATTGTTTAAAAATGTCTGAACTTAAATAATTCAGAGATGAAGTTATTTTCAACAAAAATTTGTCTCAGTTTGAGATTGTCAATATCTGAATTTTGAAATTTAATTATACATTTTCTTAAATTCAGTTAAATCTTACTCGAAGCAGATAAATTTTTGCTTAATTTAAGTTCAGAACTAAATTTAAGTACAGAAAACCCACAAGACTTTTTTTAATAACAAAATTGAATAAAAACACTGCAATTTTAAGAGTATATTGACAATTACAACCACATCTACAACTCTTACTTTAGTTGTCAACTGGCTGTAGTTGTAACAATTTTAAGTATTTAATATTTATGTTTTGAAAATGAAAGTTTACTATTTCTTTATCGATTTTTAAATATTTGAATGGATCTGAAAGAAAAACTAGAAAATAGAGAGAAAAATCCGGGTATTTTATTTTCGTCTGTGTTACGGGAATTTTGGCAAAAAGCCGTTGGGCATTGAGCCGCCTGTAAACTTTAAAGAGCGCGGCCAAGGAGACACAATGTGCTACTTAATTCATACGCCATTTTAGAACCTGAGCCCTAGGGTCAATTTAAATATCAAGGAACATGAACCAATTTTCTCAGTTCCACACAATTAAAAAAAAAATAAAATATTATCCCTTTATTATAATTTAATACGAAAATCGAGGGGCGTATCTCTTGGATTGTTGGTGAATACTTGATTACAGAATTACAATGAAAATTGCAGGGATTACATGGGAAATTATAGAGATTAAAACGGAGATTACAATAAGAAAGAGTGTATCACTATATTACAATAGTGGATAACCCCTCGATAAAATCTAACATTTTATGTATAAGATTTGCACGTGAAAGTTTTCAAAAACATTGCTTTATTAGCTGATGTGCTTGAAGTACTGAACTACTAACTGTTTAAATAATTAGAAAAATTCTATTATTTAAACTCAAATTAACCTTAAAATATTCGGTTACTTACAATAAATAGAATGTTTTTAAAAGAAATGTATACTTGTTTTCATTAGTAGGTCTTACAATATTTGAAGAGAAATTTTGAGTCCATAAAAAAAGTTCTTTCATTTGAACACTCAATACTTCAGTGTCAAAGTTTAATAACGTGTAATATCCAATACAGAAATATCAAACAAATATTGTCATTTGAAAGATAATGCTTCGAATCTATCGCTCTTATAGAGCTCAGAATTGTTATTCACACAAAGAAATTTTCCCAGTTTTTTTTCTGAATAGGGCGTGTTGTATACCTTGACATGATTGAGGGTTAGTGTGACTTCTTTTCTACCTGAGGAAGTCAAAGACTCGAACAAGGTGAGAAGGGGAGGGTCTGAGATTAGTTAGGGAATCTCAAGTTAACCGCAGTCTTTTCTAAAGTGTCGAGGATGACGTAATGCTTTCCCTCACATTTCAAGCATGGATCATCCCTTGTGTAACATGCTCACTCTGCAGAGAAAAGACAAGAAAACAGACAAGCAGAGGATACACTCGAGCAGTGATTATAAAAACACCTCAGCCCCGATTATCAGCTAATAGGCGTGAAATGCTAATACATATTATGCAATTTTATCGCTCGCATTTCCTTATATGTACTCAAGTCCATTTATTGAGAGAAAGCTGCAGCCTACCGCAAACACCATGCACAGAGTATCCTACAGCAATGAGCGAGAGCGACACACTTTTTTTTAATGCGCAAATCAATAACTAAGATCTTGGTTTGTAATGTTAGTGTTTCAATTGTTATGTTTATTGGAGTGTGTCGCTCGTTTTTTAATAGAAAGAAATATGAAAGATATAGGATATGCGCAATACAAGGAAAATCACTTATGAAAATTAAAAGGAAAGGGCTTGAAAATCTTATAGTTTTGTAGGTAAGAAAGTAAGTTTCTGTGACATAGCTTTGAAAAAGTTGTAACAAGATTTGCAATTGCGTCAAAGTCACGAAGGTAATACGATGACGAGATTGAAGACAAAACAAAATGCACATAGTTGCCGTACAGTGTACACAGTGGACATACTTCAGACCTCAGTGTTATAGTTATCAATCGTTCAGAAAGGGGCGGTAAAACGTAGAAAATCGATTAAATTTCGGCCTTTTAAATCATTAAATGATTGAAAAGATCGTCGTTCTCTGACAAGATTTATCTTAACCACATGTTTTTATTATGGAAATATTTTCCTATCTAAAATCCCTCTCTTCCACAGGAGATCGACAGACTGAACCTTCGATACTTTCCCTAATTACCCCGAGCACCCCACTATCAATAAGCCTTCAGGTAATGTCTGACGTACTCAATCCTGTGGGGTTTTCAATCATAAAAATCCCCTACCCGTCTGCAGGCGGATTTCTATCAGAAGCGCTCGCATTCGCCTGAGAATTTGGTCAAGGAAGTGGACAACTACATAAAACCAAAACTCCCGAGATGAACCGGTTACCGACATCTCGACAAGTCGGAGAATCACCGCCCAGCTATTGCCGTCGGTCGTTTAGGAAATAATAATAATAATAATAATAATAATAGATATTTATATTCATGTTCATGAAATAAAAAGAAAAGAAATAATAAATGAACTTACTGGCACTCGTTCATGATTTCTTCTTGTGTGCGGACTTGGACCGGAGCTAGGGATTCTACATCGGTGCCATAGTCACGGAAACAGGAAGTGATTTTCTCGTCGAAGGTGTTGACTAGGTCCTCCAGGCTTCCGCTGAAGGGGCTAAAAGTTCCCTCTTGAAGAATGTCTGTCCCATTTTCATGTGTTGTCACAGGCTCGTTCGCATTGCAATTTTCTCCAAAACTCGCCTCGAGGTTCGCATCCAACAATTGTTCTGGGACATAAAAATGAAGAGAAAATAAGAAAAGAGGTCAAATATCATTCGAAGGTCCCACAAACTAAAATATAAAATATATTGCAAATATATAATAGGCTTTTACTGATTTTCATATAAATAAAAATAACATACTCATATTTTAATTTAGGTATATTTGCATACTATGTTACTTACATAAAAATCATAAATAATGAAGAACAAATAATGTTTGCATCTCAACTTTATATTGCGCTTTGCCACAATTAATTTTTTATTTATGAACCTATTTTTTAAGAAGTGCAGTATATATAAATTACCATGATTTGCATGGATTTTCATACTCTGCAATATTTTGCGATAAAAGACTTATATGTGGAGTATATATATAAGACTGTGGGATATTTTCTTGAGCACTTGCTTCTTCCAGACGGTATAAAACTCCAGAGACCGCGAACCGTTTTTGGCACAAACCGGTTATGAGTGTACAGACAACCTAGTAACAGTAGTAACAAAAATTTCCTCCCTTTTAAATGATCGCTTTATGGTTCGATACTTCAATGTACTGTGCCATCAATCCCAATTATTGCTAATTCCTCTGAAATGTACGCCTCATACTAAATTCAACGAGCAAGCAACAATTATTTTATCATTTCTCTTCTGTAACCGAACTTATTATACGTCTTAAAAGCATATACTGGTATAATTTAAATTTTCAAATTAGAGCCTCCAAAAGTAAACAACACACTTTGAACTCATCAAAACAGAATATCCAAATTAATTAATCTAATGTGGAACAATGTTAAATTTGAAGAGCTTAAAATAACAAATTAAACATTCTAAATGGAACAATTGTAAACTCAAACCTTCAATATTGTATAATCACAGGGGGAAAAATGATACAATAGGAAATATTATATATAATTTTCATTTTTGTAATACACATTTTCTGACGTATAATACAAATGAATATTATAAATAATTTCTTCTAATAGGTACAAATTATGTATAATTTTTCCGCATGGGATTTGAAAACAGTTTCTCAAGTTGAAAAAATTAATGTGAAGCCCTTCAAAATTCAAAATTATTTCAAAATAAATCATTATAAATTGTGGAATGTCGAAGCAGATAGATTTCAAAATTTAAATAAGATTCAAATTAGTAGCTTTCAAAAGTAAAAAATCTCTAAATGAAAAACATTTAAAATTATACAATTCCAAAGAAGCAATCAAAATTCGACAGATTAAAAAAATCACAAAAAATTGTTGAACAATTAAGACTTTTAAAATTGAAATTGTACAAGAATGAGTGATTGAAATTGTCTCATTTATAAATTTGTAATTTAATTGAACGATTTCAATCTAATGATTAATTGTTTAATTATTAAGGCTTTCCATTAAAAATTGTACAACTTAAGACGCTTTTAATTTCAAATTGTATAATATTAGTAAATTTAATCCTACTTTGTTCGATTTAGAATGCTGCGAACTTAGATTATAATTGTTGAATCTTTAATTTTTAAAATGCACTATTATGAATAATTAAAATTCGAAACCAATGCCACTTTTGAATCTTATAATTTAAAGCTTTTCCCATTTGGGCGTTTTCTATTCAAAAATGTTCCTCTCAATCAGAAATAAAATTGTATAAATTTCAACGACTGAATTGAAAATCTTTTTTGAAATGTTGACCAACTCACAATGAAGTGTCAAACTGAAATTATTGCATTCTTAACGTCTTCAATTTTAAAGTATTAAAAAATCTGGTTAATTTTAAACGCTCCAAATTTGAAATAAATTCGAGTTAAAAATTTAGGAAATTAAATAGAAGACACTAATAAACGTTGTTATACTTACTCCTAAATTTTTAGAATTGCATACAAAAATTTGAAATTTATTTTGGATAGCATAAAATATATGAGAACAAATTATTTTGCGATTAGTATGACACGGCCTTAAACAATAAAAAATTTAGAGTTACGAATTATGATGGATAAATTCAATTCTTAAAAATTAAACCATTTTAAAATTGATCAGTTTTCAAAATTAGAAGAGCTTAAAACTTAAAAATTTCTAATTAGAATTGCAGCCATTTTAATGAAACGACTTTAAAACGAGCTCGTTCTAAATTCAATGTGAAATTTATACTGTTAGGAATTTTCAGAGCGACTTTTAAAGAATCCGTACATCAGAGTTGATTTTTTTTCTATTTAGAGTAGAAATTAATCAATTCAGACAGAAAATCAGTTTTTTTTTCAACTCCGATTGGAAAAAATATTTTACTCCATATGATGGGACTTATATGGGGTCTAATCGGAGTTACTTTAACTCCACTTTTTAAATAGTAATAACTGAATACGTTTTTCTACCAAAACAAAAAGTGCCTGATCGTTTCCCATTTTCAGGTCAAGCGGAAAACCTACTTAACCAATTCCATTTAAAATCAATCAGAGAGACAGCTTAGGCCTTGGGTGTAAAAATGATTTGGTATCTGGGTATATCATTCTATGGTGAAAATAAAGGAACACGTATTTTAGTTTATTCAACAATTTTTTTTGGATTTGTTACAATCATTTGAAGATGACCTGCGAATTCTCAAAACATGAGAGAAAGTTCTTGCTCTTTCAATTAATCCCGAACATTTTTTAAATATTTGACAAATAACAAAATGTCGGTTTTTCTAAAACTATTGAGAGTGAATTTTCTCAAAAACCCCACTTAAATTTGTTTGGGAATAGCTCGTAATATTCAGGCGCTGATCGGCCATGGTGGCGAAACCGGCGATCGCCCCCCCTCCTCTAATTTTCTGACTTACCTGAAATTTTTCCTTTTTATTGAGAAATGAAGAAAAGCTATAAAAAGTATGTAATTTCATAATGGTAAAAATACCTTAAAATTGTTAATTAACATTTGAAAGATTGCAAAATATATAAAATAATATTAAATGTGTAATATAGTATATACTGGGTGTTTTTTTTAACATGAGACATCGAAATATCTCAAAAAGTACGCATCCTATGAAAAAATATCCGTAATAAAATTTTTTTTTGTGGAGGGGGAAAAGCGACTTTGAACAAGTCTACACCCCCCCCCCCATGAGGCAGGGGGGTAACTCTTTAATTTCAAATGGGAACCCCAATTTTTTATCACAGATTCAGATTCTCCTTTATCCAAGAAAAATGCGATAATTCGATTTTTCCAAAATAATTATTTTTCAATAGGAAGCAGTGGTTTAACAAGAACAACCCTGACGAGATATGTAGTGCACATTACCAATTATTTCTAAGAAAAACATTTTAAAGTGGAGTTTTTGAGAAAATTCTTTTTCAATAGTTTTAGAAAAACAGCCGGCATTTTGTAATTTTCAAATATTAAAAAAAGATTTGGGATTAATTTAAAGAGCAAGAATTTCCATACGTCAAATAGAAAAGAAAATTCCAAATAGAGTCGAACCTGGATTTAGCGCTGGTTTTGGGGCTGGCCTTGACGTTAAATCCAGAGACTCAGAACTATTTTGTCTCTTTCCTGTTTTAGATCTCTCCTGTTTCTCTCTCTGGTTTGTCACGCTTCAGTGCACACCGCACATCCCCCCGCAAACACCTCTCACGTAACCCCACGGCGCGGCGTCAATTCTCGGAAGCGCAAAATCCAGGGGAGCTAAATCCAGGTTTCACTGTACAGGCGCTCGTTCGGAAAATACTGCATTAAACCAAATTTGCTGTGTATTTTGAGAATTGGCAAATAATCTTCGAATGATTTTAACAAATCCAAAAAAAGCAGGAGAAATATTTTATCTCACTAAATTTCCGACAAATTTTAATATTTTTATGTGCTAATTTATTTGGTATGAATACTCGTAAATGCTTTAACAGATTTAAATTTCTTAAACAATGTTTTTGTTTACATATTTTATTTTTGCTATTTTTCGAAAGATTGAAATATTTTTTTGTTCTACTTTGCTTCTTAAGAATACTCTTAAATGTTTAAACAAATTAAAATTGATTAAAAAATAAATAATTGTAAAATTATTGAAACAAATTATCTTATTGTTATCATTGGTTAAATGACTCACAAAGTCTAGAAAATATGTTAATTTCGCGAGTTAACTGAAAAACAAATATTTAAACAAATTAATATTGTGTATACAAATGAATATTAGTTACCAAATGACTAGGTATTCTAAATTACCGATTAATGATTATTTACTTTTAAAAAGTGTCAATAAACGGCAATATTATGTAAAATTCAAATTTGACATTATGGGGTTTTCTTTGGGGACCCATAAGAGTGGCTTAAAATTATTCAACCTCAAAATTTATTATTGATTCTTATTCTCTGACGAATTCTGAACAATATACTGAAACACGAAATTATTTGTAACATATTATCTCGTTTAAATATTAGATTTACAAAAAGCTGAATTTTTCCGATGTTAAATCAATGGGAAACTTCATGGTCTTTGCGCTAGCCTAAATATTAACCGATTTTTCTCAAATTTCGAGATTTTTTTTTTGGGCATCCAAACAAAACTGGGAGATGATAGCAGAGAAATGTGAAAAGTGAAAAATAAGGACCACCCTAATATTACAACGATTGGCCAGGGTTTGTGTTAGTTTGATGGACCAGTGAAATAGTACTTCACAACATTTCTGAGCGTGTGGGGGTTTCAATTCGATACAGTGTCACATTGCCATATAGCATATATGTTACATTCTACAATTCCAAGCTCGATTTTCACAAAAGGAAAAAATTAGATAATACCAGCAGCTGGGTACAATTCCCTCTACATTATGTATATGTTGTTTTCGCACTCGTAACCTTGAAATTAAAACTTGCAAATTGCAAGGGGTTTTAAGAAAGTAAAGGCCGAACGAAAACTCATTAAAACACTACCGTCCTTTCTATTTATAGCTGATAACAAGGCTTATCACTTATATAAGCACGAAGTGCGAAACTTAGTATGTGCACGTTGACGATTAATGATAACCCGACAATGATATCGAAATTGCGCTGTAGTAAGGTCATACGTAAACAATTACGTTACGTTCCTTTTCGGAAAAATACCAGCATTAGGCAGCATTTCTTTATACAATTAAAAACAATGTATTTAAGCCAAGCGTTATCATAAAAAATTATGATTTATTTTGAATAAAAATTATATTGGTCTGTGACAATAGTAAATTAATCAGGCCTGAGATTGTATGGAGACCATTGAGCCTAACTATACCTCTTTTTTCAGGACATATTACATTATATTAATTTATTAATATTAATAAACAGTGGTTGAGGAAATTCGTTAAGAATATAAAACTATTTTTTATAATTATTTACAGTGTCCTAGGACCTACCCATCTAATTTTTTTACAATCTCCGGCCAGAAATAAATGTGAAAAGATCCAGAGCTTTAATGATTTTTTTTTAGATCAGGTGGGAAAGTCACTGATATTAGAAAAATGTCAATGATCCCACGAAAGTATATATGAATTTCGTTTAAAGTTTCTGCATGACTATGCGCATTTTGGCATTCACTATGTTTGCAATATTTATAGATTTACAACATAGCACGCATGTATCAGGATATGGTACCAGTGAACTTTTATTTATATACATAGAACGACGTGTATAATAAGATTACTATTTTTGTAATTATTGAAAAGATCAAACTCAAATGTTAACATAGGATTTGTTTCGTCGAGCAGGTGCTAGACTTACATACATAATTCATTCTAAGATTCTAAATCCTTATTATCCTGATTCATCTATGCCTGCAGCACATCAGGTGCTAACATCAACTCGGTAATTGAAGCTTATCTCGTAAAAATGCTAAATTACCATTCTATGATATGTTCAAAATGACTATTAAATCTGTATGACTTTATCAAGTATTTTTCGTACGAGCTTTTATAATTTATAAAGCAATATATATATTTTTTGTGGTTGATTCTGAATCAATCTATTTATATTATTACATTTTCCAAATAGGAAAAGAAACAATTCAAAAATTTATACATTTCTAAAATTGCTGATATTTAAAACATTCTTTATACAAAAATTTAAATAAAAAGATTTCTGTCAAGAAATTTAGGTAAACATTATTTGGCCTTAATTAATGGAACTCTTAAAATATTTATAAGCAAATCCTGCAGATTGGAATGAATCATGAGTTTAGTGTCTCTATTTAAAAAATTGTATATAAGATCGAAATGAAATCTACTTTCTTATGAATAATTTTATACAACGAAATCAGAGCATGAAACAGATTAACAATTAGATTGTTATAGGGATTCTATGTTAAAATAGTGACAACGTATAGGTTTTTATGTAGAACTTACAGAATTTCTTCTAATCATTACAGAATTTTTAGGTATCTTACATATTTACATGCATAAGTATAAGGACTGCTCACATAATAGTTTTTTTTTCTGTAAATCTACAAGAATTTTCGGTAAATTATAGAGTTTTCTGTAAGATTAGCAGTCTCTTTTAGGATGAGAATTCTCATAATGAAGGAAATGAATGGTGTTAAAATGGCCTTGTGGGTACTTAAATCTCAAATAGTATGCATCGTTTTATCCTTGTTAGTTTAACAAAACTCATCGTTATTTCTGCGAGAAACTGTAATGGAATAATCCTTATTAGCACATCCGAATATCAGTCATCCTCAGCATGAAATGAAAGTAACTATTGTATTTATAATAAAATGTCCGTAATATTCTTTCCTCAGTATTTTGAAATACTAGTTTCAATTAAGTACAAATGATTATAAATTAAAAAATTTCTGGCCACAAATAAAATCTTCAGTGTCATTTCCCGATCCTATGGGGAAAATTCTAATATTATAAAAATCTACGTCTTATTTACCACCACATCTTTCTCAATTTCTATCTCTAATTTTATTATCAAATCAAAAAATCTTCTACAAGGCATAGCAATTTTTATATAGAATAAATAAAAATTTTCCTCAAGTGGAATGTCTCTTTTCAGTAGAATTTTCCCACTTAATTAGAGAATTCCAGACCCGTTATACTTCATTCTTATATAGTATCTCTCCAGCATCTTATATATTATCCTCTCTCATCATAAATTTTTTAATAATAGAATTATACACAGATCAATTTCAGTTGTAGCAGATTGAATTAATACAAAGTATATTTCTACTTTAAAAAAACTACTTCTTGCAAGAGCCACACATCTGTTCACAATTTTTTCCCCGTTCCAAATTTAGCAGAGCGAGGATCATAAGCGGGGAAAGTGTCTCTTAATATTGTGAATTTGATAGTCTTGAAAAATCAGTATTGACACACGTCGTATATGGCAATCTGAAAGTGTATTTTCTTCTTGCAATTACAGAATGTTATTACTTTCCCCGAAAGTTTCTCTTATCTCTTTCATTTCCTTTTGGGATATTCAGTCAAAGTTATATATTTGCAATCTATCTGAAAATGAGTTTAATTTTCATATAATTGAAATGACACGATGTATTGCAATGTTGTATTGTTTTGCACAGCACAGCAATTTTAACAGTATAAAGCTGCAGAAACGTAAGATATGCACACTTTTTAAAAGCCCACTCAATAATCCAGACCCAGTGTACTGTTTACAAAACCGATTGAAACTTCCGACCAGAAGTCCAAACAAGATAACAATTTAGGAAATTCCAGAAGTCATTTCTAAGTTCGCGTATAACAGCGAGATCATCGGATCTCTGGATTCTGTAAATTATGTGTTTTCCAGCTCGACCGTACCTATCCGATTATGGAGCGACCAAAGCCGTGACACAGTTTTAAAGAAGCGTTGTATTGGCAAAGTGCTATAAAGGGGAATAAAACTAAATGCATAACATGTGTATACATATTTCGCACCTGTCAGCAGGTTCATGTTCTTGATACTGGCCGTATCCTCCTCCTCGAAGCGTGCCAGGGGTGCCTCGAACTTCAATTCGGCGATTTTGCCCGCCATGTCCCTCATTATTGAATGGGTCAAGCCCCCTGGCGAAACTTAACAACCAAAAAAGGAGGGATTTTGGCGTCGGGTGTCGAGAGCCCGCGGGCACTCGCTCTTTCTTTCAAGTCCTAATTTTTTCCAGGGAAACTGACACGAAAACAACACAAATATGAACTACACAATCCTCCTCAAGAGACTGCCGGAGTCGCACTGGCGCGGCTGAGTCAGAAGAGGACCGGGGGACTCGACATTGGCTGCGGGGGAAGATGATTGGTCGTTGCCATGGCAATGGTAACGTACGCCGTACGCTAGGCAGGGGAGTATTTCAAATTGCAGGGTCGTGAGACCTTGAAATGTACCCGTTATGTTTGTGTAACGTTAAAGAATATAGTCCTTTTGCTTTACTTTAGGGCAAGATATTTTTGTCTATAGTCTGGTATAATGATGTGTGATAGTTATGCTTTAGGCAAAAAAATTATGTGTAATGTGTAATGCAGTATAATTAAATACAATTAGAAATGCAAATTGAGGTTCTGACTAGAGAAACTCGCCCAGCGCTCTAGATCGGGTTAAAGTTAAAGTATTGTCCAAACGTCTCGTTGGGCGGAAATGTTAGTCACAAAATTACGTTTTTTTTTAAATATAGGATTGTAGAGAATGACTTTTTTCTGTTTTTTGTTTTTTCATCGGATAATTATTTTTAATAATAGGCATGAAAAACTGAAAAAAATGTATCCCCAAATTCAATTACTTTTTAAGAAATACACAACCGTCCGAAATTGTCGGTACGATCAGCGAAAGTACTATTAAAAATCACTGCTGACTTTGAAACGTGATTACTAGTTAAAAAATGGAGCGAGAAACTTTTTTAAGAAACTGTTAGAAAGCTTATCAAATTATTCGACAATTAGGCCTTAATAGAAGTATTTTTGACCTTTTGGAGAGAATATAATGCGTGAGAAGTTTAAAAAAAGTTCAAGAATTTCTCTAATTTTGTACCTCGACTTCAGCTTGTGGCATGCCCTAGGGAAGTTGTAGCACAAATCTCAAATTCATGCCAATCAGTCTTTGAAGTCTGATCTTTAATTCGAGCCACTAAACCTGAAAAAATCTTTACGGGTTCTCGAGATACGACTTAAAACGTCCAAGCGTGTCTGCGCTGAATTTCAGTCGCTTTACGAGGAGTCTGGCCGTCTGCGGTGCTCGCCACAGGGAACCCCTGAATATTTTTGAAGTTTTATTGGCCTAAACTGAAGATGAGACTTCACAGATAACGTCATGTCAATTTCAGTTTTTTCCTTAAGTATCCTAAGTCACAGCACGAGTAGAAGTTAAGAAACAAGATCGAGAAATTCTCGGCGACCACCGCTCTCACGGCCGACTGAAACTTGACATTTGAGGCTTGGCCATTTTTAGTTGTATCTCGGGAACCCATTGAGATTTTTTAAGTTTTATTGGCTTAAATGAAAGATAAGACTTCAAACACTGTATGGCATGAGTTTGAGATTTTTGCTGGTACGTTCCTAGGTCATGACACAAATGGAAGTCGAGGTACGAAATTCGAGAAATTCTTCAATTTTTTTTAAACTTCTCACTCAGTATATTTTCTCCAAAAGGTCAAAAATACTTATATTGGAGCTTAATTGACGCGTAATTTGATAAGCTTTCCAACGGCTTTTTAAAAAAGTTTCTCGCTCCATTTTCGAACGAGGAATCACGTTTCAAAGTCAGCAGTGATTTTTAACATTACATACTTTCGCTGATCGTACCGACAATTTCCGACGGTAGTGTAAATCATCGTAAGTTGGGCAAATATTATTAGAATTGTTCAAAACATTTATGCACACACGAGATATACCATAGCAATGCCTACAAACTGAAGAGAAAAACTAAAAATGGCCTATTGTTTAATAATATTTAATTGCAAATTGTAACAGATCGGTAACCCCTTTATCCAGTGAGAATATCCATTTTACAAGAAAGCATGCGACACCGCCAACGCTCCGCGAGCACTCAGCACCATCAGGCAGCGTGCTCGCCGTTGGCGGCGTCGCATGCTTTCTTGTAAAATGGATATTTCCGCCAATTTTGAATAAATCTATCTGAAAATTTCCAAAAATCTTCCTTTAATAATGAAGAACAACTGTCTCGCTGTAAGTTGTTTCATCGCCAAAGCAATTATATATTATTAAACAATAGGCAATAATTTGCTTTTATAGAGTTTGCTGATTACACACACTATCTGCTATATTAGTTGAAAAGTGGTCACTTATAAAATACGAGATATGTTCAGGGGGGGGGGGGTGAAAGTATCATTCTCCAACTCCATGTTAAGAACAATGGAAAAAGCATCGCTCAGGGTGGGGGGGGGGGAGTTCCTGAAGAAGGTATCACGCATTTTGTGATTGGCCCCAAAATTTAACCCCGTAATTAGTGTGTTACACTATCAATTGTTTCATAACATTATTTTACTTTTTTCGAACAGATTTTTTCGTCCTAAATATTATACAGTAAGTACATGTAACTTAACTTATAAAAAATAGCCTCGAATGTTACAAAACGTGACAACCAAAAAAATAGTAAGGGAAATATATAAATTTGGTTATACTATAATTCTTACAAGATGATCACTTGGATAATTTGTTGAAATTTTACATTTTTTTGGTCATACCCTACAATTTTGTCTTTTTATTTGTGGGTGATTCTGACAGGTGGGTTATTCTGATAGGCACTTTTTTCTTTTTCATGGGAAAATGCAGAAAAATTATAAAAAAGATTATTATTTAAGTAATCGCAAGACATTATTTATAATACTCTTCAAATTCATTCATTCACATTGTCCAACTGTCAATTTGGCAGTTTATTATAGCATATGTACGTCAGTTTTGACATCATGTTTGACTTTTAGAATGTAACATGAAGTTGCTCCGCATGCATGGAAATACTTTATAATTGATTTTAAAGTTATTACTTTTGTACTTTATATTTCAAAAAGTGTGATGTATAATTTGAAAATGATTAATTTTTAACGATTTAGTTTTCATTAGCCTTGGATTCATTATTGTTGAAGCTTCCAATTAGAAATCATATAATTTTCAACGTTTTATGATTAATTAAACTTTGAAGGTTTACAGTATTTAAAATTCTTCAATTTTGTCCAGTGAAAATAACAGTGAATATTTTTTCTGTATAGAAATCTCATTTTTTTAATAATAAAATCTATCCAATCACTTTGAATATCATTTGATACTACGTGATATACCTCTTAATATATTTTATCATCTTGAAAGTGTCTGTATTTTTAATTTAAAATTATAATTTTGAATGCGCCATTCTGAAAAAGCTTAATTTTTCAAACCTTGAAACAAAAGTTGTTTAGTTCCAAAAGTTTAAATTCGCAAATATTTATTTCGAAAGTTTGTTAATTTTTAAATGCTCAATCAGGAACGTTACTAATTATTTAATGTTTAGTTTGTTATGCTAGGTTTTTTAATCAGATAAAACTAATTTCCAATGTACAGTTGTTAGTGCTTTTTTATAATTATTAAATTTTTATGGGCATCAATTTGAACTTAATCAGTTTTGGAGGTTGCCAGTTTGTGAATTTCACTATAGATAAACAAGCATTCGGTAGGGCTTGTGCAGATACTATTTTCATCAAGAATTTATGACTATTTTTATATTAATTACAAGAACGTAGTTCTTAAAATTTAGAAAAAAACTTCAATTCTTGGAGATTCTATTAAAATTCCTTGTATCTTATGAAGTTCCTATTTATACCCCTTGACATATTATAAAATCGCTTCAAATCTGTACAATCTGTTGAAATCCAATAAAATACCTCTAAAAATCCGTAAAATTCTGTGAAGTTGTATATGATATTTCCTGAAATCATGGAAAATTTATTGAAATACATTGAAAGCTTTCAAAATCCCATTGAAATCTTATTAAATCCGTTAAAATCTTTTTAAAATACCCTGGAATCTTTTTCAATATCCAAAAACCTTATATGCATAGTTCCAAAAAAATCCTTCTAAATCTTCTAAAATTCTGGAAAACTCTTTGAAACCGCATAAAATTTTTTGAATTACTTGAAATCATTAGACTCCTTGGAAATTCCTTCAAATTTTTGTAATCTCTTGAAAATTCCTTGGAATTCTTGGGAGTGCCCTGAAATGTTTTAAATCCTTTTAAATCTTCAAAAATATCTTGAAATTTTTTAAGCACTTGGAAATTCTTGGGGATCTTTTAAAATACCCTTGAAATCCTTTAAAAACCTTTTAAGTTCTTGAAATCTAATCAAAATTTGGAAAATATTTTGAAATTTTTGAGATCCTTTGAAATCCCACAATTCTTGTGAATAAATTCCTTGAAAACCATTAAAATATGAAATCCTTTGAAATCCTGTGACATGAGGTCATTGCATGATTTTTAGATGTTTTTCATGTACTGCATAAAATTCTGAAAACACTTAAAAATTTGTTTGTATACTTCATTTTTGAGAAAAAAAATATTGAGGGAAAAGTATCGAAAATCACTATTCAAAAATTCTGTGACCTTGAAACGTCACATCCAGCATACCGCTCAAACAGTCACTGCAGTTGCTCTATTGACTAATAAAATATCTAGCAGACAGCTGGCGAAAATTCAAATTACGATTTCTAGGAGATATTTCTTTACTTAAAATTGTCGAAAGGGAGCAGCCAGTCGTGACTAAATCTCACTTAAAAAGTAAAATTTTGCTTAAAATATAAAACCTAAAAAAGATAGTAATGAATAATGTCATTAAAGTGCGTGAAAGTGTGTTTTTTCCAAGGATAACCTCAAATAGTTGTCAATTTCAACTGTTGGCACATTCGTACTGTCACACTTTACAAATCCTGGTTTTAGTAAAATTCTAGGCATTAAATACCGTTTAGGCCCTTTTTATACTCTAAACATGTTTACAATGATAAACATAACAAAAAGTTATGTCTACTGTTTACAATTGCAATAACCAGCGGCCATATTGATTCCCCCTTCAACCGGACAACAGCGCTACTCTAGATTGAATTACTTCCGGCGATTCGTCCACACAATCAAATTTTCCCGCAAAAATTCAAAAAGTATACTTTTTATACCATAAAATAAAATATTCAAACTTATTTGCAAAAACTTTCCTTTCGAAATTACATTTATTTTTTAGTGTTTTTTTTAATTTCACTGCGAAAAAAATGTGAAAATATGCAACAACTCCATTAGATGAAATCTGATGATATTCCTTTAAATATCTTGAAATATTTGATGCAACCCTTTGAGATACAGGGAAATTTTTTAAAATACCTCATTAAAAGTCTTTAAAATCCCTCAGAATTACTGAGATCCTCAGAAATCTTATAAAATCACTTAAAAATCCTTCGTAATATTTGTAAATCTTGAAAATTATCTGAAGTCCCTTGACCCTTGGAGTATTTTTTCAATATTCTAAAATCTTATAAATCCCATGAAATCCTTTCAAATCTTTCAAAATTTAAGGAAATTGTTTAAAAAGGCAGATTTAACCCAAGAAAAATTGAAATTATCCTTAAATCTTTGAAATCCTACGGAATCCCATAATTTTTGAAATTCTTTGCAGTTTACAGAAATATAATAAAATGTTTAAAAAAATTTTATATCTATTGAAATCCGTCAAAAAATCACTTAAATCTTTGAAATAGTATTTAATCCCTTAATTAACTCTTGCGCAATCCCTTGGACTGCCGTAAAATTTTAAAACTATTTTCAATTTCCCTAAAATTTTTAAAAGCTTTAAAAATTTCTTAAAAAAATTAAAATCGTTGGAAATGTTATGAATTCAATTGAAATCTGATGAAATCCTTTTAAAGCACTGGGATCTTTCAAATGTTTTGAACTCTTTCACGAAAATTGGGTAGAATGGCTTTTAGGGCTGTCTGGAAGACTTTTATCGGGTCGGCTGATGATTCCCAGTCCGCGTTCAAAAAAGTCTGATAAAATTGTTTGCCGAATTAATTAATTAAAAAAGATTCAATTTTAATTTTAAATACTTTGAATTTAGAAGAGTTCCAATGTTTTAAATGCTTTTATTTTGTAGTTAAGTATTCAATATTCAAATTGAACATTTTTTTCAGGCATGAAAATTAAAAATCTGTATGTCTTGGAAAAATGTTTGTTAACCGGGAAATAACCTGAAATTTTGTTTTGTTTTTATAGGCCACTCTGAAATATTTATATTTGAGTATTTGACTTTTAATAAGAAACTTATAACGCGCAAAACATGATTGCTAGTATAAAATCGGTTATAAATTCGTCAATTTAATTAGTCATATCTCTTTATATGCATAAAATTTTTCGACACCGCCCCCTCCAGGTTATTTCTTTGGAACCGCGCCTGGATTCTGAACCAATCTATTCAGATTAACATTTTCTAAACAGAAAAAGGATCAATCCGAAACATTTTTATACATTTCTAAAACTGCTAATATTTAATACATTCTTTTTATAAAAATTTAAATAAAAAGGTTTCTTTCAAAAAATGCAGGCAAAAATGTTTGGCCTCAATTAAAAGAACTCTTAAAATATTCATAAGCAAACCCTGCAGATTGGAACGAATCATTTTAATTATTTCAATAATTATCTACTCTCTAACGTCGAGACAAAACTACCGCAAACATAAAAATGCAACCACTAAAGGATTTAAGGAAGAAAAATATGTAGATAATTGATCATTTTTTAGTCATCCACTAACACTAAAAAAACTGTTGTAAATGGAAAAGTTTTTGGGCCACCGAACCACCAAACGTAGAAATGGGAGTAGCAAACGATTCTACTTCGAAACATAACTTGATTTTTTGAAATTTCCAGATTTTTTGGTTTTACTGTAGATTGTAGAACTTTGTTTTTTTAAATATTTAAACAATGATCCATTAACACTTAAAAAACGGTTGTAAATAGAAAAGTTTGTGGGCCACCAAACTACCAAGCATAGAAATTTGACTACCAAACGATTCTGTTTCAAAACATAACTTAATTTGTTGAAATTTCAACATTGTTTGGTCAACGTATAAAACTTTGCCTTTTAATGTATTTAAACAATTATATATATCTTCTTTTAGAAAAATTGATGTAAATCGAAAAGTTTTTGGCCACCGTACTGCCAAACGTAGAAACGGGATTACCAAACGATTCTGCTTCGAATCATAATTTAATTTCTTTCAATTAAATTTTGTTGGTTTTACTTTAGAATTTTGTTTTTAATTATTTAAACAATTATATATACTCTCTACAACAAACACTACCCCTCACAACAATAGGATATCCCTGGGAAGTTTCTGGGATATTCAAATGTCCCAAGTAGGATATACATTTTTTTCTATATCCTATACTTGGGACATTTGAATATCTCAGAAACGTCCCAAGGATTTTCTGGATATCCTGGTGATATCCCAATTTCCACATTGCGGGATATCCGACGGGTTATCCCTGCGATAACCTCGTATATAATTGGGATCGAATGGGATATCCCAGTGAGAAACGTGGGAATATTGACATTCCAAATTTTTGGAGCTTCTCAGAAATAAGTTCAAAGTTATATGCCATTTTGTTTGATGACGTAACGATTTCAGGCCTCCAGAAAAGGGTGCTGCTTTCTCTTCATTGTGTTCAATTGTGTAGATTGTAGCTTTGTAGCATCCAGTAGGACCTGGATGGACCTGCAGGAAGGACCGCTTAGATTGTGTCAAAATATCACAGGTAAGATTCAAAATAACATAATATTATTTGTAAGAATTAAAAATTTTATGGCAAAACACCCTTATTAAATGTCTATAAGTTTACGATTTTCTAATATATGTAGAATATAGTGCGTGCATGAAAATACAATATATTAAAACGTAAACATAAAGTATCGGAGCACTCAATCCAAACTGAAAAGCGCGTCGTGTTTTAGAATTTTTGGAGTTTCGTTTCTTATTTGTCAACCGTTTTTCTTATACACCGAGATAACAGCTTATAATAATATTTATATAATATAAAAGTTACATTACTCTTGGTTGGACTAGTTCTTCATTACTCGGCGTACACACACCAGTCTTCAGTGTCATTTTTTCTGTTTCACCCTCTCTGAGACTGTACATTTTTTAGTGCATTGTAACATTTTAAAACTTTGGCTATTTTTTTTTTCGAACTTTCAAAATAATAATAACAAACATTTTAGTTAACAAAATTCTTACTCCAAGTGAAGCAGAGTGAAAAGAAGCTATAGATTGTCGCAAGGCAAGATTGACGGGGCGACTCATATATAATTGGGGCGAATTGAGAATTCGTTAGGAGCCCCCGTGAAGCTTGCTTTGCTACAATCTGGAATTGAAGCAGGTTGTGAATTCGTGAAAAATAATATACAATCTTCAAATATCCTATTCGCCCGAATTCAGCGAATATTTTTAGGGGACCTGAAACATTTGAATGCGTCAGCACGAATTAATTTCAGTGTCAGCCAATTCATTTTAATTCGCGAGATTTTAAGTCAAGCTCCAATTCATCTGAATCCACCAGCCCAGTAAAAAAAGTTGAATATATATAACGCGAAAACGAATTCAGGTTAGGTTTGGTGTATTCGATTTGCTGCCATTATCGAATTATACCGTCTAGCATAATAATGCGTATATTTTCTGAAATAAAGTTTCTTCTCTCGTTCTCTCTAGTAGCTTAATGGGAAAAGCACCTGACCGGAAATCAAAAGTTCTGTAGTTCGTATCCCAGCGGAGTGAAAGGAGAAGATCTTTTTGAGAAAAAAAAGTAATTAAAAATGGTTTTTAATTCATAACTCCATCTAGTCTGAAAAAGACGTTACAAATTTTCTGTTATTCTCTAATGATAATACAGATTCCTTCAAAAATATTTGTTATAAAGAACATTAAACTGTCATTAAACTGACACGTAATTTTCAACACTGCACTAAATTTTGATGGTAAGTTACGAAAAAGATAACTTCCTTGCCGGCACAAAGGAAGATATTGTATTATTATATTGCATATTTTCGAAAAATTATCATTATATTTTATTATTATTATTTCAAGTATTGCTAATATTGTTAGTATTTATGCAATAAAATATGGCATTCGAATTTTAAGGTTATAGATGGGGATCGCTACAACCTTACAAAAGAACTTTTTTTCTTCAAATAAACGTACCCAAATTCTTCAGAAAGGTTTTAGAACTATTTCATAAATATATAATTTTTCAATTTATTATCATTTATTTTAGTAATTTATTTTTTTGAACACTGCACTCAATTTTGATGGTAAGTTGGTGTGATGGTAAGACAAAAATAACTTTCTTACCGGCAAAAAAGAGGATATTATATCATATATATTTTCGAAAAAATGTCGCAGTGCGGCATACACTGTAAGCTGACGCGTTGCATTTCAAAGGCGCAAAAAACGCTCAATTTTCAATTGCAAAAAATAACAACAACAAGAAAATTTTGCGAAAAAATCGTTATGCTCCCTCCAGTAAAATTGACTTTAGATTATGTGGTTGAAATATTACATTAAACAATGCATTTTTGTAGACGTATTATGGATGTCGCTAAGACCCCAGTAATTCTGAGAGCCTTAAGGCCATGTGACGAGTGGGTTACGTGACCGGCTTCCTACCTTACCGACACTTTTTTTTATTTGTAAACTTATTTTCACACGAATAGTCACATCGATTTAAAAAATTGGGATAATAAATAAGAAGCACTAAGAAACGCGGCTTTGGTCCTAAATTTTTATAATTATGAAAAAAGCGAAGAAAAATTATTTTAAAAAAACTTGTTTCATAATTATAAAAATGTAGAACTAGAGCCACGTTTCTCAGTGCTTCTTATTTATTATCTCAAATTTTCAACACGATGTAGCTGTTCGTGTGAAAATAAGTTAACAAATAAAAAAAAGGGTCGGTACGGTAGGAAGCCGGTCACGTGACCCACTCGTCACATGGCCTTAAATTAAGGCAAGCTGGTGGACATACTAAAGGTTCTACTGTAAAAATAGGATAAAAATGGAGATATACCATATCAGTCAGGACATAAAGAAACTTCTTCTAGAAGCTAAGTAATAATCTCATAATTAATGAATAAATAATTTTAACCAAAAATTGAAGGTTCCGTGACGGTCCTTTCTCCATTAGTGTAAGCAAATTTGGTTTGCTTTTAGGTAGACGGCACTGTACCGAGTATAGCGACGGTTGGTAAACGACGTTGCGTCGTCAACGAAAGGTAGGTAACCATCAGGCAGAGAGCCCAGCGGAATCACATTAAGTGCATTAAGGCGAGAGGCTCCTGGTATCTCCCAAGGGACACAGGACCCAATTATTAAGCCAAATGGGAAGGATGTGCTATTTTCCGGGTGAACCGTTCTTCCGTCGCGTCTAGTCTTCTTTTTTCTTATTCCTGACAGAAAAGTCTCAGTTGACTTATCTCACGTCTTGCTCTTTTTCAAAAAATATATTCTCCTTGAGATAGGGATGGATTTTTTACAGTGAGAATTTTGTGAGTTTATTTCATTTATTTTATTACTCAGGGTGGTCCAAAAATTCATCGGATTTTTTTTCAAATATTTATGGAAATTACCCGCTTTGTTTCAATTCACAAAAAAGAAAAAGTTTTTTTTAGTTATATTTAGGGCTTTCGCAAGCCCCATGAAGTTTAAAACGTATTTCCCATAAGAAAAAAAGACGCTTTTGTAAATTTAACTAAGAGTCGTCAATATTAGGTGAATCCAGTTGAAACTTAACATTTTTGTTCACAATTAGCTATAGACTACAAATAAATAATAGTTGTTTAGATATCACCCCCATAAGTCTGTTCTATAGAGTTCCAAAAAAAACCCGTAAAGGAAAAATTGGGTTCTGCAAGTTTTTGGCGCTAATTATGATTTTTTTGCGGTTTTTAATACAAATTGTTTCAAATACATATAATACTACTTTTTACTGATAAATATATATTTTATATACATTGTTTAAACAATTTGTTATTATTTATAATATTATTCTTTAAAACTAAGGCTAGAAAGTTGCAGTTTTTTCTCAAATTTCCTACTTTTTCCCCCTTTTTTCAATTAGAATGGAGTATTAAATAATTTAAGTCAACAAAAATAATTGTTTGAACAATTTATTATTATTTTTAATAATATTCGCTTCGAATAATGCTATAAAGTTGCAGTTTTTTCTGAAATATTCAACTTTTTGACCACTTTTCACTTAGAGCGAGGTAGCAATTAATGCAATTTAACAAATATAATTGTTTAAACAAATTATTGTCTATAACTACCTTTTCCTATAATAATACTAGACAGCTGTGGCTTTTTATGGAATTTTATACTATTCGTCAACTTTTCACTGAGAGTAAGGTAATAATTATTCCAAGTTAACAAACATAATCATTTAAAGAATATTTATCACTTTAAAAATATTATTTCTGAATAATGCTATAAAGCTGTAGTTTTTTCTGTAATATTTAACTTTTTGTCTACTTCTCAATTAGAACAAAGTAAATAATAAAATTTAAAAAACATTAATGTTTATAAGATTACTATTATTGTTTATAACTATATCATCCTATAGTAATGCTATATAGTTGCAGTTTGTTCTAGAATTTTCCACTGTTTGTCAACTTTTCACTCAGAGTGAGATAATAATTAATTTAAGTTTACAAATATAATTGTTTAAACAATTTTTGATTATGTTGAATAATATTACCTTTGAATAAAGCTAGAAAGTTGTGGTTTTTTTCTAAAATATTTAACTTTTTGTCTACTTTTCAGTTAGAGCAAGGTAAAAATTAATAAAGTTCAACAAACATAATTGTTCAAACCATTATTATTATTGTTGATTACTATCTTCACTTATAATAATGCCAGACAGTTGCGGTTTTTTCTGAAATTTTCCACTTTTTGTCAACTTTTTACTTAGTAAGGTGAAAATTAATGCAAATAAACAAACACAATTGTTCGAACAATTTATTATTGTTTATAGCTATCTTCTCTTGGATAATTGTTAGATAGTTCCAGTTTTTCTGAAATTTTTAGCTTTGCTTTGGCTTCTTAGTTTTGAAAAAATAATATTAGTTTTTAAGCAATCTCTTTTTTTTTGTAAATATATATTTCTAAAATAAAACAGATATTTGAAATATTCTACAAATTTTCAACATGCATCATATTAGATGTAAATTTCTTTGAAGTAGTTACTGAGAGCCTTTTTGTTTAAATTAATATTTATTATTTTTTCCTAACTGAAAAGTCAAAGAAAAGCTGACAATTTTAGAAAAATCCCGGAACTTTCTAGCGCGACTCTGAGAGAAGATAGTTATAAACGATAATAATTTGTTTAAACAATTATTTTTATCAAATTTCATTCATTATTATGTCTCTTTAATTAGTTTAAACAAATATTTTTGGTAATTTCATTAATTATTACCACACTCTAATTAAAAATTAGACATAGGGTTGGAAATTTCAGAAAAATCCGCAACTTTCTAAAATTATTCGCCTGAACATTTGATCAGAGAAATGGAAGACTGCATAAAACCAAATCTTTGAATGTAGACATTCGATAGCATCAAGGGCCCAACATCCATGCTCGGCGTCAAACCTCCCGCTCGAAAGTAGTTAAACCCAGTGAAAAACATGGCTAAGCGAGAATCCCGAAACGGTCACCCATCCGTGCGCACCCATGCCCATCCGTGCTTAACATTCGAGATCTTGAGGGCACGAGAATTATCACCGAGCTACTGCCGTCGGTTTACAGTTTTCCAATTTATAATCCAAATTTTTGATAAATGGAAGCTGATCGTAGATCACGTCGTCACTATGCGTTCCAGGTTGATGGATAGTGCATGACGTGGAGGTGATGCTATGCCTACCGAAGGAGACTACAGCTTCTCGTAATATCTCTCTAGGAAGCCACACGTGGTCGTAAAATGGAATTTAATCAAGTAGGCGTGAAGATATATTACCTGCAATCTCAATTACGCAGGAAATCTAAATTTAATATATATCAGAGACTCGAAGACTTTACGAAATAGATCGCTCTAAATTTTCTGATAGCCAAAGAAAAGTGGTGTAGTCCTAAAAGAAAAAGTGGCCTGACGGTACTTTCCATAAACTACACTCTCTAAATATGAATCAGTGAGAAATTCACTTATTGAAATAGTAGTTAGACATTTCACTGATTAATCAGTGATTCCGGACTTATTCACTAATAAATTACTTGACGGGTGTGTACATGATAGTCTAATTTCGAAAATAAGGAAATCATATGACATTTTTTGTCATTTAGAAACATAAAAACTTGTCAACTTTTTTAATATTTGATCACATTTATGGGTTTTAAGTTTTTACTATGATTATTTGATTGAATCTACTAAAATCGTATTTTATTGTGACTACTAAATTGACGGGGTGCAGTGTTGCCAACTCTCAAAAATGTAACTTTCACTGAATGAATAAGTAACTTTTCACTGGTTGTCAGTGACCGGATTCTAGCTATTTGAATCAGTGAGATTTCACTGACAATCAGTGACTTTTCACTGATTCGGATTTAGAGAGCATTACCAGTTTGAGGGGGGGAGGCTAAAAACTAAGGTTGGAAACAGGGGGGGGGGGATTATAAGTGGAAATAACGTTACGAACTTAAATAATATTTAGAACTTAAGCCCAATAGGAAAATGCCACCATATTTTGGAGTAAAAGTTCATTTTTGTATTAAAAAGGCCACTCTCATATTTTTAGTTCGGAATTCATCTCGTTTGGTTAAAATTCTCTTGTTTGGTTGAAAATTTAATTATTTTGTTGGAAATGCAACTATACTGTTAAAAAGTCATCTTCTTCTATCAAAAATGTAACTTCTTCATTCAAAATTCATTTTTTCAAGTAAAGTTCATATCTTTGGTTGAAAATGTAACTATTTTGATGCAATTTCGTTTCATGTTTGGTTGAAAATAAATTTCTTAAGCTGATAATTGAACTATTCCATTTTTGGTTACAAATTGATCTATTTTAGTTAAAAATATAACTATTTGGTTGAAAGAAAATTTTTTAGTTAAAAGTTCAACATTTTGCTTGAAAATTCATGTATTTTTGGAAAATTCGTCTTTTTTGGTAGAAATTGAATCTTGTTGGTTGAAACATCAGCTGTTACATGCTTCGTTGAGAATTTATCTTTTTCGATTGAAAAGTCGATTATTTGACTTAAAGTTGAACTACTTCTTGTGAACAAGTTATTTTTTGTATTAAGGATTCATAATTATAGATAAAAATTCAATTATTTTCACTTAAATGAACTTTGGTGTTAAAAATTCTACTGTTTTGTAGAAAACTCATCTTTTTGGCTTGAAAATTCATCAATTTGGTAGAAAATTAAAATATTTAATTGAAAATTGAACATTTTGGTCAAAAAGAATCATATTTTTTGGTTGAAAATTTTTCTTTTTTGTATATAACATGCCTTACTTTAAAGTAAAAAATTCTGTTGAAATTTCGTATATTTTGTTGAACATACGTCTTTTTAGGTAGAACAATAATCTTATTGATCGAAACTTCATTATTTCAATTTTTTCATCTGAAAATGTTACTATTCCATTTTTGGTTAAAACTTTATCCTGTAGATTGCATAAGTTTGAAATTCATCTTTTTGGATAGAAAAATTATCTTAACGGTCGAAAATTCATCTTTCTGGTTGAAAATTTAACAATTTTGTTGAAAATTCTTTTTTTTTTGTTTCAAATTTTTTTTATCAGAGTTTCTATCTGAAAATGTCACTATTCCATTTTGAGTTGAAACTTTATCCTGTATATTGTATAAGTTGAAAATTCAACTATTTTGTATATAATTCATGTATTTTCTTAAAACGTTGTCTTTTTAGGTAGGAAATTAATCTTGTTTGTTGTAAATTCAACTACACTGTTAAAAAGTCATCTTCTTTCATACAAAATTCAACTCAATTGTTAAAAATTCATTTTTTTAAGAAAAAGTTCATCTCTTTGATTGAAAATGTAACTATTTTGATGAAATTTCGTTTGATGTTTGGTTTAAAATAAATTTTTTTAAACTTATAATTGAACCATTCCATTTTTGGTTAAAAATTAATCTCTTTCAGTCAAAAATATAACTATTTGGTTAAAAAAAATTTTTTAATTAAAAGTTGAACTTTTTGGTTGAAAATTCATGTATTTTTTTGAAAATACGTTTTTTTTGTAGAAATTTTATCTTGATGGTTCAAATATCAACTGTTACATGTTTCGTTGAGAATTTATCTTTTTTTGGTTGAAAAGTGGATTATTTAACTTGAAGTTGAACTACTTCTCATAAAAAAGTTATTTTTTCATTTAGGATTTATTTAGGATTCTGTTTTGTAGAAAATTCATCCTTTTGGGTTAAAAATTCAACAGTTTGGTAGAAAATTAAACAACTTGACTGAAAATTGAACATTTTGGTCAAAAAAATCATTTTTTGGGTTGAAAATTCAACTTTTTTGTATATAACATGTCTTACTTTGAAGTAAAAAATTCTGTTGAAAATTCATATATTTTGTTGAAAATTCGTATTTTTTGGTAGAACAATAATCTTCTTGATCGAAAATTCATCTTTTTAATTTAAAATTTATCAGTTTTGTTGAAACTAGACTTTTTTGGTTGAAAATTATTTTTTTCATCTGAAAATTTAATTATTCCATGTTTGGTTAAAACTTTATCCTGTAGATTGCATAAGTTTGTAATTCATCTTTTTTGGATCAATTGTTTTTATTGTAATTCATAATTAAACTGTTTGATTGAAAATTGAACTTTTTGGTAAAAAAAAAATCATATTTTTGGGCTTAAAATTTAACTTTTTTGTACATAACATGTCTTACTTTAAAGTAAAAAATGTTGTTGAAAATTCGTCTTTTTTGGTAGAACAATAATCTTCTTGATCAAAAATTCATCTTTTTAATTGAAAATTTAGCTACTCCATTGGAAATTCATTATTTTTTTGTTGAAAATTATTTTTTTAATATGAATATTTAACTATTTCATTTTTTGTTAAAACTTTATCCTGTAGATTGGATAAGTTTGGAATTCATCTTTTTTGATCATTTTTTTTTTTTTTATTTCAATTGAAAATGAAACTATTTGATTTAAAATTGAACTTTTCGGTAAAAAAAATCATATTTTTGGATTAAAAATTCAACATTTTTGTATGTAACATGTCTTACTTTAAAGTAGAATTTTTTTTTGAAAATTCATATATTTTGTTCAAAATTCGTCTTTTTTGGTAGAATAATGATCTTCTTGGTCGAAAATTTATCTTTTTCATTGAAAATTTAAAAGCTTTGTTGAAACTTCATTTTTTGTTGTTAAAAATTATTTTTTTCATCTGAAAATATAACTATTCCATTTTTGGTTAAAACTTTATCATGTAGATTGGATAAGTTTGAAATTCATCTTTTTTTATCAATTTTTTTAAATTTTATTTGGAAATTTAACTATTTGATTTAAAATTGAACTTTTTGGTAAAAAAAAGAACAACATATTTTTGGGTTAAAAATTCAACTTTTTTGTTTGTAACATATCTTACTTTAAAGTAACAAATTTGGTTGAAGATTCATATATTTTGTCAAAAATTCATCTTTTTTGATAGAACAATAATCTTCTTAGTCGAAAACTCCTCTTTTTGGTTGCAAATTTAACAATTTTGTAAAAAATTCGTTGTTTTTTTTTTGTTCCAAGATTTTTTTTATCAGAGTAATTATCTAAAAATTTAACTATTCCATTTCTAGTTGAAACTTTATCCCGTACATTGTATAAGTTTAAAATTTAACTATTTGGTATAAAATTCATGTTTTTTGTTAAAATTTTGATCGAAAATGCATTTTTGCATCTGAAAATTCAATTATTTGGTTAGAAATTCAATTATTTTGTCAAAAATCTAACTATTTTTGAAAAATTCAATTATTTTGTCAAAGTCATCATTTTTGGTCGAAAATTCAACTATGTTGTTAAAAAATCAACTGTCTTCGAAACAATTCGTCTTTTTGACTTGATAACTTTACTATTTGGTTAAATCTTCAACTATTTTTTGGGAAACTCGTCACTTTTACTGGAATGTTCCTCTATTTAGTTGTTAATGCAACTGTTTGGTTGAAAATGATTTTTTTAATTATTCTTTTGGTGTTAAAAATGCATCTCTTTGGGTAGAAAATATTTTTTGGTTGAAAATCCAACAACAGTCGAACCTGGATTTAGCGCCGGTTCTGGGGCTGACCTTGACGTTAAATTCAGAGACACGAAACTATTTTGTCCCTCTCCTGTTTTATCTCTCTCCTGTTTCTCTTTCTGTTTTGTCACGCCTGAGTGCACACCGCACATCCCCCCGCATACGCCTCTCACGTATCCCCACGGCGCGGCGTCAATTCTCGGAAGGGCAAAATCCAGGGGAGCTGAATCGAGGTTTCACTATACTTTGTTGAAAATGCAATATATTTCGGCTTGAAATCTTAGGAACTTAAAGTGTTTCGTATTGAATTCAATATAATACCTACATTAATTTCATTTGAAAGAATTTATAAACGTGAAATCCGTTTTTAACCAACGGCTACGTTACTTTCGAGGGAGGTCGGGGGAGGTCAAAAATGCCAAAAAATGTTAACATAGTTTATGGATGGCGCATCAAAAGAAGTACCCTGACGGCGCCAGGCTCCGCCAGACCTCGGCTACACCACTGTCAAAAAGTAGAAAATTTCAATTTATTTCTTCCATTTTCAAAATACGGAAAGCATTCGTTTTTTTGTTCGGCTCTTTCAATTTCGCCCTACTCCCTTCCGGCAAAGTAACTTCTCGTTCACTCTAAAATAGAACCCTTACCCGACAACCCTTCCTTTACGATAAGCTTCACGCGCACGTCTCTTTCCTTTCTCCTTTCTCTGATATAACTACTGCATATATATAGTCAACCCCACTTCAGAATTACATCCTCCTTCCCTTATACTACATTTATACCAGACCTCTGAACGTACCCTTTGCTCACGTGCAAACTCTCCTGCGAAGGGTGGCATATAACAGGCGACTGGAAAAGAATGGGTGTTGCTATCTTAACTTTACCCCGATTCCGTAATTACTCCTGCGTCGTTAGGAAAAATTAAAGAGAAGGAAAAGATCTTTCATACTCGAGACATTTCTTTTTTTTATTAGAGCTTTTTGGGCATATATCTAGAACCTTTCACTTTTATGACCCTAAAAGATATCTAAACAATTTCGGTAAAAAGAAAGTCCTCTCAGATGGTACCGTGATAGTCTTATGTTCCAACATTGCAGCATTCGTAGCCACGCTGGTGCGGGTTCGATTCCCAAGGCAAGAAGTGAGGCTGGATGTGTTTTTTTGCGAAAGCTTCGCTACTGTCCGTTTTTATACAACCTTACGGACACCCTACATTTTATAATTAATGCAATCAAAGTTAAAATAATAAAATTTTATAATGAATCTTATGGTATAGTCGCTGATGACCTTGGCAGTTGATGCGACTATAAATGTGACGTGCGCCGAAGAAAGGGGACTTGCTCTTAAAAAATCTAAATCGAGGTTTTTACACCTTTCGATAGTTTTTCAGTTGCTCTTTTTAATGAAACCATCGAAAAAAATTTCTGAGCGTTAATATTGCTAATAATTGAGTTGTCAGGAACCCGAGAAATCGGGCTTTCGCTCGAGAGTTCGAGATCCCGTGGAACACCTCCCACCACTCACCACTACATCTCCGCGTCTCGTATATACCCCGTCCGTGAGCCGCGCCGCTATATGCGTGAGAATGTAGTGCTAAGTGGAGAGGGAAGATTTCGTGAGTCTTCACTCTCTCCTAGAAGTCGCGTTTATAAGGTCGACTTCAACAGCTCGTCCTGAAAAATCTCACTTTCCAGAGTAAGCCCCCTTTCTTCGGCGCATGTCACAAATATTCAATTAATAAAATTTTTTTAAATTTAGAAGATGTAGCATCGGCCTAAAGAAGCCTTAATGAATAGGAATTTTGTCTCACTAAAATCTATGTTCATACTATTACTCTTTTTGATTTAGAAATTCGTCCGCAGTAGCGCTAAAATCGGATTTTGTATTTCTATTTTCAATCTTCCTAATTTTTTGTCTAATATTGTTTAATATTGAAATTTCAATAATTAAATAGGGTGGATGAAGAACTTTATAACATGAATGTTAAATTTTCAATCCAAAAGTACAATTTTTAAAAAAAGCAGTTTAATTTCTGACAAAAAAAAAGATGAGATTTAAGGAAATAGTTCCATCTTTAACAAAATAATTCAATTTTCAACCAAATAGTCAAATTTTCAACAAATTGTTGAATTTTTAACCAAATGGTCGAATTTTCAAACGAACAAGATTATATTTGAACCAAAAACAATTAAAATTTCAACCGAAAAGGAAAAAGAAAACAATTTTCAAGAAAATAGTTAAATTTTCAACAAAATAATTGAACTTTCCACATAATAGTTGAATATGTAACCAAAAAATAAAAACAAATTTTCAACAAAATATGTACATTTTCAATCAAATAATTGAATTTCCAACCAGAAAATATCAATTTTTACCCAAAAATGTAAAAGTTACATTTTCAGTGAAAAAGATAATAATTTTCACAAAAAAGGAATTTTCAACAAAATAATCAAATTTTTGCCCAAGAAGATGAATTGTCAACTACAGTGATGAATTTTCCAACGAAACGAATGAATTTTGAACAAATAAAGATTTTTTCAGTCCAGAAAGAAAAATAAGTTAATGTAAATTGTAGAATTTTTAACCCCAAAATATGAATTTTCAACAAAATTGTTATATTTCCTACTAAATATCTGAATCATTAATTAATAAAATTATTATTGAACAAAGTTGCTTAACTTTATCCAAATAGTGGAATTTTTAATTTAAAAAAAAATTTCAATAAAATAATTCAACTTTCAACCAGCGATAAATTTTCAACTAAAATGATTGATCTTCCATTGGAATAATTAAATTTGCAGTCAAAAAAGTTAATCTTCAACAAAAAAGAAGAATTTTAAATTGAAAAGATGAATTTTCAACGAAAAAATGTTTATCTAACATAGTGATTTAACCTTCAACCCAGCAGATCAATTTTCAACCAAAAACGATGAATTTTTCAAAAAATTGTTGAATTGTCAACCAAAGAAGATTAATTCTTAACCAACCAGTTGCACTTTTATCCCCAAAAAAAGAAATTTCTACTAAAACAGATGATTTTCAATCCAGAAGTACAAATTAAAAAAAAAGCAGTTTAATTTTTGACCAAAAAAATACGACTTTTAAGGAAATAGTTCAATCTTTAACAAAATAATTAAATTTTCAACCAAATAGCTGAATTTTCAATAAATTGCTGAATTTTCAATCAAATGGTCGAATTTTCAAACGAAAAAGATTAAATTTTAACCAAAAACAATCAAAATTTCAACCAAAAAGAAAACAAAAACAATTTTCAACAAAATAGTTAAATTTTCAACGAAAAAATTGAACTTTCAACAAAATAGTTGAATATCTAACAAAAAAAACGAATTTTCAACTGAATATGTAAATTTTGAATCAAATCATTGAATTTTCAATCGGAAAATATCAATTTTTACCCAACAATGTAAAAGTTACATTTCCAGTAAAAAAAAAAATAATAAGTTTAAAAAAAAAGGAATTTTTAACAAAATAGTCAATTATTCGACCAAACAGATGAATTCTCAACTACAGTGATGAATTTTCGAAAGAATCGGATGAATTTTCAACAAATAAAGATTTTTCAGTCCAGAACGAAAAATAAGTTAATGTAAATTGTAGAATTTTTAACTCCAAAAAATGAATTTTCAACAAAATTGTTATATTTCCTACTAAAGAGATGAATCGTTAATTAATAAAATTATTATTGAACCAAGTTTCTTAACTTTTATCCAAATAGTGGAATTTTTAATTTAAAAAAAAATGTTCAACAAAATAATTAAACTCTCAACCAGAGATGGATTTTCAACTAAAATGATTAATCTTTCATTGTAATAATTAAATTTTCAGTTAAACAAATTAATTTTCAATCAAAAACGATGAATTTTCAAAGAAATAAGTGAATCCTCAACCGAAGAAGATTAATTTTTAACCAACCAGTTGCATTTTTATCCCCAAAAGATGAAATTTCTACTAAAACAGATGATTTTCAATTCAAAAGTGAAAATTAAAAAAAGCAGTTTAATTTTTGACAAAAAAAAAGATGACTTTCAAAGGAATAGTTCAATCTTTAACAAAATAATTAAATTTTCAACCAAATAGTCCAATTTTCCACGAATTGTTGAATTTTCAACCAAATGGTCGAATTTTCAAACGAAGAAGATTTACTTTGAACCAAAAACAATCAAAATCTCAACCAAAAAGAAAAATAAGAACAAGTTTCAACAAACTAGTTGAATATGTAACCGAAAAAAACGAATTTTCAACAAAATATGTAAATTTTCAATCAAATAATTGAATTTTCAACCGAAAAATATCAATTTTTACCCAAAAATTAAAAAATTACATTTTCAGTAAAAAAAAAATAATTTTCAAAGAAAAAAGGAATTTTCAACCAATTTTCAACTAAAAAGATGAATTGTCAACTACAGTGATGAATTTTCCAACGAAACGGATGAATTTTCAACAAGTAAAGATTTTTTCAGTCCAGAACGAAAAATAAGTTAATGTAAATTGTAGGATTTTTAAGCCCAAAATATGAATTTTCAACCAAATAGTTATATTTCCTACCAAAGAGATGAATCTTCAATTAATAAGATTATTATTCAATAAAGTGGTTTAACTTGCATCTAAATAGTGGCATTTTTAATTGAAAAAAAAAACTTTCAGAAAATAATTCAACTTTCAACTGAAGAGATGAATTTTCAACTAAAATGATTGATCTTTCATTGGAATAATTAAATTTCCATTCAAAGAAGTTAATTTTCAACCAAAAAGAAGAATTTTAAATTAAAAAGATAAATTTTCAATGAAAAAATGTTTATTTAACATAGTGGTTTAACCTTCAACCCAGCAGATCCATTTTCAAGCAAAAAAGATGAATTTTACAAAAAATAATTGAATTTTCAACCGAAAAATATAAATTTTTACCAAGTCCAGAACGAAAAATAAGATAATGTAAATTGTAGAATTTTTAAGCCCAAAATATGAGATTGCAACAGAATAGTTATATTACCCACCAAAAAGATGAATCTTTAATTAATGAAATTATTATTTAACAAATTTGTTTAACTTTTATCCAAATGGTGAAATTTTTAATTAAAAAAAAAACTTTCAGCAAAATAATTCAATTTTCAAACAAAAAGGAGAATTCTAAATTGAAAAGATGAATTTTCAACGAAAAAATGTTTATTCAACATAGTGGTTTAACCTTTAACCCAGCAGATCAATTTTCAACCAAAAACTATGAATTTTCAAAAAAATAGTTGAATCCTCAACCAAAGAAGATTAATTTTCAACCAAGCAGTTGCATTTCCCCCCCCAAAAGATGAATTTTTAACGAAAAAATGTTTATTCAACACAGTGGTTCAACCTTCAACCCAGCAGATGAATTTTCAACCAAAAAACGGTGAATTTTCAAAAAAATAGTTGAATCCTCAACCAAAGAAGCTTAATTTTTATCCAACCAGTTGCATTTTCATCCCCAAAAGATGAAATTTCTACTAGAACAGAATATCTTTAAACCAGAAAGACAAATTTAAGAAATAAATGACTTTTTAACCCAAAAGATTAATTTTCTATAAAAAAGAGGAATAATCAACCAAATAAATCAATTTTCAAGCAAATAGTTCAATTTTCAACATAAAAAGATCAATTTTCAAACAAACAGTTGAACTTTTAATCTTAAAAAAATAAATTTTTGCCAACGTAGTTTAACTTTCAACCAAATTGTTCAATTTTCAATCATTTTACATTACATTTTACATACATTTGGTAGAATTTTTTTTATTTATTAAAGATGCAATTGTTAAAAACATTGTTTGAACAAAAACTAAACAGGATTTTGAAAAAGTAACCTATATATTCGTAATCAGACGGGACTGTTTTGGATCTATTTAAATTTTTCCTATATATATATATTGCTATTTTAGCCAATTTTAGTCATGAAGAAGCCATTAAAAGCCTTATTAAAAAAAATTTTTTTTTTCTCTGATGACAGGTTTTTAAATTTCTCATCTTATATCAATTATATATTTTTCAACCATTGTATGCAGAATGTCCCAAAGTTTTGTCAATTCTTTAAAAAAATGTTTAGGGATACAATTATGCTCTTATATCTCTTTGTTCCTGAGAAATCGTACTTTTTATGACTTTTACCGGGGCCAAATTATTTTTTTCCAATCGGATACCGAATGAGAGTTTTGTCCTTTGTATGAGCTACAATTTTCATTCAAAAATATATTTCTCTAAAACTAATATGTATATTTAAAAACACACAGATAAAGAAACTGTCCCGAAATTTTATTTCACGTCCGCTATGATTATTTTTTATTAAAAATTAATAAAGAGGACGTAAAGGTCAGCTTAATCATTTCTGCAATTTCGTGTTATTCCAGACACACAATGGTGCTTTTGAATTGAACCAAATATGAAAACGTCGGTCACGTGGCAGCTTGATGGCTCCACGTGAACGTTATGCAGAACTCCAGTTCCTTTTGTTGATTGTAATATTCTGACTTCATTCAGAATTGCAGTCGGAGTTGTTTGATGACATAAACGTAACACTTCTAAGAGATCTTTATTCCGTGAATGAAATGAGCAAACCGAAATAGACTTCATCAACAATAGTCTTTTATACTTAAGATCGAAAAGAAACCTATTTTATCATGAATAATTTTATGCAAAATGAGCATGAAAAAGATTCACAATTAAAAAAAAAACAGAATTCTAAACTACCTCACTTTTCGGCTCATCAGAGATGAAAATAACCAAACGAAAAAGGAGGGAGAAAAAGAGAAAAAGTCAACCAAAACCAACTATGCACTATGATCTATTTTTCCTAATATTCATAATTTACATATTTTCAGATTTTAATCAATTTTTACATTTATACATGATATATCCCAGGCGGAAATATTATATATAGTTTACATATAGTGTGAAATTTTATATATAATATTCATTTGTTTTATATAAAAAATGTATAAAACAAATGAATATTATATATAATACTTCACACTATATATAATATTTCCGTCTGGGTCATGAGGCGGAATTCATTTCCAATCGGGCAGGTTGTGCGAGCTGAAGTCACAGAATCGTTTCGACACGAAATAGGTTGTTTTTCAAAGGATTCTAGACGACACGTATTTTACCGATTACATGAAAAATTGTGTTGACACCTAATTTCTCAAAAACGCCAGCGTTGTTTTCTCTTGTTTTTTTTTTAAGTTGGTACTAATATGGTGAATATATCTGAGCAAATTTGTAAATATAATTTAGGTGAAAAATTTTGTTAAATAAAATGTTATTGTATCGTATGTCCTTTTTTCAAAAAGTTAATTTTTTTATTTTTAATATATGTTTATAACAAAAGTTCATAAACTATTTGAAGATATTTTTTTGGTAGAACAACTTTTTTTGTCATTTTTTTCGTCTGTTGTGTCGTTTTTCCAAAAATTTAATTTTTCTATATTTAATCTTATATTTTACGATTAAAATAAAGTCGCATTTTCTATCTAAAAATTACTAATAACAAACTTGTAGATTCTTTTTGGGTTAACAACTTTTATCGATTCATTTTTTTTCGTACCTTGTGTCGCTTTTCAACTATAACTCTGTCAATTTTCTTTGCATTGGAAAAAGTCGTAAAGACAATTTGTTTTAATTTACAAGTACTACGGGCGGCCATCCATGGAATTTATGAATTTCGAAAAAGAATGGTCTAAAAAATGTTGAAAGCGCCCTAGCTTTTTGAATTTCTATCCAAAATAGTTGGTTAACAAACACGATCTTTCTTTTTCGTCCCAGAAATTGTGTGCCAAAGCACAATCCAATCCGATTAGTCTTTCAAACGTTATCCGATATACAGACGACGACGACGGCAACGACAGACGGACAGACACCGACGTAAAAACTATTTTTTCTGACTACGAAGGCCTCCAAACGTCGACATTTGATGGAATCGACGAAAGTCATTTCTCACATAAAACCAGTACCTTCTCATTATGATGAGAATGTACTAATTCATTATGCTTTGTGCCAATAAAATTTGAATATTCGATTTTTCAAGGACTACAGGCAGCCGTCAATGGAATTTATGAGTTTTGAAAAAAATGGTCTAAAAAATTCTGAAAGTGCCCTAACTTTTTGAATTGCTATCCAAAATAGCGGGTTAACAAACTTCATCTCTCTTTTTCGTCCCTGAAACTGTGTGCCAAAGCACAATCCAATCCAATTAGTCTTTCGAAAGTTATCCCATATACAGACGACGACGACGCCGACGCTGACGACGACGCCGACGAAGACGAAGACAACGACAGACGGACAGACACCGACGTAAAAACTATTTTTTCTGACTCAGGGGGCCTTAAAACGTCGACATTTGATGATATCCACGCAAGTCATTTTTCACATAAAACCAATACCTTCTCATTATGATGAGAATGTAATAATTCATTATTTCTTGTGCCAACAAAATTTGAATTTTCGATTTTTTAAGAAAACTTAAAAAGTTGTTTTGATAACCTTGTAGTTCTTTCAAAAGGTAACGTCTTTCTTCTCTTGACATTTTTCATATCGTGCTTCATTTGGCTTAAAATGTTAATTTTCTCTTCTTTTGCGGGATTTTGAAAATGCTATAACTCTGTCAATTTTCTTTGTATCGAAACAAGTCGTGATAATAAATTGTTTTAATCTTCGAGTGATACGGGAGGCCGTCCATGGAATTTCTGAATTTTGAAAAAAATAATCTGAAAAATTTTGAAAATGCCCTAACTTTTTGAATTTCTGTCTAAAATAGCTGGTTAACGAACTCGATCTTTTTTTTTCGTCCCTGAAACTGTGTGCCGAAGAACAATCCAATCCGATTAGTCTTTCAACAGTTATCCGATATACAGACGACGACGTCGAATAATAAAATAGATTATATAAGAGAATGAAAATGAAACAAGAAACTGTTACCGTTTCATTTTTATGAATTACTTTTTGCCTCAATTTCATAATTGCGAATCACAGTTAGTTATATTTTTTACTTTTCCGAGTTTCCATTTGGCACAATTTTTATTTCTCAAAATTGCCATTTATAATCGCATTTATTCCTATTTTTATTATTCTAAGTAGAAATTTGTCTTAATTTTTATTTGTCCCAATTACTATTTGCGGGCCCATTATAGCGTGAAGTAACTCAATTTCGCACGAATTTTGACCTCCGCGCCCCTAAAGTGCGTTAGGTCATACTTGAACGGCTCCAATAGAGTTATCTTAATTTGAACCGTAATAATTGATGGTCTTCGATTGAAATAATACTTGTATTGAACAAAAATTTCTTCTTAGTATGAAATTAAGGATGAACGTACATAACTGTGCTTTCGTGCTTACAAAAAATGTGTGGGACAATATTAGCCTGATTTATCATGTCAAATTTGAAAAACATGAAATAAATGTATGTATATGATATCAATTAATTATTATGAAAAAATTTGCAAATATAGGTGCACCAAAAGTCTTAAGTATCAGAAGAAAAAGTAGCTCTAGAAATTTTTTTACATTCTCATCATAATGAGAAGGTATTTGGTTTTATGTGAAAAATGACTTTCGTGGATTCCATCAAATGTCGACGTCTTGAGGCCCTCTGAGTAAAAAAAAATAGTTTTTGTGTCGGTGTCTGTCCGTCTGTCGTTATCGTCGTCATCTGTATGTCGGATAACTTTCGAAAGACTATTCGGATTGGATTGTGCTTTGGCACACAGTTTCAGGGACGAAAAAGAAAGATCGAGTTCGTTAACCAGCTATTTTAGATAGAAATTCAATAAGTTAGGGCACTTTCAAAATTTTGTAGACCATTTTTTTCAAAATTCATAAATTCCATGGACGACCGCCCGTAGTACTCAAAAATTAAAACAAATTATTCTTACAACTTTTTTAAATACAAAGAAAATTGACAGAGCTACAGCATTTTCAAAATCTCCCAAAAAAAGGGAAAACTAACATTTTAAGCCAATTAAGGCATGATATGAAAGAAAAGTCAGGAAAAGAAAAGTGTTACTTTTTCATAGTCCTACAAGATTCTCATGATCACTTTTTGAGTTTTTTTAAAAAATCGAAAATTAATATTTTATTGGCACAAGACACAATGAATTATTACATTCTCATCATAATGAGAAGGTATTGCTTCTATGTGAAAAATGACTTTCGTGGATTCCATGAAATGTCGACGTTTTGAGGCCCTCTGAGTCAGAAAAAATAGATTTTACGTCGGTATCTGTCTGTCTGTCGTTGTCGTCGTCGTTTTCGTCGTGTGTATACTTGATAATTTATATTTTAATGTTAATGATAATGTTTTTTTTGTGTTCCACACTTAGTTTAATAAACAAAAAAAAGATATATATTTTTAGGTAAATGAAAGTTAGATTTTTTATGTTTTGCCCCGGACTGACTCACTGGACTCGTCAGTAAGGCTATGTGAATTAGTCATTTTAAATGATCTAAATTCATTATAATGTATTTTTTTTTTCAACAAAAATTTTTTTTTCGTTTATAAGTTTGTAAATTTGATAAATTTTTCAATCAATAATATAGTACATTTTAACCACGGTTAGGGGTTGAAATTTAATATAATCGATATAAATTTTGATTTGATTTTTCAAAAAACACAACAAATATATTTTAATCTGTTATTCGGGCCACGTATAGGGGCCAGAACTTAAATTAAAAGATCATCAATTACCAAGTTGAAGAGAAATTATTGCTATTTTAGAGAGTACATTATTGAACCAAAAAACTAAATTTTAAACTTATCCTCAGTAATTTTCTTCCTTGTCCTTCTCTTCCATATATTATTCTTGTTACAACTGCGCGAAATTGAGGCTTAGTTTGGACGTCGCTAAGTTATTACATGTAATATAACAACACCGACACGAACTAAAAAACTTTTCTATCTTAATAATTTTCTTAAAACCAGATTTAAAATTTTAATTTAGAATAATTTTCACTCAAGTGATTAGAAAAGGACCCTTCTGGTCTGAGATTGAGAAGGAAACTAGCATTTGTTCCGAATTTCATGTCAACGGTAACCCGATACTGAGAATTTTAAAGAGAAGTCATGGCTGTAAACTCGACAACGTCGCACTGAAAAAATATCTACCTAAGGGTCAAATATGGACAAATTTCAGTAAGTTTTCTTCCCTCTATTTGGAAAGCCGGTTGATAGATTCCGGAAAATTAATTTCTAAAGGTATATATTTGTACTTGTTTTGTTATAGTATTAGATAAGAATTTCACTTTATATTTCTTATATATATATCCCCCCCCACCGTTCTTTTCTTCAAGAAATCGAAGCTTTGAAGCACCCTCGACTTAGGAATTGAACGAGGATAATTAAATTTCTCATTCGAATTTCAAATACAGTCAAACTCGGAATTAACGTCGATTTTGGGGCTGTCCTTGGACCTGACCTACCCTAACTAAACCGGATTTAGCTACGTTTTGTCACGCCTTCGTGAACCCCGCACACACCACGCAGCTCCTGACAAGGCTACCCGCGGCGCGGCGTCGATTCTCGGAAGCGGTCAACACATCCCGCGCAGCACCTGACAAGCCTATCCGCGGCGCGGCGTCAATTCTCGGAATCCGTAAATTCGGGAACGTTGAATCCGAGTTCGACTGTATTTACAATTGAAAATTTGGTTCTTTTCTTTAATTCTTAAGGTGTATATTTTAGAAAGATATAATTTTGAATGCTTTATATTATTAAATGGTTTAATTTTTAAGATTCAAAACTGAAAAATTTTTAATTAAAAAAATTTTAACATCAAAATTCTTGAATTTGGATGATTTTGAAGATCTTTGCAATTCTAAATCTTCAAAATTGAAAAAATTTCAAATGTAAATCGTCAACATTTTTATTTGTAAATATTCAAAATTAAAAATCTTCAATTTGAAATATTGAAAATTCAAAGTTCTACAATTTCAAAGAGTTACAAGAAAATTATTAAAATTTAAATATTTATATTTTGATGGTATGTAATTTCGAACGTTCTCTCGAACAGTTCAATTTTGAAGATTTACAATTGAAGATTCATTAATTTGGAATATTTATGGATTAGAAATGGAAAATTCTTTATTTTTTAAGATTTGAAATTAAAGATTCTTCAATTTTAAATCAAAATTCTAAAATTTGAACTATTTTGACGATCAAAAGTCAAGATTTTTCAATATTTGAATTCTTCCAAATTGAAGAAATTTCAAATGTAAATGATGAAAATTACAGAATTTTAAATTGCAAAACTTAAAACTTTCATAATTTTTAATTGTATTTTTTAAAAATTGAAAACTTCAACTTTAAAGATTTACAATTCAAAGTGCTACAATTTTGAAGAATTACAATTAAAAATTCGTGAATTTTGAAAATATGGAATTGAAAATTATTCAGTTTGAAAGATTTATATTTTAAAGGTATGTAATTTTGAACTTTCTTTTTAACGATTTTTATGAATGGGGGAGGTGGATGATTTCTAGAAAAGTGTCTATAGATCGCTAAACTCATTTTTATAGTAAAAATCGTACTAATAGTAGTTTTAACTTTCTCTTAACTTTATTTTGCCATCATTTTTTGATGGTTTGAAATTAAAGGGCCTAATTCAGCCCTAGTTTTTAAATTTTGATAGCCTCAGATTAAATGATCTAAAGTTCAAACAATTTCGTGATTTTGATATATACATATTTCAAAGTATACAAATTAAAAAGCTAAAATTTAGAATAATCCAAATTAAAACACGCTCGAAAATAAAACCAATCGAACCTTCAAAATTCGAAATATTGAAGATTTAAATATGAAAAATATAAAATATTGCTGAATAAGAAGTTCATTAATATTGAGTCTTTTGAACACTTAAAAATAACAAATAGTTCCATTTTTAAGGGTCCTAACTTTAAAATAATTGTTAAAATTTAAATGTTTGTAATTTGAAGTGGTTCCAATTTTAAATTATTCAAGTTTTAATTCTTCTATTGAAAATTGCCCTTTTTCTTTAATTTTCGACTGAAAATTATAGGGTTAAACGCGCACAGATATGTACCAAAAATTTATACCAAATATGTTAACTTTTTACACTCAGAAAAATGTTTCTTTGAATGAAACGATTTCTTTCTTTGATATAGGGTCAAACGAAGATTTTACTGATTCAAACAAATATCAGTTTGATTCAAACAAAATTCATTTTACTCAAACAGAACATTGTTTAAGCCTAACAAATTTTATTTGAATTAAACATATTCTATTTTTTATTGAATAGGGTCAAAAAAATGTTTGTTCGATACAAACAAATATTTTTCTGAGTGTAGAATAAATCACTGAAACCATATTATGGATTCGAAACGTCTGATGGTAATATAAATCTTCCTTATATTTTATGGACCCCAAACCCACAAAATCAAAAAATCAGTAAAATTTTTTATTTTTTAATTCATCTGGTTGGAAATAGTGCACTTCAGAAAAATTTAAAAATTATCAAGATTTAATTTACAATTTATTGTGAAATTTTTATAATTGTTTATCTATTGTTCAATTCACAAAAATTGTTTTCAGAATTATTGCTGCTTTTTATAATAGTTAGCTATGTTAGTTTTTCAAAGCTTAAAATGCAGGGAAATTAGTTCAAAAAAATTCAATCTATAAAGTTTAAAATTAATTTTTTTAAAGTTTCTTCGTTTGAAATTTGAAATTCTTCAATTTTGAATTGTAATGTTTAAAATTTAATTAATACCGACACATTTTTCATTAATATTGACACATTTTTCATTAAAAATTGGTCAATTTCTAATACTTAGAGACAAAAAATTGAGGATTGTTTATTTTGAAGCTTTATTTTAAAATTGTTTAATGACAATATGAATTTATAAATAGTCCATAAATATTATCAGGTTTGAAAGTACTGTAAACTGGGACTATGTGGCGCTTATGTGGGGAAAAGCGGAGCACCCTCAATTCTTTATTTCAAACGCAATATTTTTTATTCTAGATTTTGCAACTAAGCTTTTATAATGTTTATTGGCAAGCCTCTATATTTTCCACCTAGAAGAAGCAACTATCGCATTCAGAAATGCAGAATCAAGGGTCAGATTTCCCCACATGCGCCTATTTACCCTGGTTTACGGTATTTTAATTTAAATTTAAATATACAATTTCGTAGACTAATAGGGACTTGAAATTTTTTTCAGGTTTCACTGATGTGTTTGGTGGTGTACGTAGCAATGGTTCAATCAGCCGAAGATCAGAATGCTGCAAGAACTCGTGTCTCAGATGAACAATTGAATCTTGCTTTAAGTGACGAACGCTACTTAAGAAGACAACTGAAGTGTGCTTTGGGTGAAGCATCCTGTGATCCAGTGGGTCGTCGACTGAAAAGTAAATTTGCATGTCAAATATCTAACTTTTGATATTAAGCTACTAAAGTATCTCGCTTTGCAGCAATAAGACTTGGGACAAGAAATCTACTTTAAAACTGGGATGCACTCGTGCATTAAAATTCATTCAACTTGGAAAAACAATTTTCAGAAACAATAAGACAACATTTTCTAATTATAAAACTTAATCCACATCTTTTACAAATAATCTAAGAAAATTAATATTTCGATTTTAAGTTGCTAAAACTGGTCATGTAAATAACTGTAAATAACTAAAACTGTCATAAAAATGGTATAATTCAAGTTTAAATGCTTTAATATAAAAATTTCTATTTTCAACCCAAGAACAACAACGTATGGGTGGAATCCCACCCAAGCTCTGATTATTCAAGCTGTGCATGCGTGAATATTTCTTATCACCTTCTCCTTCCCAGTACCCTCAAATCCAGTCTTGTTCTAGCCTTTGCAGGTCAGGTAGGACAGGAAAGGCTATTTATTTTGCGAAAAATGTGGTAAATGTTTACGTGGTGAGCATAGAAAAGTGATTTGCTATGGCTGCCTGAATGCTGATAATCTTTCAGAATAATTCGATTGAGAAACATGATACGTACTTTGTTCACAAAATTTTTTTCCCGAAAAAGGAAAGTTTTTTTTACCTATTTCATTTTGATTTTGAAGAGTTTTTCCCAGAAAAGTTTTGTATTTGATTTTGTTCGTTCATGAAGAGATTTTTTTCTAGTATTATTTGTTACCAAACATTATTTTTAATAAACATTTTCAATAAAAAACAATATTTTATTACACTTAAATGGATTACCAGCCAACTTTCCCCTTCAGAATTTCAAATTCATCACAAATAACAGGAAATGTTAAGTTGGGTTGGATCCCACCCCGCGTTGTTAGTAGTGTTCTGAAAGTTCACCTTGTTGTTCTTGGGTTAACAAGGCCCTGGTGGAAGTTTTTATTTTCAATTAAATTGCAAATCTTATATTCTTTGTACTTGATGATATTTGAATGACACAACCAAGGAATATCCTGATTTTTGCCAGATTTGGATAAGAAGATTTTAAAAAAGGTCATAATTTGATACTACAGGATGTAATGCTTATTAAGAATATATTTATCCTCTTCAAAATTTCTTCAATTTACATTTAAAATGATAGTTTTGAATGCGCAATTCTAAAACAGTTGAATTTTTGAGGCTTTGAAACTAAAGTTTTTCTGCTTTAAAAGCTTAAATTCTTAAATATTTTGTATATATTTTTTTAATTTTAAAAGGTGTACAACTTCAAATTTCACAATATTGTAGTTTCATAACTAAATGTTAATAATTTCAGCATGATGTTACTATTATATCTTTCAAAATTTAATATCGACATCCTTGATAGTCAGTTTTAAGTGGAATAATTTTATATTCCAATAATCTAAATTGTTTGGTTTCAATTTTGTTCGGGTTAAGATTTAATAATTTTAGATTTACATATTATTATTGGTTTGTTTTCAATTTTAAACGTACAACATTGTAAATTGTGTAAATAAAAAATGTTAAATTAAATGCCTCCAGAATAAATTCAAAACAATGCAAAATTAATGCAATAATTTCTCAAAATCAAGCCTTAAAAATGAATTTTTTTAAATTTGAATATGCTACAAAATATTGAAAGGCTTAAAATTGTGTAAGTGGAAAAACTGCAATCATATATAGCGATCTTGTTTTGTATTACTTTTAGAAATTGTAAATTTCCAATGTAATATCATAAAACTATCCGATTTTGATTTGAAGACTTAAAAAAAATTATTCATTTAAAATTGAGAATTTTTAATGAAAAATATAAAAATTGCCCTTTTTATAATCGAAATGGATAAAAACTAAACTATCTGAAATTGATACCTACGTAATTGAATAAATTTTTAAATTTTGAATGGTTACAACATGAGAGTTCTGAATTTTCATGTTGAACGCTAAATTATCAATTTTTCTCTTCCCATAAGTTTTAATTCTGCAATTAAAATTGTAATGGTTGAATTTTTGAAAGTATAATAACCAATTTGAAAATTTTTGAATATCGTTTAATTTTGAACGATCCGTAATAGAAATTTTGTCGTTTCTCATTTTTCCCATTCAAATATTACTTTTCATTTTGAAAGTTTTTCTAGAATAATTCAATTTTGAAGGTTTATAATTGAAAACTTTTACATTTTAAACTGCGAAAATGATAGTTCATTTATTTTTTGATCTTAGAAAAATTTGTTTAATCAATTTTAATGTTAAATTACAAATTTTTTATGTAATAACAATTTAAAGTTGTAGAATTTTTGAAGGTTTGACTTTAAAACAGTCGATTTAGTTTCAATATTTCAAATTTTAATTGGTTTGAATTGAAAATGATTTAGATTCAAAAGTTTTCAATTTTGAATGCTTTCAATTAGATATAATGCAATTTTAAATCCTTTGCATTTGAAATAATACAATTATCAAAACTATAATCTGAAAATATTCCATTTTTATTGTTTTGACAATGTCCTATTTTTGAAATATTAATTTGAAGTCATTCAATTTCGTTCACAATTTCGAGATTCTTCAATTAAAAATAAAATTGCTCAATTTTGAACGCTTTGAATTAGAAATAATAAAATTTCAACTTCGTTCTAATGAAATTGTTCAATTATCAAAATTGAAGTATGCAAATTTTCATTTTTGAGAGATTCTGATGAAAAGTTTATTTTATAGGTTAGATTGCTTTCATTACGATTTTAAATATTGTCCTTTTTTAAAATATCCCTAATCAAAAATTGTTTGATTTGGAACGTTTTCAATTCAAAATCGTTCAATATACACAGTGTATGTCGATTGACTTTAATCCAAAAGGGCTCTCACCTCTCTTGTTTTCGAATCTCATTTCTGTGATACCCCATGATCATTTTGAGTCCAGAATAAAAAAAAATCCGAGAGTGATTTTTAAATAAACCTAATTTTTAATTTTGAAATTAAAAAGAAAAAGGTTCTAAATGTTGAATACCTTCGGACACCTTCAACCTATTAAAATTATTTGAAGCAGGTGCATAAAACCAGTTTTAATCAGTTTTTGGGGAATTTCTTCTTCTCAGAGCATCCTCTCTCTAAAATAACCTCAATATATATTTTCTGAAAATTAAGTGTTCTTCAATTTATACATATTATAAGGACAACTTTCATGTACAATGCGCAGAAAATTAGATAATTTCCAAAAACTAGAATTACAAAATGTTCCGTTAAATTTTGCAATAAAAAATAATTTCTGAAGGCCATATCTCTTTAAAAAAGTAGGCTATTTTAGAAAGGATGCTCTAAAAAGGGGAAATTTCCAAAAGGCTGATTATAACTAACTCCACTTTGGATTTATTTCCATGAAAATATACATAAAAATCTCCAAATAAGAATGAAAAATTAAATTGATGTAAAATTGCAAACGCTTTCCATTCTAAATGAATAATTATTGTTTAAAAAAAATGTTGAACTGAATATTTAAAAACTGGTTTAATGATGGATTTTTAAATTGTTTATATTTTCAATGGCAGGAAATCAAAAACCGGGGACGTGAACGCGTACTTCGCGGCCGTGCAATTACTGCTAATGACGGGGCCAAACGATGAGGCCCCTCACTTCTTTTGATTGCAACTCGCTCAAAAAAAATCTCTGAATTGGTTAATAAGAAGCATTTGGAAGCTTAAAGTCTTCCGAATTCAACGATATGATTAGTTTTAGCCTAAACAAATTTGTTAATAGTTAGAGGGCAAAATATCCCCAAAAAAAAACAGGGGTTTTCGGCCTCCTTTTTTTTGAAGCGTCGGCGTTCACCTGTTCCCAGAAAGCAGAAAATTCTGAAATATTTAAGAATTTACTGTTTACGGGGATTTATTTGCAAATGCTTTATCTTGAGATAATACTAATTAAATTTATGATAAAATCATGTTGGCACGTTGTTGGCACGTGGGCGGCACAGCGTGACAAGTGGTAGAAAAAAGTACCCTTTAGAGTTTAGATGACTATAGTAACTCTGTTATCACGTCTATTCAGGGGAGTCGGCTTGTTTCTATAAAGTTACAATTGTCATCGAAACCCAGTTTTTGGGGATGTTTTGCCCTCTATTGACAAATTTTTTTTAGGATAAAAGTAATCATATCGTTGAATTCGGAAGACTTTAAGCTTTCAGATTATTTTTAGTTAACAATTCATCAATTTGTTTGAGTAAATTGCAATCAAAAGAAGTGAGGGGCCTCGACTTTTGGCCCCGACTTGAGCATATTAATGTTTGAAAAAAGTTTGTAATTCGTGATGTATTAGCTCTAAAATGAGAAGCAACATGATTTTAACGAGATAACTTATACTTTCTTGAGTGAAACTTAGCTCGCATTCAATTTTCTTGTCACTCTTTTTGCAGGTTTGGCGCCGCTGGTCTTAAGAGGTTCCTGCCCTCAGTGTAGCCCTGAAGAAACTCGTCAGATCCAAAAGGTTTTATCTCACATTCAAAGATCTTTCCCAAAGGAATGGTCCAAGATAGTGCAGCAGTATGCTGGATTCTAGGTGACATCAGCTAAAAAGAAAAGTAAAGAACTGTAAAGAAACTGCCTGGACTGTAGCGTTAGAGACGACGAGAGAGAAACGGAGACAGAAAAAAGTGAGAATGAGAGAGCGTGTGTGTGAGAGTGAAAGAGAAAGAGAGTGAAAGTTGATTGCAAGCGCTTTGGGAATTCCAATAGGAGATGCTACGTGTCTATGTCGCTATTCCACTCTTGATGACATTTTAATCAATCGCACCTTTTCATACACTCAATTTACTGTTAGGTGATCCTTGTTTCATGGCGTGAATAACTTTCAATTATATGCACCTCCAACTTTCTTATCATTATCTCTTAACTTAAACCTGAGAAAAATTTATTACAAAAAATACATAAGATTCCGGACGTATATTTGTTTTTATACAAGATAGTTGTTTTATTTAATTGTAGAACTCACATTGTACGCAGAGTTTGTTATTATAATAAAGTTGACGCAGGAAAAAGCCTGACAATATTGAGGTTTTTTTTCTTATTAGTATAGTGATAACGTATATTATTAAGTTAGAAATATGAGAAGAAAATAAATAGAAAGTAATAATAAGGAGCCGTCTGTAAGCTACCATACCAATTTTAAAGGGTAGGGGGAGGGGATCGCGCCAAAACCCCAACTTTTTTGTTAATAAGTCATCTTTTTCAGTCAGAAATGAAACTTCTTGATTAAAAGTTGAACTAATACTTTATTAAAAATTATTTTTTTTTTGGTTGAAGATTTATCTCTTTGGTTGAATATTCGTCTTTTTTGGTAGAAAATTAATATTCTTGATTAAAAAATCATCGGTTAGGTTGCATGTTGAAATTTTTTGTTGAAAAATGATATGTTTTTGCGAAGATTCATCATTTTAGTTAAAATGCATATTTCTAGTTGAAAATTCAACTATTTAATTGAAAATTCGTGTGTTTTGTGGCAAATTTATCTTTTTTGGTAGGAAATTCATCCTTTTTGGTTGAAAAATCAACTACTCATCCATCAAATGCTTCTCCCAACACTCAAATGACGTGGAATTCTTTATTAAGGAGATTAACCAGCGTAACTCACGTAAGAAAAACATCCTAATTTTTAAAATGCCGGAATCCGAGGTTGAAGGAGATGTTTCTCCAGAAAGCAAGGATGTTATTCAAGTCATTGACTTTCTTAAATCAATAGGGTTGTTTTCAAAGTCAGATATCACTTTTCCAATGACTGGATCTTATAGTTTATAAAATTCAAATTTTAAAAATGCCCATAAAATATTTTTTACGTATTGTTTACTATTTTTAATTTAATGTTGAAATATGAATTTTTTATCACGATGTCGATTGGAGGACCCCTCTGACGTCAAAGGGGTCCGCACATCGAAAATTGAAGTCGCAAAATATTGTTCAAAAAAATATCGAAGAAGGGTTTCGTAAAAGCCAATAGCAGAAATCTCCCGAAAATAGATATATTTATGGTATCGGAGCGTGCCTTCAATTTCTAATACTTTTTTTCTGTTGAAAGACTCAAGAGAAAATAAATATAGAACGCACATTGAGTTTAGGTTAAAATTACGTATTAAAAATCGATTTTATCTAAAATTGCGAAACAACCCTATTCGCAGCTGTTCTGTGAAAGTCAATGAAATCTTTTACATTTAACTCCTTACAATTTCTAGAAATTATTTGAAATGGATTAAAATCTTTTGAAATCGCTTAAAAGCCCATAATATGAATTTAAATCTTTTAAATTGGTCTACAATTCCTTAAATATTTCAAAATACTTCGGAAAGACTGAATTTAAAAAAAAAATCAAAAGATATCTCCGGAAATCTTCTGAAATGTTCTGAAATATTTATAAATTATTGGAACCTTAATATCTATTATAGAAGCAACATATTAATGATCAACCCTATGTTGATCAAACCTGTTGAAATTACTTGAAACACTGAGAGTCCCATTGAAATCTTTGAAATGATTTTTCAATCCCTGGAAATCCTCTAAAATTCCTTAAAATGTTTAAAAATCACTCGAAGTTCTATGGCATGATTTGAAATCTTCAGAAATAATTTTAAATCTTGTGAAATTCTTTGGAATATTTTGAAGCATTTTGAAATACGTCTATAATATTTTTATTATTATTATTATATCATTAAGCCGTTTCCCTTTCGGGGTAGGCGTGAATTGCTCGGTTGGATAGTAGTAAAAGTGTATCTAAATTAAAAATTAGCGTAACACTTGAGGTGACCCCCCCCCCAATGCGTCACGTATTTTTTGAACAGCCATTATCGATGGTTAAAAAGTAAGGAAAACGTTGTTATTCAGACCTTTGTTGGAAGCTTTTCTTTTGCTCCGATTTTTTTCGGGGATGGCTCAGATTGAAGCATGTAAATTTAAGATAAAAAGCAACATTTTCTATATTACATTTTTCTTCTTTTATAACAATGGTGAAAAAATAAATGAATTAAAATAAAAAGTAAAATTGGCTATGTTGTATTTTCCTTTTTTATATATGAGTGGTTAAAACTTAAAAATCAGAAAAATTATTTTCTTCAACCCCTACACAAGCTTCTCTTTCAGTTCGATTTTTTTTTGTGTTGACTCAAATTGAAGATCTTGGCATCTAAAATTGAGATTAGAAATAATATTCGCTATGTTTTAGTTTTCTTTTTTGATATCAGTTATTAAAAATAAGTGAAAAATTAAAATGAGGGAAATTTGTTTATTTGTACCCCTATACTGGAAGCTTTTATATTAGTCCGATTTTTTTCGGGTACGAATCTAGTTGAAGATCTTGGCATGTAGAATTAAGATGAAAAATGAAATTTGCCATGTTATAGTTTTTAATTTATATATTAGTGTTTTAAAAACAAGAAAAATGAAGAAAATTTTGTTATTCATACCTCTATGCTAGAAGTTTTTATTTTAGTCCGATTTTCTTCGGGAATGGGTCAAATTGAAGCTTTTGACATCTAAAATTAAGACAAGAAATGAAATTTCCTATGTTATAGTTTTTTTTTTTAATATGAGTGGTTAAAAAATCAGAAAAATACAAAAATGAGGAAAATTTGGTTATTTAGACCCCTTTGCTGGAACTTTTTCTTTCAGTCTGAATTTGTTTGGTCATGGCTCAAATTGAAGTAATTTTTTTCTAGTTGAATAATATCTTAACATCGTCAAGTGTGTTAAAAATGGAAAGAATGGAATTTACGTGTAAAATATATAAATTTGATGTTAGAAATACATCGCATCATAAAAATTAAAATTTGAACACAATTTTTTTTCAATTTCAAGCATATGTTTCTCAAATTCAACGCATAAAATTTCTTCCACAAAAGTTGTATTGTATTGCTGAAAAAAGAGAAGGTTACATAAGGGTCATATTTCAATCAAAATTTCACTCAAAAATTCTATTTGTTAATAATTAATAAATTGATTATTTACTTTCTTTAATTCATTTCTGAAATAATGTTCCAAGCGGAATTCAATAATAATAAAATGTCGAACTGAAAATATGTAATTCCCATGCAAGCGTGCACCAGTAAACTTTGAAGGTTCTCCAGACCAATCAGCTTTTATATCCACTGTATTATCAGGGTGAACGTATCTCAGGGAAGGATTGGAAATCAGGGGAAAGTTAGGAAATTTTAGTGGTCAGAAAAAGTCAAGAGAAAGTCAGGCAAAAATTTTTTTTTGCGAAAGTCAGGGAATTTTTATGACAGGAGCTTTAAATAACTGTCAAGGGTAACAAATATGAAATTCAAAAATGTTTAAACTTAATTGTTTTATTTCGCTTATAAACGATTCCATAATGTGAAAAATGTTACAAGATTAGGATTCTGGTATTAGAATATTAATAGTCAGGGGAAAATTAGGGAATTTGGAAAATTAAGTTTTGGGCCATCATGATACAATATTCTTGTAAGCAATTTAATTCCCTCGTATTTCCATTGCAATTTACATTTTTGTAGTTATTTTCTCCTGCTGATTATTTTGTTAAAAAGAAATCATCTTTGGTTTAAAATTAAACTTTTCCATTGAAAATTCATTCTTCTGGTTTTAAAATTCACTTTTTTTGGTAGAATTTTACTAATATATAAAATAATACGATAAGGAAAAAATATTCAAATTCTTTCATCGTGCAGGGTTTAATTTGAAAAATTTCAATCTCTAGTCTGACAATTTCGAAAAAATTTCAATTCGTCTAATGGATGAAATTTGTACGGCTTATTTTCACTACTGATATATCAAAATTGATCAAAGGATTCCTCAAAATATGTATTACTTTTTTTTAGCTCTTTATAATATTTTAAAATTGGGTTTTTTATAATAAAACTTTCTTCATTATCATAATTCAAAGTTAATGTGAGAATAGAAAACATCGTCAATTTGAGATGAATTGATTGATTTATAATATGAATACATTTTATCGGAAAGCGAGCAAGTTGTGGCCATTCATATTATTTGAAAAATTGATTTTTATAGTAAAAAATAATGTTCTCATTCACATAATTTTAAGTTGATTCAAGAATAGAAAAGGCTCTTTAATTCTAGACATTTTAATCGACCTATTTGTATTTTTTTATTTTGACTTCCTATATCAGGAAGCAAATATATTTGCTAATTAGTCATAATAAGGGGAAAAAGTGCTCATCAAATTATCACCATAAAATTGTAAATAAAAAAAAATATTTCTCTAGGATTCCAATTTTAAAGTTTGAGATGCGACTAATCTTTCACGCATATTAAGAAAATCTTCTAATCAATATTAATGATTAATAAATTATTATTGCCACACAATAATTATTTGTTGAAACAATGATATTTACTAAACTGCAATAATTATCACCTTAATCTAAGTACAAAGTAAACGAAAAAATAATTTGGACCACCCTAGTGTAGACACTTCCTATTATAAAATGAGATATTTAATACATTAACCTTCCTAATTATTTTTGATTTTGAAGACCTAAAATAAAAAATTTTTTCATCTTCCAAGGTTTAATTTGAAAACTTTTAACCTGAAGTCTCTTACTTGTCTTCGTACATTTTTCAATCGAACATTACTATTTTTAATTTTTAGATAATCTGTTATTGAAAGCGTTTGAAATTGAACAAATTTCGTTCGTTATTAGATAATTTTAAATTTAGACGTTTCAAATTGAAGAAATTCTAATTAATCAATTGTAAATGTAATTGCTATAAATATAAAAAATTTGGAATTGGAGATTTTTGAAATATAACTATTTGAAACGTACTGATATTTGGCTGTGTAAGAATTCATAAATGAATAATTCTCTTTTTACTGTAGCTTTTAAAATCATTGTTTGTCAAAAACATCATGGGTCTATTAGACATAATTTATTTCCTACGCATCAGCAAATAAGATGCTTTATTAATGTGTTTTTCCGAGCTATTCTTATGTACCTGCCCATAATTTTTATATTTTGTCTAGACTTTAAATTTGAAGTGTATAATTCTAAAAAGTATAATTTTCGAGTAGAAAATATTTGTTTGTAAGTCTCTAAATTTTTAATCGTTCGATTCGAGCCATTAACAATTTTATAATGTACATTGTTTTTGGAACTTTCAGAATTATTAAAGTTTTTCGTGCATTCAATTTGTTAGTTTTTAGTGTTGGAGGTTCACAATTTTAAATTGCGCAATTAGAAACTGGCTTTTGATTTGATACTGTGTATAGCTCTGAGAATATGACATTTAAAATAAGTCAATTTTTAGAACTGGGTAGATATAAAATTAGAAGAATTTTAGTTTTGTAATAAATCGTGCATAATTATTTTGACTAAAATTGCTAAATTTCAAATTTTTAGTTTTCAGTTTACGAGACTCGTTATCAGAAGACTTCTGTATCATATTTGCTGTTGAGCTTTATCGAATTTCGTGATGCTTCTGTGGAATGATTTTTAACTTAAATAAACTAAAGTGAAATAGATTTAGTGTAAATAATTTTATTTTTCCATTTTAAGGTGACGAAACCGATTCACAAGTTTCACAATATTACCTTCTGACTGCGTCTTTTATAAACTGAGGCTTCTTATTCTTTCAGTAAAGTGGAAAATTAACAATTAAATAAATTTTTCTAATTTAGTTTCAGACAAAATGACCGGGAAACATTTTTGCTCTCCAGAAGAAAACCGGGATGTGACCAGGAATTTTTTTGTAAAGTTTTAATGGTCATCCTGAAATATTTGTATTTAAGAACTTGAATATCAATAAGAAATTTATCACAATTGTATCATAATTGCAACACGAATATCAAATGCTAGTTAATAATAACCCCATAAGTCTGCTTTATAGGGTGCCAAAAAAAACCCTTAAGTAAATAATTGGGTTATAGGAGTTTCTGGGCAGTTATGACTTTTTTGCTGTTCTTTAAAATTAAAATTGCTTCTAATGCATAAAATGCTCTTAGAAGTATAAAATACTCTTAGAAGCATAAAATACCTTTCAGAATGTAGTTAGAAAGTCGCGGTTTATTCTAAATTTTTCAGCTTTTTCTCTAACTTTTTAGTTAGAGCACGGCAATTGTCAATTGAATTTGAACAAATAATTGTTTAAGCAATTTATCATTACTTATAATTTTTTCTTCCAGAATAATGCAAGAAAGTTGCATTTTTTTCCTAAAATTGTCTTCAAGTTTTAAGTTGTTCAATTTTGAAAGATTTTAATTTGAAAATATTTATTTGTAATTCTCTAAGTCTTTGATCGTTTAATTCGAACGATTAACATTTTTTGAATGTTTAGCGTTTTTATTACTTTTTCAGAATTATATAATTTTTAGGTGCATTCAATTTGATATTATTCAGTTTTTGAGATTTTCCATTTTAAAGAATTCTTATTTTTTCCCCTGTTTTCAAGAGACTTTTCATTTGTCCCCTTTCATCATTTTTCCTCCATTTCTCGTTTATTCGCTTGCGTGCGAACCTTATAAGAAATTTCAACTATTTTTGGTTGAAAAGTCTTTTTTAATTAAAAATTCAACTGCTTGGTTGAAATTTGAACTTCTTTATTACAATTAATTTTTTTGGTCGAAGATTTATGTTTCTGTTTAAAAATTGAACTATTCCGTTTTCAGAAAATTGATCTTTGGTTAAAAATTAAACTATTTTGTTAAAAAAAATTTTTTTATTAAGAATTAAATTTTCAAACTAAAAATGCAAATATTTCAGTTCTAGTTGAAATTTAATATTCTTAATTGCAAATAAATCTCTTCTAGTTGAAAATTTCACAATTTGGTTGAAAATTCCTTTTTTTTTGGTAGAAAATTATCATCTTCACTGAAAACTCATTTACTTTGGGTGAAAATAAAATTTTTTGGATGAAAATTAATCAGTTATGGTTGAGGATTCAACTATTTTTCACTCATTTTGTTGGTTGAAAAATAAACTACTTAATTTAAGGTCAAAGTATCAAAAAAAAATTCTCACTGAAGATCCATAATATTAATTAAAAATTCAAATTTTCGGGCTGAAAATTGAGCTGTGTTGTGGACAATGCACCTTTTTGGTTTAAAAATTGGACAATTTGGCAGAAAATTGAATTATTTTGTCGAAAATTCATAATTTCGGTTAATAATTCAGCTACTTGGTTGACAATGAGACTATCTTTAATAAAATTTGACTATTTGATAGAAAACTAAATTTTTTGCTAAAAAATCAGATTTTTGGGTTGAAAATCTATTTTTTCGAGGATTCAATTATTTTTGAAAATTTCATTTTTTGCATTCTACTGAATTGGTTGAAAATTCGTCTTTTGGTAAAAAAATCATCTTTTGTGGTAGAAAAGTAATTTCTGTTGATTGAAAATAAGGTTTTTTTTGGGAAATTTTAACTTTTCGAGTCGAAACTTTAACTGTCGTGAAAAAAATCGTCTTTCTGGCTTGAATGTTTGAATATTTATGGTTAAATTTGAAATATTTTACTTTTTAGTTTAGAAGAGTCGAATTCAGAAGACTTCTGTGTCGTGTATGCTAATTACTCCTAATTATTCCCTTCGTTGTTTTTATCTGTACTGTAACTGTACGATACCCTTTTTTGAAATAATTATTTTTGAAACACTAGCTTTGAAAAAATACCATACTATCACAAAATGATTCTTGTTGATGTTTATTTATTATTTGTCAATAACTAAAAGGCCAAAGCAAAACTGAAGATTTCAGAAAAAAATTGCAACTATCTAGCATTACTCTAAGAGGAGATAGTTATAAACAATTAATTGCTTGAATAGTTACATTTCCTAACTTACGTTAATCATTATTTTTGATTTTTCAATTTCAAACATCCAAAATTTAAATTATCTAATTATGAAGTTAAAATTGTTCAATTTCAAATTGATACCTCACTCAGTGAAAAGTGGACAAAATGTGAAAAATTTGAGTAAAGGTTAAAAATTTAAGAAAGAAATGCAACTATCTAGCATTACTGTAGAAGATATTTATAAACAATGATAATTTGTTTGAACAATTAGCTTCACTTGTGTTTTTTTTTATAACTATTAAATAGACCTATGGGCGTGATATTTGAAAAATAAGTTTTGATTCGTATTCCATGGCCAATTGTGAAGAGAAATGTTGAGTTTTAACTCGATTAACCGAATATTGACGATTCTGAATAAAGTTTACAAAAACGTATTTTTTTCTTATGAGAAATACGTGTTAAACTTTATGTGGCTTGTAGAACCTCTAAATATTATTTAAAAAACGAATTAATTTTCTGTGTGGATTCAAACTTTGGGGAAAATACAAATTAAAATTTGGAACAGAAATTTGGACCATCCTATTGTTGTTTGCTATTAAATAGAATATTTGTCTTTGTAATTAAAATTCAACTGCTTGGTTGAAATTTAAACTTCTTTGTTGAAAGTCAATTTTTCTGGTTGAAGATTCATATTTATGGTTAAAAATTAAACTATTACATTTTCTGCAAATTAATGTTCGTTAAAAAATTAAGTTTTGGATTGAATGTTCAAATCTTTCATTAAAATTTCAGTTTTTGTTATTGTGAAGACCCATCATTTTCGTTAAAAATTTATTTTTGTCGTTAAAAATTATACCATTTTGTTGAAAATTCATTTTTTTATTGTTATTTAGAATTAATTTTTGAACTGAGAATGTTAATATTCCCGTTTTAATTAAAAATAACATTTTTTATTGCAAATAAATCTCTTCTAGTTGAAAATGCCACTATTTGGTTGAAAATTCTTTTTTTTTTATAGAAAATGATCATCTTAAGTGAAAAGTCATTCTTTTTGGATAAACATACAACTGTTTGGTTAAAAATTATTCAGTTATAGTGGAGGATAATACTATTTTGTTGAAAAATTGTCTTTTTTGGTTGAAAAATAAACATCTTGGTCCAAAATTAAAATATTAGGAAATAAATTTTTTTTATTGAAGATTCATCGTTTTATTTGAAAATTAAAATTTCTGGGCTAAAAATTGGACTGTTTTGTAGACAATTAATCTTTTTAGCTTAAAAATCGAATAATTTGGTAGAAAATTAAACTATTTGGTTAAAAATTAATAATTTTGGTTAAAAGTTTACTACTTGGTTAAAAATTGAAGTATTTCAATACAAATTTAACTATTTAGTAGAGAATGAACTTTATATTTGAAAAAATAATATTTTTAGGTTAAAACTTTAACTCTTTTATTGAAATTTCGTCTTCTTGGTGAAACATTAATCTTCAGGGTATAAAACTTAATCTTTTTGGTTGAAAATTTAACTATTTGGTTAAAAATTCGTAATATTTAATGAATTTATCTAGAAGCAAATTTCGTTCTTCATGTTGAAAATTAATTTTTTAATCTAAAAATCCGATGATTGCATTTTTTGATAAAAACATATATTTTTAGTTGAAAATTCAATTATTTGGTGTAACATCAATGTATGTAGTTGCATATTTAACTATTGTGTTAGAACTTCAATTTTTGCGTTAATTCAGATAGTTGAAAATTCTTTTTTTTTCTTTATTTTTCCACCCACGTTTTTTAGTTGCGACTAATTTTCAAGAATTATAAGAAACTCTTTCAGATTGATGTTTATAATTAATAAATTATTATAGTCATTAAGTAATTAAAAGTATCCTAGAGAAACTAACATTCTAAGAAAAATAAGCTAAAGCTCATTTTTGACGCTTTGCGCAAAAAAAAGTGGAAAAAAGAAAATCTTAACATCACTGATCCAACAGTATCGCGAAACAGAAAAAATATATATCTCACACTTAATGAGATACTTTTCTTATGAAACTTCATTTATAAATCATTTTTTTTCTATCTTAAAAAAGTAATGTAACGCTATGTATGATAAATATCGCAATCATGTTGTTGAAAACCTGAAAGCTGCTTTATATCTTAAATTCAAAATTTTGTAAAATCAAACCTACAAAAAACCCGTTTTAATAAAAAAATCATTAAAAACCTTATACGAATTGAGAAACATTTTTTCTTTTAAAATACTGTTGCCGAATTAAATTAAAACTTCTACATTGTATGTCAAATTATTGAAAATATTATGCATGTTTTATATAACACCGAAACTTGTTATTTTGAATTGAAAATGATTAGATTATAGAATGTAAATTTATTCAACAACGTGCGTTATTCGGGTTTATTAGCGCTTTTCTTCTGAAAATTCAAGTTGTTAAACAAGAATCATTAGATTTAAATGGTTCATAATTTTTTGAACAATTTTACGTTACGTTTATATATTTCACGTTATATACATATTTACGTTTATTTGCACTAAAAACTAGTATCATAAAATATAACGCATGAAATTTTGAAAAATGTTTGCAATTTGTGAACATTTTCAGGTTATATTAACGTTTAAATAAAACGGTTATTTTAAACAAAAATCACTAGATTCCAAATAAAACTTACAATTTTCAAGAGCTTTAATAAATTTAAAAGGATGTGAAAATATTAATAATTTGAAATATTCCAAGGAATTTTTTTATATTTTTGAAGATTGCAATCATTTCAAGGGATTTAAAAAGCTTATAAAAATATTTTAATTTTAATGGTTTTGCAAGATTGTGAAGGATTTTTAAATATCTTACCCCATTTTTAATAGACTTTGATACTTTGAAGTGATTCCAAAGGATCTAATGTTATTTTAAAAACTTCCAAGGAATCATAAAGAGCTCTAAAAAGTTTGGAAGAATTTAAAAGTATTTCAAAGAATTTGAAAATTTTTGGAAAGAAGGAAAAAACATTTAGAATATTTTAGGGAATTTTAAAAGATTACAAAGCATTTGCAAGAGTTTTGAAGATATTAAACTATTTTACATGACCTATGAGGTTTTGAGTTATTTTAAAAGATACCAATGGATGTTATCAGATTTTTAACGGTTTCAATGGTTTTATTTAATTTCAAAAGCTCTCAAGGTACTTTAATATATTTTCCAGGTTGTCAGGAAATATCATAAAATTCCATAAAATTTCACGGGATTTTTGAATAGATTTTTTAATATTGTCGGCAATTTTTTTTTAAATTTATTTGAAATTCATTCTTAATTCTTACTAAGTTATCCTGGATTCTTTTGAGTTCTTTTGAATTCTTTTGAATTCTCTTGAATTTTCTTAGATAACTTGAATTCTTCTAAAATCAGTCAATTCTACTTTATTTTAAAGGACTTTCACCATTTGTTGTTCGTATTTGTTTAATTACTTTTAAAGGCTTTTAGCTCTCGAAAAGTCAATATTTATACATTCAAATTTAAAATTGTTTCATAAGTGTTATAAAAGATTCTATATCAAAAAATTTACCTAATCTGAATTTTGGTTTTTGAATATTAATGTCAGGGGAAGCGAATGACTAGTCAGGGAAAAATCATGGAAAAGTCAGGGAAGTTTGAAAATGAAGCTTTGCTTTGCTTTGCTTCGAAGGATTTGAAATATTAAAGAAAGAAAAGAAAAAAAGTATTTTCAATATTTGAGGAAATTTTAGAAGATTACAAGGCATTTGCAAGAGTTTCGGAAGGTAATGAACGATTTTACATAACTTATATTTTATCAGATTTCTTAGGATTTCAATTAATTTATGTAATTTTAAAAGCACTCAAGGTACTTCGGCATATTCTCCAGGATATCAGGAAATATAATCAAATTTCAGAAAAATTTGCCTGTTTTTAAAATAAATTTTCAAATGTTTTTGAAATTTATTAAAATTCATTTGGAATTCTCCGTAATTTTCTATCAATTCATCCTGAATTGTTTTAGGATAAATTATGATCGAATTCTTTTGAATTCCTTTGCATTTTTAATGTTATTTTAAATTATTAAATTAATTAATTTTATCATATTTTTTAATTGTTCTATGAATTTTATTGAATCGTCCTCATTACCCTCACATTCTAGTCAAATTTTCGGTGAGAAATTATTCAATTTTTGTCAGTTTTTCGCACTAAATAGGTCACTTTTTTCATGAGAATTAGGCTATGGCAGTCTTTAGAATAATAAATTTAATATTTATTAATTTAAATTCAAAATTGCTTGATACTATGAAAGATCACGAAAGATGAATAGGTGAGGGGAAAATCGTGGAAAATTCAGAGAATTCTCAAAATGAAGCTTTGCGGCCACACTGAAGAAATTATTGCAACTAATGAATTTGCATTTTTCACCTTTTAGCAGCATTGCAAATAACACAAGACCGTTCTTTTGTAATCGAGCTTTTTAAAATGATTTGAAACATTTTCTGTAAAAAATGTGCATCGCCGCATATCCCTTATTGAATACAAACGATTGGATGAAATTAAATTTCGAACATTTTATCAGTGTTAGTGGCAATAAAAGTACAAAGAGAATATTTTTGTCGTGCCAAAATATATTGTTTACCTCAGTATCATACCACATTTTTATCTATTTATATTAATTTTTCTGAAGAATATAATCACAAATGACAAATTACATCGAATCAAAAATTCAACATGTTTTTTTGGTACATAAGAATGTTTTTATTTATAAATGTTCAAAAATGTGAATTTCATAATAAATACGTAGAACAGAATTTATTATCCGATCAAACTAAAATTCGGAGGGCTTACTGCTGTTGGGCAAATACAACTTTTACTCACTGCAAGAATCACCTACGCAAAAATAGGATTTTTCAGCCCACTTTATTGCATATATCTACCTAAATTTAGATTTCATCTTGAAAAGGTTTGAACAGGAGGAAAAGTTAGTAATAATTTATACCTTGATGTGCAATAACAGGGATATATACTTGCAATAACTCAAAAAAAAAACTTTCTATGCAATCAAGAACTTTATTTTATAATTAACATTAACATTATCTCTAGAAATTTGCATATAAACAAACCCATATCCATACTATCTACTCCCTACCGTCTGTGGCCGGATTTTTATCAGAGGCGCTCGAATTTGCTTGGACTTTTGGCCAAGGGAGAGGAAAACTGCAGAAACCCTTTCCCGAGCGCCGCCGTTTACTGACAGTTACTGGTTATTCTTAAAAAATTCATCCAACTCCTCGTACCCTTTATGATTATACACCAGCTCAACTTGACGTTTGTTTAGTGCTTGGGCAGGTCTAACATTCGACATGTCTCCATCGGCCAACTGTATTTTCTTCAATTGATGTATCTGAAAGAAAAAATATGAATACAAAATAATAGTAGCAAGTAAAATATCAAACTTATTTTCGTATATATTTTCAAGAAATATAGATTCTTACCAGGCCATCGGGAATAGCAAGACCAGCATCCATTATGAACTAAGACACAGATTCTGAGCAAGGTCGATAATCTCAAGAGCCTTCATAAAAATAAAAGGGAGCCCCACCATTTGTATCTTCAAAAACGGAACTATCCCTGCTGTTGAATTTGAGTATTGCACCTCAGACAAGGGTCTTTCTAGGTTATCAAACAAAGTACATGGATCGTCATATCTGCTCTGAAATTTTAAGGTTGTTTCAATAATATAGGATTTTACATACAGACAAATTCTATTTTTTTCTTTTCTTAAAATTTTCTAGGAATATGCTTTGTTCCGGGCACTCATGTAAAGAATGTGTAGTTATACGTACGAGAATGTTAGAAAATAAGAAATTATTAGAAACTTTAGGATATTGTAGGAATCTTTAAGGGACTGTAGTAATAGACAACGAATATTTGTCATCTTCGTCAGTTTCTCAAATCTAGCAAGAGAAAGTGGGCCTGACGAGAGAAAACCGGAAAAGTGCGGAAGGGGGAAAAAGAGTAGGAGAGGGTTGAAGTGACGCTGAAGGGTCAGGACAGTCAGTGTCCTGTGAGCAATCCTGCGAGCAATTAGACGAGAAATTAGAAATTCGAGAGAGCGTCCCTTAGAGAGTCAAGATTTTTCTTGTTTTCCTGTATCTTTTGTCAAATTTCCTTAAATTCAAATTAAATAGCCATATTGTAGTTATATTTCCAACAATAGTGAGAGTGTAGAACTGTGAACTGTGAACTTCTAGTGACATTTTATTCCATTAAACTATTTTGTTTCTAAATTTGCATATTTAATTATTAAAAACCCTTACCCCTCGTATTATCAAGAACATGCTTTATTAATAGATTTTCATAATTTGAAGGTATTCCAATAGATTTCATAGATTTTAGGGTGTTCTTATAACTTCTAAGGAATTTTTAAGACATATAAGGTTATAGCGTTTTTTAAGAGATTCCAAGGTTTTTTATAAGATATCCGAGGATTTCAATGGTTTTGAAGGTAGAAGTTACATGATCGCCCCTGTATTTTCTTACATTCAATGTTCGTAATACAACATCTGTTTACTATTTTGTACAAATAATAAATAACCCCGTGTAAAAAATTATTGGGAAACTATTTGTGGCCAGGAAAAGACCGTCATGACCACTAATGAGGCGCTGTCAAGACGGCCTATAATGGCGCTGAGTAGCAGTAAAACGTTTTTGTTTGATCAAACGCTAGTCTGGGAAAGCTGATCTAGCGCTAGTCAGTCGGTTTGTTGAAAATCTAATTTAGATGGTTAATTTTAAAAATTATTTCAATGACTGTCTAGATGATAAGAAAAAAATCTTTGCTTTCAATGTTCATTTTTCGTATTTCTTGCCTCAAACTCCCTAGTTTTTTTTTTTAAATGTTAAAAAAAATATTTGGAATTGATACTTAGAAACCTTTTTCGTCATGACGGACCAGCCAGCACCCGACTAGAGCCAGAAAAGACCATCTGGATAAGACGGTCTAGGCAATGCCCTAACTGGGCGCAAGTCTGCCGATAATTTTCTACACTGAACCACTTATTGAAGCAAAGCATTTAAATAAATTAATATGCACCTCTTACCGCGAGCCCTGTGCTAAATACTGCAAGACCGCCCTTTTGTGTTTGAGCTTTTTTAAATGATTTCAAATCTGCTTTATAAAAAAACATGTGCATTTCCAAAAGTGTGTATTGATCCTCAGGTATCAGAGACACCTCGTAAGTCCACTTTGTATTTATGCGTTGAAAAAAATTATTATCATTATTATGATCTTCAGTCATGGTTCCAGTAATTACTCAATAAATTTAAATTAGTGAAAATTTGACTAATTGATTTATAAATCGAATGTTTGACTAATAAATGAGTAAGATTTTATTATTTGACGAATGGAATAGTAAAAAATCAGAAGTTCATTTCACATACTAAAGTCACTGAGTAAAAATATTTACTAATTCTTTGGTAATTTCGGTTATTAAATGATTAATGAACTTTTCTTGTCGATCTTTTTCAATCTAACATCAGGATTCTGCATAATTATTTTTAACGTGAATGTGTGAGGTAAAATAGATCAAGTTTGTAAATAATCTAGTGTTTCCATTTTAAAGCCACATTTGTGAATACTTAATGTAGGTAAAGGTGACATGACTTAGTCTATAATATCGCGATCTTTGATTACATTTATCAATTTGTCACTTTCTTGTAATTTAAGTATCAGAATATTACTAGCATGATGACCAAACTTTTATTAAATGAATACAGATAATATTCAACAATTTTGGAACATTCACCTTTTTTGGGCCTAATGGAAAGTCGTTTTTTCAAGTACGTAAGTCCCATTGAGGGGTCCAACAGTACACTTTGGTGGTTCTCCAGACCCATCAGCTTTCATCTCCACTGTATTATAGGAAAATGAAAAGAATGTATAAAATGAAATGAAGCAAAATTAAATTCATAAATCAAAATAACTGATTTTTAATACCAGTGTGACCAGTATTCTTTATGGTCAATTCCTCTAGTAATTTATGTAAATCTGTGAGTCTCATTATTTTCTTACAATCTGGAAATCCTTTCAGGCTAGATGGTTTCAAAATTATGGGAGATTGATGTTTCCCTTTACATTCTGGATATTTTTTGCCCTAGTTTTTAGCCTCCTTATAACTAAATGCGTATGTGAGAAACAAAGAAAAGGTGTGACGCTTTGTAATAAGAAGCAATTATCTAAATTGTAACTTTTATTATCTGGATAATTTTTGAAGAATGAATGCTTTTTTTAATATTTGACATAATATAACCATCTCTCCAATTTTCACGTATTATATTTCCTTGTTTTTATAAAACAACATCACAAGTTAGAAATCACATTGAAATTTTTCGTTTTTCTCAAAAGAAATTATGAAACATGTTCAAAAATAATTTTAAAAATATCACTTCCTCGTTTCTAAGATGAGACTGAAAATAATAGTCGCTATCAGGTGTAGCGGGTTCCCTTCGAAGCTATGCATATTCTGAAATCGTATGAAGAAAACAATATAACAAATGTATTTTTAGATTTAAATTCAAACTCTTACTTCCATCTTGATTGGCTTGAAGATCCAGTAGTGTGATAAATAAATTGTAAATTGAAGAAAGAGTTTGCTTTTAAAAAAACGACAATATATAGGCCGAGGTTCTTACTTCTATTATCTTATTTTTTCAACGTTTACTGTACACATGATTGTTTCTTGAATTCAGTGTTGTACACGTTTCTAAAGTTCGTCGCATTTAAAATTCAGTCATAACATCAACGAGCACATTGGATTTTAGAGTGGGGGAGCGCCATCGCACTATTCTACCCTTGGATGAAAAAATCATGTCGATTTCATCTTTCACATTCTTCATGCAGTGAACTTCTTTGTGCACTCTATTTTATGAAATTGAAGGACCAAATACTATTAAAGAATTAATTATTGTTATTACAAAGAGTCTGGCAACGTGCAATAATAGTTATGAACAATAATCAATTTTATAAATAGTTACGTATCTTAACTTGCAGTAATTATTACCTCACTAATTGGAAAGTGGACAAAACTAGAAAAATTAAAAAAAACGCAACTATTAAGTAATAATATAGGAGAAAATAGTCATGGGCAATAATAATTTGTTTGAACAATTATGTTTTATAAATGTCATTAATGAAATAGGCTACTTCTTTTGGCTTGGCTCGGAAACATCTCACACATGCATGCAGTATTTTTCCAACAGCAACTCTACCATTTATGATCCAATGCTTTTCTCGAATCGCGTATAATGTAGCGTTAATTCCCGCATAAAACAATTTTGCATGGTATTCCCTGATCACGAAATCTGTAATTGGATGATTTTTTCGCAATATTATTGGGTATTTCTTATCAAATCCTACATCAGCATTGTTGATTCTACCCCCGACACGCAGGAATCCTCCTTCCAATACAGAACACAATTCCTTTATTTTTGACGTTGTTGTTATCTCTTCATTAATTGACAGCTTTCCAATCTTCTCGTTGAATACTTCCCGCTGGACCAGATTGATGACATTTTTCCAAGCTTGGTGTAATTCATCCACGGATAGTAGCCCAGACAACTTCGTAGGTTTACGTAAATTATTTACTATTCGAAGACAGTAATCTACGAATCTCAGTAGATTCTTCAGTGATGAATATTGCTCCCAGAGTTCAGATCGCTCCTTCGTTTTTGCTACCAGGATTACTACTGGATTTCCTGCACTGTTGTCCTTGATCTCAGTTCCGCCACTTGACGAGTTCTCTTCACTTTGCATCAGGCAGTCAGTTCCTCTTTTCCACATCTCGTTACTTAAGAATTGCTTCGGAAGTTGCCCCCTGGAAATGAAGTCTGCTGGTTTCTCTTTTATAGCAACGTGAAACCTGTATTCGGCTCTTGTTAACTCCTGGATTTCCGCCACTGTATTTGTTTCGAATATTTCTCGACGATAAGGGAAGGATCGAATCCACCCCAAGACGATCCTTGAGTTACTCCAGAATGTTTTTGAGTGAATCTTTACTTGTAGTGCTGCCTCTACCGTTTTGTACAGTTTGGCTAACAGGACTGCACCGCATATCTCGAGTCACTCTCAAATAGATACAGGCTCCATATGCTTTGATGCTAGCATCTGAAAACCCATGAAGTTGGATATTCGTAGCTCCCGGAGACTTTATCAGCCTCTCTATACTCCAATCGTTGAGCGATGATAGCTGTGACTGATAACCGATCCATGATGTTTCCAATTTTTTTGGGACAGGATCTCCCCAGTCTAGCTTGTGTTTCCACATTTCTTGTAATTGCATCTTTGCTAGTATAACTACAGGTTCTAAAAGACCCAACGGATCGTATGGTTGAGTTACCTGCGATAAGATTGTGCGCTTCGTAATAGTCGGACATATGATGCTATTAACCTCGTAAATCAAGGTATCTTCCTTCGAGTTTCAGCATACTCTTAATGTTCGAGTCGTATCTTCCAAGTCCAATTTTAGTTGAGCCTCTTTGCTTGTCTCGACTATGTCTTCTACTACTCCCAGATGATTTGATATCCATTTGCGTAGATTGAGTCCGCCTTTTCTGGCTAGTTCCAGTATCTCGTCTTTCAAATTTCTCGCTTCCTCCAGACTTTCAGCGCCGATGAAAAGGTCGTCCATATAGCAGTCGTTCCTCAAGGCATCTGCTCCCAACGGAAAGGATGAACTCTCATCTAGAATGAGCTTTTTCAAGCATTTTGTAGCAAAAAACGGTGCTGCAGAGGTTCCGTACGTCACAGTATCTATTTGGTACGCTCTCAGCAGATCTGATTTTTTATTTCTCTAGAGAATTTTTGGATAAATCCTGTCTGGCGGAAGAACCTCAAATTGCCGGTACATCTTCTCAATGTCTTTGGACATTACGATAACGTGACCTCGAAAGCGTCGAACCAATTGAAATATTCCGTCCTGTATATGAGGTCCAATTATAAAAGCATCATTCAGAAATATCCTCGACGTTGTTTTGACCGATGCATCAAAATCAATTCTTAATTTCGTCGTCAAGCTTGATTCTCTGATGACGGCCTGATGAGGTATATAATATCCTACATAAGCTCCACTCTGTGCTCCTTCCATGTGCCCTAGCTGTTTGTAAACTCGCATGAATTCGTGATATTCTTCCTTCAGTTTCTGGTTCCGCTTCAGCCTTGTTTCGAGTGTGCAGAATCTTCTTCGAGCTATATCATAGATTAAGCCTAAATCCTGTTTTTTTTTCGTTAAATAGCAACCTTACCATATACAGACCCGATTTTTTCCTCTGAGAGGTTTCTGAAAATGCCGCTCGCAAGCCTGTTTCTGCTTAAAACGATGCATCTCTTCGCCTATTTCCTCGACCTTTCAAAATTTTTCTAATGTGTCGTTGAGCGGATTTCGAACGAGATGACATCGAAACTTTTGTTGGCCACACGTGCGTCCGAGTTTTCCCGGCGTTGACACAGCGTAGTTTAGTATTTTAAAGTATTAATTCCAGTTCTCTAAGTTTGATTTGTTCTAGCATAAGGAGCTCATAAAAATTTTCGCGCTACTTAAGAAATCTACCTTTGCAGGATAATGAAATTCAGAATCTGCCAGCTGTACGTGCTGTGGTAAATTTTTGATTTAAAGTGAACACTGGTCCACTTACTATACGGCGTTTTAATATTATTCACAACTTCAACTGCTAAATCTAATTGCTTTTTTCTAAGCCTCAATCCCATTGCCAGATCTCGAGATAATATATTTGGTTGAGAAGCGCTATCTAGAATGACTATATGCGTACCCCTTCCCATCCTCATCAAAAACATCAATTATTGCCGAAACCAGCATAACTTTAGACGTGCCATAAATGTGAAAATTTCTTACATTAGATTGTTTTTCCGACAAATCTTTTTCCTTTCACTTCGATTCCGATTTTGACTCTGCATGCAATAGTGTATGATGCTTTCGATTACAAATTGCGTACCTTCCAGATTTGCAATTACTAACTAAATGGTTTCTTCTTGAACATTTAAAACAGAGTCCCTTTTTTTTAACCTTCCAATTCATTGACTCTGAAACTTGACATCGTTCTCTTAGAAATTTATTAAGCTTCTCGAATTCTGGTAGTTCCGTGCCAGTAACAGACTTCTCCCACTCTTTTCTGGGTTCTCGATCTAATTTTAATAATTTCCATGCTACTTCATAATTGCTTTTGGTTGTCTCTGAATTACCAATTACTCGCGATGCTTAGTCTTTTAAATAGGATCTTAAATACCGCAATTTTTTCATTTTCGGAATGGTCGCGTCATCGTGAATAATAGCAGAAAAAGCGTCTCTAAATGCGAGCCACTCATTGTAACCCCCGGAAAAGGTAGGGAGATTCATTTTTCGTAATGGAAAGCTTGTATGAATATTTTCATCTCTATCCGAAGCTCTCAACGATCCTAATTCTCGCAGAGCTGACAATTCAGATTCTCGCTGAGATCTGAGTTAATTTTTAAGTTGCGCAATACGCGCGCTTTGTGCATCTACTTGATTTGCACGACTTTCTGACACAGGATTCTGAACACTCCGTTGATTCAGATAACGATTTGCTAATGCTACATATCTATAATACAATTCTTCATAATGTGATCTTTCGGGTTCAAAATCTTTTGTAGGACATAACAATTTTAAATCACTTAGTGTTGTGTCAAATTTTGCCAGGTTTCCTCGGCTTTTCTGGTTCTCAGTTCAATTTCCTCAATAGGAGTCACACCTAATTCGTAATTCTACAAGTACAGCCTTATTATTATTTATAGCTGTGTAGATAATTGAAGAAATCAATTTTCTTACATTCAAATTCAGGTGTCTGGCAACCAGGAGATGTTGCTGAAAACGGTGTTTACCTCGGTGACCTCTTCCTCGACTGTGTAGAACTCTCGAAATCTTTCCAATTTTAGCGGCAAGAATATTGCCTCTACGTCTTAAATATTATAAATGGAAACGATGCTTCAGGATAATGGATTGGTCTATGCTGCACCGTTCTCTCGGTTCTCCAGGTACTAGCTCTTGTGAGCATCGTTCAATATTTCGTTTCACTTTCTATTAAACTTGTTACAGGCGAATAAAGTCTAAAATTTTGAGTTTCCGACACTAACTTTGTTTCACTGGAAAGTATATATTCTCGCACGAGCCTTGTTGTCCTTAATTTTCTCAGCGAGAATGCTTACATCTGACTCAGAAGAACCATGTTCATGCACAAAGTCCAGTTTAAAAATTCCTTTGATTTGTAAATTATATCTTTACGCGTGGGAAAATTAAAGCATTCAGAAAAATTTAAATTATGTGGTATCAAATTTCGAGCAATTCTAACACTTTCTCAATCATAAATGATCAGATTGTTGTAAATTATAACAAATTTGTATCTCTTTTTGGGGTAAACAACTTTGGTCTATCAATTTCTCTTCGTACCTTTTGTCGTTTTCCACAAATTTTTCATTTTTATTTTTAATGTCATTTTTTATGATTAAAACGAAAACTGTGCGTCCTTTGAAAAAGTGATTTATAACAAATTTGTGGATGTGCTTTATGTGCACAATTTTTGTTCCTTATCTTTTTTTCGTAGCTTGTGTCGTTTTTACCCAAAAAATTAATTTTCTTTATTTTCAATGTTACTTTCACGAATAAAACAAAAACTACAAGTCCTATCAAGAACTGATCTTCAAACAATTCAAAGATCTTCTCGGAGAGCACAATTTTTGTTTGTTCATCTTTTTTCGTAGCTTGCATAGTTTGACCGTAAAATGAAATTTTTGATTCTTCATTATTTTTTGTGTGATCAAAATTTGAATGTTCGATTTTTCAAGTAAATTCAAAAAGTTGTTGAGATAATCTTGTAGAGCTCTCAAAACGCAACGTTTTTCTTCTGTAGACTTTTTTTCATATCGTGCGTGTTTTGGCTTAAAATTTTGATTTTCGATTGATTTTTTCAATTTTGTAAATTCTATGACTCTGATCATTTTCTTTCAATCGATGAAAGTGATTATAAATTATTTGGCTTTCCGAGTACTATGAATAGCCATACCTAAAATTTTTAAAGCTTGAAAATAATGGACTCAAAAATTTTGAAAGTGTTCGATCTTTATGAATCTCCATCCAAAGTGGCTGGTTCACGAACTCGTTCTTCCTTTTAGGGCCCAAAAAAAGGTTACCAAAGCTCAATATGATCCGTTTATTTTTTCGAGAGTTATCGTGTTTACGGACGGGCGGACAGACAAACGCCATCGACAAAACTTAATTTTCGGCTCCAGGAGGTTTTAAAACGTGGAGATCCGTTGAAAAACTTTGGTGTAAATTTTTGGACAATTCTAATACTTTCTGTAAAATCAGAAAGCCGTTTTAGAAATACCCATTTTTTCCGATAACAAATCGAGATATTAAAAAAGAAACTTAAGAGTGCAAAATTGTTCCTAGGAAATTTTTCTGTAAAAAGATCCTTTTTATAATTTTTAGCCTTACTTCGTTTTCTTTAAAAACGAGATTTTTCGATTTGACTATAAATATCTTTTTTTCTTATTTCTTCTTCTAGGTATAATTATTTTGGGTTGAAAAGATAGGAACGTACTCATACCATATGTTTTTTAATACTCAAAACTTTGTATCGTAAGCTAATAATATTTCAAAAATAAAGATATATATTTGGACAATTCGAATGATAATATTTATATTTTATATATTTATAATATATAATTAGTAATAATTTTATATTTTTATAATATTTATCTGCTCTATTTTTTTATCTGGGGGTCGATTACATAACTTTTTCACGTTACTTTCATTTCACTTTCACTGACGGATTTAATTTTTTCAATTGTTTATCTATAGTTTTATGAATTATTTTCGAGTGAAAGTGAAGTGGAAGTGAACTGAGAAAGTTAGGCAGTCTTAAAATAAAAAAGAAAGTTTTTCAATGAAACGAAATAAGAATAAAAATTATGAAGGAACATTTTCGTGGGAATTTTTTCACGGAACAATTTGCTCTCCTAACTTTTTCTGTATCTCGCTTCTTTTCCGAGAAAAACTAATTATTTTTACTTTTTGCAATTGAAAGTGGTTTTTTTCAAAAGCGGCTCCAATGAAGAGTTTTTTTAACAAAAAATATTTTTAGGACATCCCAGATACAAAAACCAAGAGAAATCCTCTTCATTTTCGCACCTCTAGGTGAAAGTCATTCAAACGGAACCGTGATTGTCCTTGATTTTCCTTTCTATTATTTTAGATAGTAGATACTATGTGTGATATAAAAAATTTATATTGATATTAATTTTGTATTGACAGAAAGACTGTTTTTGTTTTCTATTTAAAACAAATTGTAAGAGTTAAAAAAGTTTGAATTTGAAGCTAGCTTTGAATCAGTAGAGTTGTTCTCCCCAAACTCTGTCTTGCATATGAAAGCGTTGTTTCTAATGAGACAAGTGTCACAGTCACAGACGACAGTAAAGTCTTCGTGGTGACTTTTGCGTGTACAAAATCATAAAATTGCGTCACGTTTGAACGAGTCGTCGAGACGTCGCAAGAACACGCGATTCTAGGGAGAAATTATTTAGAAATGCAAGTTCATCGCCAATTTACTACTGTACTTATGGCGATTAATTCGATAATTGACGTTTCAAATACCCTGCCCTTAAAATTCGTTAAATTCTCATGAAGAGGATTGATTGACCATTTTTAGCTCAAAAAATTGATAAACACGTAAGATTTCTAAAATCTTACTGAAGAGGAAATCAGTAACAAGACGTGACACCTCCTATCATAGTTCAGGCTTGAGAGTGAAATAAAGATGAACCTTTCCCGTGTGGAAAAATTTCATGGTAGTTTGGTGTCAGGTCTGGCCCAGATCTGGCTTTATCTAGACTGGCTAGAAAGGAAGGTCTGGCCTGGCCCAGGACTGGGGCTGCTCAGAGATCCAAGAACAAAGAAGTTCTTAGTTCGGTCTGGAAGGTCTGGTTTGGCCCACGACTGACGCTGATCAATGATCCCAGAACAAAAAAAGTTCTAAGATCGATCAGCAAATTTTTTTTCATATTTTACGTAAAAGTAACAGGGGGTCCAAAATGATAAAAAAAGAGGAAATTCACACTATCAAAACGAGAATATTTTTCTCATCACCTTGATATTCTGGTCCGGATCAGGTTTAGCGTTGATGAGTTAAATACTCGTGAAATATATCTCGTGAAAGTAAATAATTATAATAATTTAATTCATAATAATTGGATAACACTCAATAAACATTTTAAAAATGTTGTTTGAAACTTCAGCTTTTTAGTTATTTATTAAATTAATTGCATGGATCGCAGCCCGTCCCTGTTTTACCTAATTGTCATTCTTCCGCTTAAATTTGAAAAATTCCCTAAAACACTTAATTTCGAGAATTTTTACCGAATTTTCCCCTTTTACCCCGACGCTTTGAAAGAGATTCTTTTTGATGATACTTATTTAAAATGATTCCTGAACAGGGGAAAAAAGTATATTTTTTACGAAAATAGGGGAATAAATTATTTTAAGTAAAATCAATGTAGGTACTCATAATAAATTTGAATGGAAATGCTTAACAGTCATAATATTTAATGTAAAAATATTGCATTTTTAACAAAATAGATGAATTTTTAACCAAAGATTCGAATTTCCAACCAAAGAGATGAGTTTTCAAGTGCAATGAATTATCTTTAACCGAAAATATGAAATTTTAAGGAATATGTTTAGTTCAACTTTCAACCAAAAAATATCTCAATTTTTAATTTAAAAAAGCTGAAATCATACAAAAAAGACGACCTTTCCACAAAATTTTTTATCTTTTTACCAAAAAAGATGTTTCAGTTAAGAAAAAAAAATTGTAATCTAAACTGTTGATTTTTCAAGCCAAATAGACGAATTTTCTAGAAAACAGTCGAACTCTCAACCCAGAAATATGAATTTTCAACCACCTAACTTCCATAAAGTCTCTCAAAAGATTGTACTTTTCAACATTGAAATTTGCACTATTTTTGCAATATCTTTTTAAATCATTGACAAAATTACTTTTTTAATAAAGATTTTTTATTTTATCAATCCTCTGGTACTCATTCCTCTGGAAGTCTGGATGTCTGGTATCCAGAGTTTATTCGTACACCTACACTAGTAAGTCGAATATGGTCGGCTTTACACCGACGAGCGGAAGGTTAGTTCACGCGCGTAAAACGCTTGTGGGGAGAGAAACTTTCGCCTCGGAAAGCGCGTCAAAGAAGAGTTGCCAACTTATAAAATTCAGATATTCCAGCTGATCGACACTGCCGATAACTGTGGATCCTTACCTTTAATGACCTACGTTACCGACAGTTTCCATCAGCTGGACCACATGAATTTTATAAGTTGGCAACCCTTCTTTCTCGCGCTCTCTGAGGCGAAAGTTTCTCTCCCACCAACAGTTCTACGCGCGTGAAACTCACCTTCCGCTCGTCGGCGTAAAGACGACGTATGTGAGTATTGTGAGTGAAGTGATCAAGACCGAACCTTTGGTTTAAAGTATTAGTCATCACAAGGTTCCCTCTACGAGGGAAAAACAAGGAAAGATATTTGATAGACAAGTCTCAGAATACTATTTTTAGAGTTATCGTGTCTCTTTCCGGTGCGATTTCATTAATCGGGACTTTTTATTTGTTTTATCACGAAATATCAGAACACCCTCTGGTAACGGAGAACCTCGTTCATCCGCATGTTTCTGAAGGCACGCTTGGTCGAGGAGCTCTTCGTGCCAGGCTCTGCCCTTTGCGCTTAAATTGTCAGGAGAATGAGCAGCCGGTCCGAATGAGCGAGAGAGTTAGCGAGTGAGTGATGGACGAGCAAAAAGTAACTAGCACCCAGTTTGCGGACAATTATCGCACGAATGGCGAAGTTGCCAGCGGTCGATTGGCCTTCCACTGATTTAGGCTTGTACACTTATATCTCATACATATATATGCTATGCTACCTTTTCAACGGGACGAGCCATCTTCCTCCTTGGTACGGATACCGACATGTTCTCACCCTGTCATCGGCGTTTATTAATTTCGATCGCGCATCTTTTCATGCTTGATGAATTAAACCCGATAACCATTATGTTCTTCATGGGCAAGAAACATTCTTATAATGACAAGTTATTAGGATGGTTGAAAAAAAGTTGTAGTCAACTAATCGCACTCTTTATCTTCTTTTGTACCTATCTTCTGGTTTCTTACTTCGTTAAGAATTAATCATTTTATCATTCTAATCTAGAAATGTTCCCTTTTTTGTTCTTTTTTTGTAATATAAATGGGCAATGCTCACGAAATGATCATTTTGCCTGTAATTAATTTTTTCTTCAATATTTGCCAACATTTTTGGGATTTTTTCAGATTATGTTAGGTAATAATATTCTGAAGTAATCGCAGAAAATAGATACACCTTTTTTATTATATTAATCATTCTTCTATATTGGACCCCAAAATTTCATTCCTCTGTCATGTAATAATCATTCCATCCTGTAGTGAAGCGAAGTAACAACGTATAAATATTTTTAAGTATCAAAATTATAAATAATTCCTAAAACAAATTTATATTGATTCTTTAATTTGACTCATAAAAATAATATAGCATAGATACCTAACAATAAAATGCGAAATCATGTAATCAAGTATGTCTATCACTCCAGCACAGAAAATATTGACGGTACGAAATGTACATGATCTTCCTGGCATAAATCCATTTTGGACTGTCCATATCTTTTCTTCTGTTATTTTCATTACCCTACGAATAATTATTTTGGAATATATTTTACTTACGGTACCTGATAAGCTGATACCTCTGTAATTATTTCAGTGGCTTCCATTTCCCTTTCCTTTGCATATTGGTACGATAATCGCTTATTTCCAGTCATCTGGAACTTCTCCCATCTCGATACATACATTTATCAATTCGCACATCCTGTGAGGTATGTAGTCGCCACCGTATTTAAGCATTTCAGCGTTAATACTGTCTAAAATATCAGCCTTACCATTTTTTAAGTTCTCAATTATATCCCTAACCTCAGAGGCACAGACTCTCTCAATTGGGGTTTCTAACATATCGTGTTCTATATAGCAGTTGTGGTGCCCTACAACTTCACCTCCTAATAATTCCTTAAAAGAGTCTCTCAAGGCTTCTAGTATCCCGTCTGTATCATATAGCACTTCACCTTTGCTATTTCTCATGCTGACAAACTCTGTACTTTTACTTACCTTCATCTCTTTAAATAATAGTTTCATGGTTCCTTCTGTTGGAGTACAACGATAATTAGGCACTCTTTTTAGCATATTGAGTGGGGATCAGATCATCTTAGGCGGGGATAAGCTTCAAGGTCACTGAGTGTGGTTGCCCTCTAGTTCTTATTCGTCTGTCGATGCATAAAGATTATTTCATATTCGCTTCTCATTAATCCCCAGTTCACATTTCATTAATGACCGTTTGTACTGATTCTAAATATATACAGTATCTATATGTGAAGTGCAATGTGTTTACCTTATTTCTGATCTCGACATCCCAATTTATAACAACTTTATCTCTATTTTATATATACTGTTTTGAGCCACTGCCAACACCTTCAAAGTCGTTTTGTATTTTCTTCTCTGCTTCTGTTCTGATTTCATCTTGCCCTTTTTAAGTTCTTAATTATATCTCTAACCTCAGTGACACATACTGTTTCAATTGGGTTTTCTAATGCATTATGTTCTATGTCGCAGTTCTGTTTCCTTATATCTTCACCGCCTAGTAATTCTTTAAAAGAGTCTCTCAAAGCGTCTTGTATCCCGTATGTATCGTATAGCACTTCACCTTTGCTATTTCTCATTCTGACTAACTCTGTCCTTTTACCTCTCTCATATTGATCAAAGTCCATTTATAAAACAGTTTCTTGCTTCCTTCAAAGTCGTTTTGCATTTTCTTCTCTTCTTCTGTTCTGATTTTATCTTTACTTTTCTTGACTAGTAGTTTGATTTTCCTCTTTTTGTGTTTGCAATCATTTCAAAGTCTATTTATCTCCTCCGATATGCCCCCTATATCTTTATTGTTTATTAGTGTCTTGCAAGTTGTCTCATCTATACGTTCATTTATCCTATGACCCTCGTATATTTTACTAGCTCTCTTAATCTTTCATCCGCAACAACGAAGTCGATTATACTGTGGCTATCTCCTCTACACCGGGTGAACATGTGGATCATTTTATGTCTAAACCAAGTATTTGTAATAAATAAGCCGTTTTCTAAGCATAAGCTAACTAATCTTTTTCCGTTATTATTTGTTTTTGGATCCCCAAAATTACCTAGCACCCTTTCTTTACCCTGACGTTGGACGCCGACTTGTCTGTTCATATCTCCTAGCAGAATGATTCTTTCACCGTGATCGCAAGTACTTATAGTATCATATAAAGTCTGATGGAAAATCAGTAAGACCTCAAGAGTATCCTGTTGCATCAGTTTAAACTAAATACGAATAAGAAGTTCATAAATAAAAATAATTTTTTTAAAACTTTCTTCCCTGTAAAATGATCATTTCAGAAGAATAATCCAAACATTTATAACCCTTTTTAGGGTTTCTTAGCCACGGAGAGAATCCCTTGCAGTTTCGGTTGGGTGTTCATCCGTCGTCCTTTTTTCCTAGAAGGGGAAGTGAGGGGAAACAATCGGAGGGTAATTATGGAAAGCAAAGCAGTGATGGGAAATGAGGGGGAAATGAGGGAAGGGATGAGTAATGGTATTAAGGGGAAGGAAGCTAGGTAAGGTAAGGGGTTGGAGAGGGGAATGTAGGGATAGTAGGGGAGGAAAATTGGGAAGGGAGGGAATGCGATGGGTAAGTGTGGGTAGGGGAAGATGGTGAGGAGAGGGGAACTTGGTGTGGAGAACGGAAGTAGTGGAACCTAGTTTGACTAATTGATTAATTCATACGAGTTGAAGAATTTAGAAAAAATATTTTTTATTTTTATTCATATATTTAATATTTTCATAGTAGATCAGGGTGTCTAGAGGACCAGGAAATCGGGAAAAATCCGGAAATTTTATTTAACCGAGGAAAACCAGGGAATTTCAATTAGGATAGAGAATTTTTTCTTCTATCGCAAAATCTACTTTTTTGTACTTTTTCAACGTTTTTTAATTTTTACTTAAGTTTTCTTAATGTTGATTGTATAAGAGTTGAAATTTTATTTCCTAAATAGGTTGAAAGCCATCAGAATTTTATATAAAAGAAGCCCCGAAAAAAGCGTTTTGTCAATTATTATTTAAGAAGATATAACAAAAACGGTGGAATTTTCAATGTTTTCTCAAAGTGAAATAAACTAATGTAATAAACATTTGACAAAGTTGATAAAAAAAAGTTGGAAAAATTTGAAGACATCTGTTCTTTAGGGAAAGAATAATAAAAATCAAGTGAATGCTTATTTTAAATGAATTTTACAGAAACCTCATGATTACTTATATCATATATTTCACTAAAATACGTATTTCTTCCAACAGAAAAAATATTTAAATCTTTTCAAAATTTTTGTTTCAACTTTAATCACGTTGCATTAGGTAAGCAAACATTTTTTCTTCTGATTTAAGATAAGCTCTATTTTCAAATTCTTAATAAGTTTGCCTGGAACAGAGGCTATTTGTACTGAAATTTTAGTACATTTTAGAGTTGATTTTAAAAATCACTTCAAAGTCTGATCCAAAAGTTTTTGTTTGGTCACACTACATTGCTATTTTCGGATAAAACTCGAAAATAATTATTTAAAAATCGATTTATGAACCCTGATTCCAAATAACAGTTGATAGTTATAATTATTTTTGGAAATCTGGAGTCAAAATCAGCTAAATAATGAAAATAGTCATTTTGCTTACGTTTCTAAATATTTGTATCTATTCTGCATATATTTTGAAAATATTTTTCTTTTTTTTTATCATAATTGCATGTCCTGCCACGTGATCTTTATTAAATTGTAAGATTCATATCCATCATAAATATATTCTTTCATTTCTTAGTTTTATATTTTCATACTTTCTTGGGTTACATTTAATTTAAAAAAAAATTAGGGCAGGTTGGACATTTTTTGATTTTCGAAAATCTCATTGTCTAACATGTTCAACTTTTTGGCAATCACCTATAGACTGCTGCAGGTTCAAATCCCAACGCGGAAAAACAAAATAGGATAAGCTATAGAAAATGTTAGTTTCTGTTAAGATTCTGTCTGTTCTACATATATTTCTCTTAAAGTGCTATGCCTATATTATTAATAACAGTTTGTAATTTATATTTCGGGAATCGTTAAACTCGCAAAAAGAATAAAAACACTAAAAATTTGTGAAAAAAATGTTGTACCCTAAAGGCTCAAAAATCGTAACAAATAATTTATTTATACACTCTAAACCTTAAATTTACAAGCCTAATTTAAAAAGATAAATTTGGAATTCCGTTTTTACTGATTTTGCTATCCACGAAACTAGACTTTTAACATTTCAGGATTCCAAAATTTCTGTCGACGGTCCCTAAGTCTTTTAGAATTGTTCAATATTATAATATTATTAATTCTGAAAACTAGTATTTAAAGAAATATTTTTATTCTAGTTTTCTTAGTGAATATTATAATAGAAATTCTCGAAGGCAATGTAGCTTAGATGGTAGGGTGCTGGAGTATTCTAGCAACGAAAATTCTGAGTGACACGTTGTGGTGGGTTCAAATCCCAACGCAGAAAAGCAAGATGCAATGAAATTTGGATAAGTTGCTTTTCTTTCTTGGATTTCATATTCATGTACTTAAATAGAATGAGTTACAAATGAAATTAATAACGCCTCGATCCATTCTACGATTCATTTTTTTTATACACTAGACGACTTTCTTGGGATCAAAATGAACTCACAAAAAATTAGCATAATCTAGGGGATCAAATTTTTAGTGTTTCCAGTTTATATCTTGAATTTTTTATGAGTTCATTTTTCATCCCAAAAAAGCCTTGAAGTGCCAACAAAACTTTTTTCGAAGTTTTCATGTGCGCAAAAAATGAAAGTGAGCTACAGGGGTATATTAAAACATAATTATCTTGTACGGAATAGTAGCCTTAAATCTGGAACAAAATTGAGAAGACTCTAGACAGCCAGAAAAATGTAACATTAAAATTTTTTAAAATTGTTAACATTCAGAAAATAATTTTTTTAACCCTATTTTGCTCTCGCGTGATACCTAGATTTAATTGGATCGATTCCACAATCGAAAGACTTCATGGGTATCTAAGAATGCACTTCTTTTAGGCATGGTATTGTTTGCGATCTCTAAAATCATTTTTTCCTACCCATCTAGTGCCCATTCGATAATAATTGGTTCCTTAATCCTATAATGTAAAAATAGAAGTATAAGAATCTTTTGATTAAATAACTAAATGTATTATAAATAAGTAGCATTATTTATTATATTATTATTATTTATATGATCCAAAAATAAATAGTTTGAGAGCCATGGTCTCATTTTTCAGGGAAATTTTTTTTTATTTATTCCACAGCCTAATGTGAAAACGGTATTTTGACTGTTTTGAGTTTCTTGGAATGCTTTTTAACTCTTTCAAATGCTTTTGAATTCTTTCAAATTCCTTGAAATCGAAGCGACCCAAGAATGACAGCTTTCTGCATCCATCTCGCAAGTGCCGTGGCATATTTTTGGCACGCGGGAATGGCACACACCCATATATGCTCTACATATCGCCAAAGTTTTGTAATTTTCGGTATTTTCTGGTTAAGGATCATCCCTTGACAGTAAAATTTAATTTTCCTGATAGTAATTATTAACAACTATTAAATGTCTTATAATATTTATTGCACATAGCATAATAAAAACTTCGTTCCGTTACATTTTCCAGAGTTCCAAGTATAAAAAATATTAAAGATATACAACTTTAGAAGATTAAACACGGTTTGTAGAGTTACGAAAATTACTTTAAAAAAATTCATATAAGCATGTGAGTACTGGCATGAAGATATGGATTCCAATACTAATTTCGCGCATTTAGTTCACGAAAGTATTCTTAATGAGTATTAGGAATGAGTATGAGTGATGAGTACTGATGATCAGTATTGGAATGAGTATTAGTGATGATTACAAGAAGTGACTGGTAATGGTGAGCATTCTTCGTGAGTATTGGATATAAGCATTCGTGATCCACGTGGAAAAATTCTACGCAAAGCGTTCTACGGAAATTCCATGTGGAAATTCCACATGTAAATTCCATACGGAAATTCTGCACACACTTCTACAAACTAATTTTGGACTAAGTTTGACTTCCGGAGATGAGCTGCGCTCTCGAAAATCACACTCCGGATATCGGACTTTTGCACCAGGTATGCCAACAACATCTTGTTCGAGAAAATTATGTTACCCACGTTAAATCCTTGCATAAACTGTGGGTTCTTCAAGGACACAAGATTGAACTAATGTCTCAGGTGTAAAAACCACATCTTCTCCCGGGAAGTCTGGATTTTACATTACTTTATGGAGCTTGGAGTGGGTTCTTCGAGGACGCCAAATCCAGCCACTGATCCAGGTGTAAAAAACAAATCTTCTCCGGGGAAGTCTGGGTTTTACATTACATTAGGGTGCTTGAAGTGGGTTCTTTGAGGTCAAGAGATCCAGCCAATGCTCCGGGTGAAAGAAACACATCTTCTCCGGGGAAGTCTGGGTTTTACATTACTCTAGGGTGCCTTGAGTGGGTTTCTCGAGGTCACGAGATCCAGCCAATGCTCCAGGTGTAAAAAATGCATCTTCTCCGGCGAAGTCTGGGTTTGACACTACTTTAGGGTGCTTGGAGTGGGTTCCTCGAGGTCACGACATCCAGCAAACGCTCCAGGTGTAAAAAACACATCTTATCCCGGGAAGTCTGAATTTTACATTACTTTAGAGTGCTTGGAGTGGGTTCGTCGAGGTCACGAGATCCAGCCAATGCTCCAGGTGAAAAAAAACACAACTTCTCCGGGGAAGTCTGGGTTTTACAGTACCTTAGGGTGCTTGGAGTGGGTTCCTCGAGGTCACGAGATCCAGCTATTGCTCCAGGTGTAAAAAACACATCTTCTCCAGGGAAGTCTGGGTTTTTGCGTTACCTTAGGGTACCTAGAGTAGGTTCCTCGAGGTCACGAGATCCAGCCAATGCTCCAGGTGTAAAAGCACATCTTCTCTAGGGGAGTCTGGGTTTTACATTACCTGAGGGTACTTAGAGTGGGTTCCTCGTGGTCACGAGATCGAGCCAATGCTCCAGGTGTGAAAAACACATCTTTTCCAGGGAAATCTGGGTTTGACAGTACTTTAGGGTCCCTGGAGTAAGTTCCTTAAAGACACTAGATTGAATCAATGACTCAGGTGTAAAAAACACCTCTTCTTCTGGGGTGTCTGATTTTTGCAGTACTTTAAGGTCCCTGAAGTGGGTTCCCCAAAGACACGAGATGGAAACGATGGCCCAGGTATACAAAACACATCTTCTCCGGGGAAGTCTGGGTTTTACAGTACTTTAGGATCCCTGGAGTGGGGTTCTCAAGGACGCGAGATTAAACCAATGCCCCAGGTATAAAAAACACATCTTCTCAGGAAAGTCTGGTATTGACAGCGCTTCAGGGTACTGGAGTAAGTTTCTCAAGGACACGAGATTAAATCAATACCCCTGGTGTAAAAAACAAATCTTCATGGAATTGTAGTTGTTACAGTACCTTAGGGTCCCTGAAGTAAGTTCCTCAAGGAGACAAAATGGAACCAATGTCCTAGGTGTAAAAAACACATTTTCTTCGGGGAAGTCTGATTTCTGCAGTACTTTAGGGTGCCCGGAGTGGGCTCCCCAAAGACACGAGATTGAACCGATGGCCCAGGTACGCAAAACACATCTTCTCCGGGGAAGTCTGGGTTTTACAGTACTTTAGGATCCCTGGAGTGGGATTCTCAAGGACGCGAGATTGAATCAATACCGCAGGTGTAAAAAGCAAATCTTATTCAGGGAAGTCGGGTTTTTACAGTACTTTAGGATCCCTGATGTAAGTTCTTCAGGGAGATGAGCTTGAACCAGACTTCTCTGGAGAAGATGTGTTTTTTACACCTGGAGCATTGGCTGGATCTCGTGACCTCGAGGAACCCACTCTAGGTACCCTAAGGTAACGTAAAACCCAGACTTTTCCGGAGAGGATGTGTTTTTTACAGCTGGAGCATTGCTTCAATCTCTTGTCCTCGAGAAACCCACAGTTGGTGCAAGGTTTTGACGCGGTAGCATAATTTTCTCGAAGAAGATGTTGTTCACATACCTGGTGCAGGGGTGTAATGTGCGGAGTGTGATTTTCGAGAGCGGAGCTCATCACCGGAAGTCAAACATAGTCCAAAATTAGTTTGTAAAAATGTTTTTAGAATTTCCGTATGGAATTGACATGTGGAATTTCCACATGGAATTTCCGTAGAACGCTTTCCGTAGCATTTTTTCACGTGGGTCCACCTCCTCCTCATCTATCTTTTCCTCATTTATGAATCCAAAATTCAAAACAAAGTCTCAAATTTTACCCTTTCGTTGAACGCATCTTCAATGAAGATTTACCTCTTTTAGAGAGATTAAGACGAATTATTTTGGTCACACGTTCCATATATATTTTCATTTAGTTGAAAACAAAATTAAAATCAACCGACGTTTCAAATTGTTTTAAGGTCTTTCTCAAGGTGAAAATTACAAAAGTCTGCAAACCCAACATTTTTTATAATAGTTCGAAATATCTAATTCACATATCTAGTAATAAAATTAAAACGTCCACGTCTCACGATGTCTCATGATCGTGAGACGTGGTCATTTGTATGATTTACTGCGGTTCTAATGTTTAACTTGTTTGAAAAATATTGCGTCAATGTCATTACAAATATTACGTAAAATAGTCATCATATTCAGTAATCTAAAGAAATAACGTGTAATAAACCTAGGTTTTAAATTTTTTATCAGAAAACAATCTTCTTGGTCCCACTCTTACCTTATAAATCTGCCGCATTATAAAATTGAAGATCTTTTATAAACCTAGACATTTAAAAGCTTACTGATCAGATAGTGGCGAGTATATAATTATAATTCCCACAAATATATTCAAAAAATTTATAAGTCACGAGTTTGTATTCCCTGTTAGTAACTCATCTTAAAAAATGAAGGTTGTTTTTGGGACGATATTTCTCACATATTTTGTTTTTCTACACTCTATTCGTAAGTACAAAATATAATAGAAATATTAATGATCATATAAAACACTCGATTTTCACAGCACAAAAACAATAGTCTAAAATTCTATACCTTAAATTAAAAAACGTAATTAAAAATTCATGGGTGAACTGAAAGTCAGCTAATTTTGTCTGAATGCTCGGAAGTTTTTGTTTAAGTTTTGCAACATTTTCATATTTTTTCAATATTTTTGCCACTTACCAGCTAAATAACTATTTTTCTTCTATTTCTTTTAACTGAAACAAAATAATTTCCGTCCTTTTTTTCAAAACCTAATAATGTTTCCTGATGAAAAAATGTTTAGAATCGTTTTTTGTCCTTACACGCTATCCTTCAATTGTGCTTGCGGTAATAGATTTTTTTCAATCGTATTAGTTATTCAGATTTTTTAAAATGATTAAAAGCTGCTTTGTCAGAATGCAAAAAATTGATGTAAGTCTTAATTTTCTTGTAACAGAATTGAGTGCACAGATGAGAAATTCAAATGAGAGTAATAATGTTCGTCCACCAGCCCCCCAAGCAAATAACCTTCCGCACCTGCCCAAGGACAAGGTTTTGCCCCACCAGCCCAAAGTTCTCGCTCACCAGCACAAAGAAATCGGATAGCATTACCAATACCATTTCCCAATGAGAGAAAAATTAAGATACATAGCGGAATTGATATAATGATCGGAGGTTATATTCCAGTGGATTTTGATCTTCGTGTATATGGCCATACTACTAATGATGCTATTTTTAGTGAGCTTGAGAGGGCACATAGTCCACCAAGATCGCCACAAGGATCTCCGTCACGAAAAAATCACTAAATCTATCAAAAAACTATTATAACTGCATTGTGTAATATTCTTGAATAAAATTATTATTGCATCAAAATTTTTCTTATGCACCAGAAAAAGCTAGGCTTATTTTGAATGGGATATTGACCCAAAATTTAGAAGCAGAATTTACCTGAATGAGACACGCACTGTCAGATCCTATAATTACAATTTGTTGTAGGTGAATGGAAGCTAGTAGTTTTCTTCGGACAAGATATTGTTGATTTTTTTCTTTTCATCCGTATGTATTCTAATTAGGAAACTTTCAAAATAAACAAACTAAAACCTGAAGCGTTAGAAATTAAAGAATTCCAAACTTCCTTTAAAAACTGAAGCAGTCTTAAATTAGGATCTTGAAACCATATCGATGAAAAAAAATTAATTTTTGAATTGTGCATTTCGATTTTCAAAATCAAATCATTTTAATCTAAAGTAAAGAATGAATATCATCAAAATTAATTATGTTGAAAACAATTTTATAAGATGTCAAACTGTTGTAAGTTAATATTGATAAATAAACATAGGAGTTTTAATATGGACGAAGTGACTGAATCAATTCAAAGATTATTATTACTTAGCTCCTAATCTTTTCGTACGTAATTTATTCTTGAATATCCTAATTCAAGTGAAAAAATGGTTAGATAATGTTTATTTTATTCTTGAAGCTAAGATCCAACTTTCTGTTCAGTATATTATCATTTTCTTCCAGAACGGAAGTAACATTTAAATTGCGAGAGAAGAGTTTCCTGTAATTATCCTGGCTCTTATCTGAGTTTATTTAACAATTAAACGTATTTAAAATTAAACAAAGTGCAGTTTACTAAGGTGAGATATTGAAATCCTGCCAGCAGTGTAAAGCTTGTCTTAATTCCAGATTTAAGCAAACAATTTCCGAGATTCATTCTATGTTCAAGTTCGAAACTTGGACTCAGATACGGAGCTTAAAAGATACTAAGTATATTTATTTAGTCATTAATGAAACGAGTTTTGTCTGATAATTTGCATGATATAGAGAGGAAAAGTTGGAATACGTAAGTTACAATAGATAGTATACTATTCAAGTTATTATATATTTCCAACATTTATTGAATATAGTATCTGAAATTATATATAAGAATCTACCTTAAATTAATTCTTACATTCATTGTTTAATTAATTAATTAATTAATTCGTTTATATATTAAAGTTCCTACACGAAAAAATAATGAATATCGAATCAAGAAAGTATCATTACGGATACGGACGATACAATATTTTCTTGATCTAAGAAAATATCTCTTGTCTCAAGAAAATGTACTGGATGAAAGATATTTGATTTTCTTTCTTTAAGCACATTTTCTTGAGACAAGATAGGTTTTCTTGTCCATCAAAAATATTTCATCTCCGTACTTGCATCGATATTTTCTTTATTCAATACTAATTTTTTTTTTTGTAAAATCAAACTGACAGCTTATTAGTATACATCAGTTTGAAATCTTATAAAATTATCTTCAATATGAAGTTGTTCCCTTCGATTTCCGCAGTTATTAATTTTTTACTTAATTTTAAAATGATTGAATTTGAAAAATCATTATGCGCAATTTAATAATCAAATTTTTTTGAGTTTGTTCAATTTTTGACGCTTCAAGTTTGAATTCGATGAAGTGGTTAGAATATATAAACTTCCAAAGTTTACAACATTTCAAGCAATTAAATTGTAAATGGTTCATAGTGATCTTTTTTGGACAGAAATCACATTTTTAGGTAAAATAATCTACTCAATCACTTTGAATATTACTTCATACTATATGATATAATACTTATTATTCATAATTATTATCTTTAACATTTCTGTACATTCAATTTATAATTTTAGCTTTGAATGATATTCACCTGATCTTTCCTGACCATTAGTATTCATAGACCAGCATTTTAATTGTGTAATATTTTTAGCATAGAATCTTTAATGAACGGGATAAAACTATTTCAGATATAAAGATTAATTTTCAACTGAATGGTAGAATTTTTAGAGAAAAAGAGCATTAAACTTTAACCAAAAATAGTATTTTCAACCAAATAATTGAATTTTGTAGAATAGAGTTGAATTTTGAAACAAAAAAGATGAATTTGCAATCCAGAAGACCAATTTACTGTCAAAATAGACGAATTTTCAACGAAGCAGTTGAATTTTTGATAAAAAAGGATGACTTTTAGCCAAAATACTTAAATTTTGAACAAAATAATCTAGTTGAAAAAGTTGAATTTCTAACCAAATAGATGAATTTTCAACAAAAAAACTTAATTTGTAACCAAATACGTCCAATTACAGTCAAATAGTTGCTCGTAAACTTTAAAGCAAAAGAGGCGAATTTTCAATAAATTAGTTGAACTTTTGATCAAATAGTTGCATTTTCTACCTACAAAAATGAATTTTTAATCAAATCGCCGAAATTTTAGAAACAAAATATTAAGCTTCCACCAGAAAAAGTTTCATTTTTTGAAAATCTAATAGTTAGATATTCAAGCCTATCTATTTTTCTCAACAAGAAGATGAATTTTCAACGAAAAATGTAATAGTTAATATTTCTACCATAAAAAACGATTTGTCAATAAAATAGTTTAATTCTCAAGCGAAGGTCAAATTTTCAACAAGATAATTAAATGTTTAACAAAATAGTTCAATTTTCAACTAAGAACTTGAATTTTCAACCAAGGTGATTAGTTTTCTACAAAACAGTTGAGTTTTTCACCAAAAAGGATGACAAATTGAAATTTATTATTTTTGACAGTTATTTGAAGTGCGTCTTGTAGAAATTCCCTGACTTGCAAAATTTTTTTCAAAATCCCTAACTTTTTCCTAATTTTCATAAAATCTTTTTAAATTCCTTTAGGTTGCAAAATTAACATTTTCTTGTTTATTCGTAAAAATGAAAATTCAGTAGGTTTTCAGCGGAAAGTATCTTCTCTAACATTTATGAACTTGTTTAACATAAATTGTTTGATTAAATGTTTAATGACCAGGAAATGAATGACAAATTTGGTTTTGTTTTAGAGGCCATCCTGAAATATATTAGATTTATATCGAGAATATAGCTTCTAATATTGTACAATAATTTGCTATTGATATTGAAATCCAGTTCAATCCATAATAGTTTTAAACTCAAGTGCTCAAATCGTCAGGAGAATTTCACTGATAAATCTTCCCAAATTTGAAATTTTATCATTAAAAATCTTAATATTCAGTTTTATGTTAAATAATTTTAGAAATGCAAAATAAGGAAAATAATGTTGTTGAAATTAAGGTTCAAAAATGAAAAGACTTTAAAATTAGGCACTGAAAATTTATTTTTTTTTCAAAATATTGAACATATCAAACTTGGCATAGAACAGAATTTTGAATTGAAATACTTAAAATTGTCGAATTTCAAAAATTGGAATCAAAGCGCTGTTCTTTCGTATTATTTTTAAAGTTTAAGGATATATCCTAAGAAAAGTGAATCATTCAAAATTGAATAAAGAACTGAATGAGAAAATTTAAAGCATAAATAATAATTATAAAAGAAGTTTTAAAAGTCAAACTAAAATTAAATAAAAATTGAATTAAATGTAATCATATAATTTCTTTAATTTCAAATAATGACAATTTTAGAGTTCTGAAATTTCATGTTAAAAGCTAAGTTTTTAATTTTTCGTTTCATAAGTTTTAATTTTCCAATTAAAATGGAAATATTTGAATTTAGAATTTGGAAATTTTTTTAATGATTTTAATTTACCTAAAATAATAGAAAATATTGAATGACTTGATTTCAAACGTTTCTTTATAATAATTTAATGTTAACATTATTTGAGTTGAACAATTTCCAAATATTCAGTTTTGTACATTCTGATATTGTGCTATTTTGACATTTCAATGTGAAATCATTCAATTTCGAGATTCTTTAAAACAAAATAAAAAGCTTCGGTTTTGAACGCCTTGCATTAGAAATAAAACAATTTCAACTACTTTCTAATTAAATGTTCGAATTTTTAGAATTATATTCTTTAATTTTTTAATCTTGAGAGCTTCTGATTAAATATTTTTCAATTTCAAACATGTTCAGTTTCAAATTATTCAGTTTTAAACGCTTTCATTTAGAAATTATACAATTTCAACTCCTGTTTTATTCAATTGTCAAATTTTTAGAATTATATTCTGTAATTTTTCAATGATGAGTGTTTCTGATCAAAGATTTTTCAATTTCAAACATGTTCAATTTCGAATTTTCCAGTTTTAAGCGCTTCTATTTAGAAATTATACAAGCCCAATTCTTCTTCTTTTCATTCAAAATGTTGACCTTTTTTCGTTTTTTTTTTTTTTAATTAAAGCTAATAAAATTTCGCATAAATCTGTCATAGCCGATTTTGAAAAAAAGCATTTTCTTTTCTTTTATTTAGTGAAGAAAATGAAAAAAAAAATGTTCATAAGAGTACCGGTTTGCAATAAATACTTGGATTCAATCCGAAATGCCGAGAATCATGGAAACAACTATCCAGAAAAGTTGTCCAATAGGTTAGGAATTGTTTACATTGAACTTATTATAAACGAATGAGTAAGCTTCACAAAGATCTATTATTCAGTTGTTTACACTTCATTTCTTTGGAAAACCAAATTTTTACCTCTAAATATAGCCAGACAATTCATTTGTTAATTAAATTTGTTCAAAGAATCTTCAATTGTTATTTGATGACTAAATCTGATATATAAGTGAAATTTTCGTATAATTTTTGGCTGATTCAGTACAAAGAATTGAATTATTTTATCATAAATACCTGTTGTAGATAATTGTTTATAAAAGTTGTTTATAAAATAAAAAATTATGAATGATCATTCACGAATTCAGTTCAAAAACGGGTTTTGTTTATAGATTGTTTAAATTTAGTGCGAATCATTTGACGGACAATGCTAATCCTCATGAATCCATTTTCGTTCACTTATTTGTTTAAAACAAACTCAATAAATGTTTAAACAATGGCTAAGTTCAGAGACAACTTTTCTGGATAGTTAATTAATTGAGTCTAAGTATTATGGACTGAATTCAAGTACTGTCCAAAAGTCGGTACTCTTCTATAAATTTGTTTTTTTTTATTTTTGTTATCAAGAAAACAACTGTAATTTTGTTTCAAAATCGACTATGACGGATTTATGTGAAATTATATTAGCTTTAATTAATAAAAAAAATTCAAATAGGTGAGAAATCGCTTCTGAATATCAATTTGTCCTGACATTTTTTGTATGGACACACAGTCCTGTGTTTCCGTCCGTCGTACTTTTTACAAGAAGAGGAAGTGAGTGAAAGTAAGGGGAAATTATGGGAGGGGAATTAAAAGTAAGAGGACTGAAAGTGAGGGAAAATGAGGGGCTGGAAAGTGAGGGGAAGTGAGGGATGGTGATGTAGGGGAAGTGAGCGGAAAGGGGAAGTAGGGGAAGTAAGGGGGATTCAGCGGAGAGAAAGTAGGAAGAATTAAGGTAAATAAGGGGAGGAGGTCGGGAAAGTGTATAAAATAAGGAATTTGGGAAAAGGAGAAATTAGAAGAAATGAAGAGAAGTAGGCGAAGTAGGGAAAATGGTTAGGAATTAGGATTATTAGGGGAGTGGAGTGAAGACTGGGGGAGGGGATTGAAAGGCAGATACTCGAGGAGTACGGCGCCTACTTTGCCATTTTTTTTATTTCAAGCGCTTTCCATTAAAAATTATTAATTATTGTTTCGAAAATTTCAAAAACTTCTTATATTTAAGACTTTGTTTCATAATAGATTTTTAAATTGTTTATATTTTCAATATTACGAAATTCACTGCCAGTAAAGAAATAAAATAAAAAACAATACTTATAAATACAAAGCAGCTTTCAATATTTCAATTAAATATTCAGAAGCTATTTCCCGCTACTCATGTTTAAAAAGCAAACAAGAAAAACCGATCGGTCTTTGTTTGCTCTCAAAAGCAGAATTCTTATGGGATTTCTATCGGGTGAATAATCTTCCATCAAGAAAATAATAATCGGTTGCCCGGATTTTTTTATTATAAAAAAAGCTTATGCGCGCACAAAAGGTTATATGAGTTTGCGGACACAAAACATTATACACAGAGCGCGGCGCGTAACACGTTGACGTATAATATCTTCCTTCCTGCGGGTCACCTGCCTCGCCCTCGAGAGACTCTAGTGCCCTGCAAGATAATAAATAATTTAGCCCGGGAAATGTTGCGAGTTATTACAGCTCGCACGGGTTCGTATACCCCTCACACTTCCGGACTCAAGAGTGGAACAAAAAGACGACAAAAATGAGAAAAGAGTAAGAGACAAAGAAAAAGATAAATTTGGCTTCGAACATTATCGTTGGAAATCCTTCAGACGGATTAACTAGTTACAGTTACGTTACTGGTAACTGAAACTAGTTACATTTATTAGATAAAGCAACTTCAAGTTACTTAACAAGTTACTTTGTTTACGCCCTTAATTTTATCATTCAAAAAGCAATATAACTAAGATGATATTTCAAACAAAACTAATTGGAAAATTATAATTTTCAAATTAGTTTTTGAATAATTATTCAAACTAGGGATCGAGCGCCTACAAGTAAGGGTTTTGTAACTTTAGGTGCTTATATTTTTGGTTCTATGTCAATTCCGGGCCCTATGTCCATATTGGGTCCTTGGTAAATTTTGAGTCCCATGTCAATTTTGGGCACTATCTCAGTTTTGGACATATCTTGGGCCCTATGTCAATTTTGGACCCTATGTTCATTTTGGACCCTATGCGAAATTTGGCTCTATATCCATTTTGAACCTTATATTATTTTTGGGCATTGTGTAAAATTTGGCCCTTATGTCAAATTTGGGCACTACATCAATTTTCTGCCATACATCGATTTTGGGCCCTGCGCCGAATTTAGGTCATATATCAATTTTGGGTCGTATACTAAATTTGGGCCCTGATTCTACATCGGTCCTTATATTAGTTTTGGGCCCCATATCATTCAAAAATCAAAATAACTAAGATGATATTTAAAAAAAGCCTAATTTGAAAATTATTCAAAGTAGGGACCGAGCGTCTACAAGTAAGGGTTGTGTAACTTTATGTGCTTATATTTTTGGTCATGTATCAATTTCGGGCCCCATGTCTATATTGGGTCCTTGTCATATTTTGAGTCATATATCAATTTTAGGCCCAACCTCAGTTTTGGACAGATGTCCATCTTGGGTCCGATGCCAATTTTAGACGCTAGGTTTAAAAGAAATAATAATATAGAGGGGCGGAGGTCGGGAAAATGCATATAATAAGAGATTTGGGAAAAGGAGAAATTAGAAGAAATTAAGAGAAGTAGGCGAAGTAGGGAAAATGTTCAGGAATTAGGATAGTTAAGGGAAGAGTGAAGACTGGGGAAGGGGATTGGAAGGCAGATAAGGCCCCATATAAATTTTGCGCCCCATGTCTATTTTGAATCTTATATTAGTTTTGGGCCTTGTGTAAAATTTGGCCCATATGTCAAATTTGGGCCCCATATCAATTTTAGCCCTTATTTAAATTTTGGGCCATGTATCAAACTTAGACCACATATAAATTCAGAGCCGCATGTCAAATTTGGATCCTACATCAATTTTGGGCCATACATAAATTTTGGGCCCTGCGCCGAATTTAGGTCATATATCAATATTGGGTCCTATGCCAAATTTGGGTCTGATGTCTATTTTGGGCCTCATATTAGTTTTAGGCCCTACATCATTCAAAAATCAATATAACTAAGATGATATTAAAAAAACCTAATTTAAAAATTATTCAAAGCAGGGACCGAGCGCCTGCAAGTAAGGGTTTTGTAACTTTAGGTGCTTATATTTTTGGTCTTTGTCAATTTCGGGCCCTATGTCCATATTGGGTCCTTGGTAAATTTTTAGTAAGATGTCAATTTTGGCCCTATCTCAGTTTTGGACACATGTCTATCTTGGGCCCTATGCCAATTTTGGACTCTATGTCTATTTTGGGCCTTATATTATTTTGGGTCCTATATCAATTTTAAGCTTCGTATCGAATAAAAAAGCATTTTACAAAATTCAAAGTTTTGGATAAACCACACAGCATTCGAAAAAAAATGAATAGACATTAACAAATATTAAAATTTTTTGGCAAAAGGATACAAGGTACGAAAAAAATGAGAGACAAAAGTTGTTCACCAAAAGAAGATCGATAAATCTTTTATGAATTAGTTTTTCATATGACGCGTAGTTTTCATTTTAATCGTAAAAAATAATTTAAAAAAAACGACAAAATACATTTATTATTAAAATACATTTATTGAAATGATAAATTTTTCTGGATAGCTGCAAATAAAGACTAATGCCAACCAAAGAACAAATATTTAAGTAATAATAAAAAACACTGTATACATAATAATATGATAGAGTTGAACATAATATAGAAAAGTGTGCATGTCGACCAGATTTTAATCGAATGTGATGCACGAGATAGGTTATGAGAATGTGTTCGTTAAAGCCATTGGAGCTTTAACAAAAGAGAATTCACAATCATCACATTACAGTTGTCGATGGCTTGACCTTTAATTTCAAAAGATCTATGCAGAAATGTGGGGGGAGTACAAAGACCGAGCCCGTACTATGAAAATCACAACTTTGGACTGATAAAATAGTTGAAAATACTATTTGAATTACTATTTGCATTTTCAACAAAATAGATGACTTTTTAGCAAAATAGTTTTATTTTTAACGACAAAGATAAATGTTCAACAGAAGAGTTGAATTTCCAAGCAAAAAAGATTTTCCAGTCACATTTTTCAATCAGTTTTATTTTTAACAAAAAAATATGAAATTTTTTACCGTAAGAATTTAATTTTCAAACCAAAAAGAACACTTTTGAACAAAATATTCGAATTTTCAAACCGAAAGGATGAATTTCCAACAAAAAAGTTACTTTCCAACCAAATGGTTGGACTTTCGACCAAAATAGTTGAATTTTCCAAATAGCCGAATTTCCCACCATTTTCAAAACAAAAAGAACAATTTTCCAACGAAAGAATTAAATTTTCAACAAAAAAGTTAATTTCCTATCAAATAGTTACATTTTCTACAAAAAAAAAAATAAATTCAAAACAAAATAGTTGGATTTTCAACCAAAGAGATGAATTTTCAACTAAAATTATGAATATTCAACCACATAACTGAATTTTCAACAAAGTGGTTCGACTTTCAACCTATTAGTTGAATTTTTTACCAGAAAAGATGAATTTTCAACAAAATAGCTGAATGCTATATAGAAATTAAAAAAAAGATACGAATTTTCAAATAAAAAACAAAACTTTGCAACAAAAGAGATAAATTTTCAAACCGAAAATATGAATTTTTAACAAAAATGTTCGTTATTTTTCAACCAACCATTTGAACTAGAAAACCAAAGTAGTTGCATTTTCAACAAAATGCCTCAATTTTCAACTGAAATAGATGAATTATCGATGAAAAATATAATAGATCTTGATATTATTTTAACCAAGAAAGGTTTTAATTTGAAATTAACACAGTCGAATTGAACCAAAGAAGACGAATTTTTAACAAAATAACTGCATCCTTAACCAAATCAGATTGATTTTCTACCTATATACCTGCATTTTTAACAGAGAAATTAGATTTTTCGACCAAAAAAGAGGTGAATTTTGAAACGAAAAAGCCAAATTTTTGATCAAGAAAGAAAGAAATTTCCACTCAATTGTTGAACTTTTAAGCCAAAAAGACGAATTTTCTCCAAAACAGTTGCATTTTCTAACCAAAAATATAAATATTCAACATAAAAAGGTCCTTTTTAACCAAATAGTTGAACTTTCAAACGTAAGAGATGATTTTTTAACAAAAAAGTTCAATTTTCATCAAACTGTTGAATTTTCTACTAAATGGTTCAAATTTCTACTAAGTTGTTGAAATGCCAAGCTAAAAGGTTAAGAAGCCAAAAAATTGCAATTTTAACGTTAACGAGATGAGTTTTGTGACCAAAAGATGAATTTTTGACAAAACGGTTCAATTTTTTACTAATATAGTTGAGGTTTCAACCCAAAAATGAATTTTGAACCCAGGAGATTCATTTTATACAAGAAACGACGAAGTTTCAACTAAATACATAAATTTTCAACCAAATAGTTGAATTTTCAAATTAAAAATATCAAATTTCGACCAGAATTAGAATAATTGAATACGCAGTTAAAAGAATTATTTTCAACAAAGGACATTTTCGAATCCAACGAGATGCATCTACAACTAAAAAACGGAAAAGAATTTTTCACTAAGTAGTTGAAGTTTCCACAAGGTATTGAAAATTTTAACAAACTTGTTGAATTCTCAACAAATGAAGATGAATTTTGAAGCAATACATATATGAATTTTTAACAAAAAATATAATAGTTGACAAACAAAACAGAATATTTTTCAACCAAAAAAATATATATATTTCCTAAAATAATTGAATTTTCTACCAAAATAGTTAAGGTTTCAACCCGAAACTGAATTTTCAAACAGAGATTAATTTTACACCAAAAACGACAAATTTTCAACAAAGTGCATAAATTTTCGACCTAATAGTTTAATTTTCCGCTAAACAGATCAAATTTCGACCAGAATTGGAATAATTGAATTCGCAGTTAAAAGAATTATTTTTAACAGAGAAAATTTTCGAAACCAAAGAAAAATTAAAAATTAAATTAAACCTTCAACCAAAAAGTATGACTTTTCGACAGAATTGTTGAATTCTCGGTCAATATGATTCATTCTCAACTAAAAATATAATAGGTGATATTTCAACAAAAAAGATTTCAATTTACAAAAAAAAAAAATAGTTGAGCTCAGCCGAAAAAGACGATTCATCAACAAAATAGTTGAATTTTCAACAAAAAAGGATTACTTGTTGACTTAAAAATTGTTGAATTTTCCAGAAAATAATAAAAATTTTACCAAAAAATACAATAATAGACTTTCCAATTAAAGTTAATTGACATTCATTCGGAAATATTTGGAATTTCTTATTCGGTTTTATCAATTCATTTTAAATTTTACTAAAAAAACGAGGAAAACGTGAGAAAGGGGAAGTTTCTTCAAAATTGAGAGAAAAAGATCAGAGACCCAAAAAACCCTAGATGCCAAGTTTCATGAAGGCCAATTGATTTTTTCAAAATTGTTCCGTCATATTGGATCTACTATGTTGAATTTTACAAATCGGGCTCCGGATTCGTAATCAGTGATCCCATAAACCCCTGGGTGACAAGTTTCTTAAAAATCCAACAACTTTTTCAAAATTTGTTCACTATGTTGAATCTGCCATTTTGAATTTTGTAAATCTGTCCTCAGATTCGTTATCAGATAACCCGAAAATCCCCAGATGCCAAGTTTAATGAAAATCTATTAATTTTTTGAAAACTGGTCCACCATATTTGATCCGCCATTTTGAATTTGGTAAATCGGGCTCCGGATTCGTAATCAGCGATCCCAAAAACACCTGAGTGACAAGCTTTATGAAAATCCAACCACTTTTCACATATTTGTTCACCATGTTGAATCCGCCATTGTGAATTTGTAAAATATTACCTCAGATTCATTATCATAGACCCCAAAAACCCTATATGCTAAGATTCATGAAAATCAACTAAATTATTGAAAACTCGTCCGCCATATTCGATTCACCATTTTGAATTTTGCTAATGGGACTCCGAATTTGAAATCAGCGGCCCCAAAAACCCTTGAGTGATAAATTTTATGGAAATCCAACAACTTTTTCAAAATTTATTCACCATGTTAAATCTGCCATTTTGAATTTTTCAAATCTGACTTCAGATTCGTTATCAGATGACCCAAAAAAACATAGATACCAAGTTTCATGACAATCCATTAATTTTTTGGAAACTGTTTCACCATATTGGATCCGTCATTTTGAATTTAGTAAATCGGGCTCCGGATTAGTAATCAATGACCCCAAAAACACCTGACTGACAAGTTTTATGAAATCCAAAAACTTCTGTGAAATTTTTTCACCATGTTGAAACCGTCATTTTGAATTTTCAAATCTGACTTCAGATTTGTTATTAGATAACCCAAAAACCCCTAGATGTCAAGTTTGATGCAAATCTACTAATTTTTTGAAAACCCGTCCGCCATATTGGGTCCGCTATTCTGAATTATGCAAATAGAGCTCCGGATTCGCAATCAGCGACCCCAGAAACCCCTGAGTGACAAGTCTTAGGAAAATCAAACAACTTTTTCAACATTTGTCCACCATTTTTAGTATTTATTAAAAGCAAAAATAGGTACGAAACTGAACATAGTGTATTTTGTACTTTGTTTAGGTTCGTAATAGCTATTTATTTCAAAGGTTCGTGACATTACTAAAAAAATGAGCATAAAAACACGGTGCTTCATGGCGTCATAGTCAATAAATGCAAAATTCTCCAGAATTTTTAATGGAAAGCTTTTTCTAGTTTTTTTTTCTTTCATTTCCTACATTCTATTCCATTTGAAACTGCAGTACTCGTTATTATTACTTTTATTATCAGTCTATGCACTACTGAAAATTGCACATGGTATATTTCATATTCTGCAATCTACATTGTGCAATTGCACATGGAAGCAACGAACTCAACATATAAATAATCCTGGGAAAGTTGCATTTACTTGCTATATTATACTAACGATGTAATATCACTCGCTTTATGCTGGGAAAGGTAGAGCCGTGTCTGACCAAAATGCGAGACTACTACTGGAGAAGTAAATGGGATATAACTGCTACTTTTGCGCTGTCTTCATTTCCTTCACTTCCAAAAGACTTTGAAGTATATCAAATTGACATTTACTGACGGAACAATTTCACTTCAAGTGAAATTCATAAATTCGATTTATTTATATATTTATAAATGGACACTATTAAGCTCGTCTGCGTTTGAGAAGATATTTACCGATCCAGTGTTTGCCGAGAGTTTACTACCACAATCCAAATGGACCATTAAAAGAACTATATAAACATAAGGCCATGTTAGCTGAGGTTTTCGACTCCCGGAAATACACTTGTTGTCTAGTAAATAACTTTAGTAACTAGCTAACTGATCCATCGAAACGAGAATAAATTGTGCCTATAACTGACTTTTATAAAAATGATTTCAGTGTTGAAATAAGAAAAAAAACAAACAAATTGAATCGAATTACCCTTGATTACCTTTATATGCAGAACTACTTTTCAAGAAAATTGTTGAATTTTCGACTAAGTAGATAAATTTTAACCAAAGTAGTTAAAATTCGCAACAAAAATGTAATAGTTGATACTTCAACCAAAACAGATTTTAATTTTACATAAAAAAACTGTTTGAGTCAGCCAAATAGGACAAATTTTTAACAAAATAGTTGAATCCTCAACCAAAAATACGATTTTTAAATAAAAAAGTTAACTTTTCTACCATAAAGGATACTTTTTCACAAAATTGTTTAATTTTCAACAAAGAAGATTAATTTTCTACCATTAAGATTCATTTTTGCCCAAGAGACGAATTTTTAACCAATGACATGAGTTTTGAACGAAGCAGTTGAATTTTGAATTGAAAGGGATATATTTTTAACTAAACAGTTGAATTTCCAACTGAAACAGATTAATTTTCCACCAATAAAAGAATAGTTAATTATTCAACAAATAAGATGAATTTTTAACTAAAATCAAAAATCATCAAACAAAAAAAATGTGTTTTAAAAAAATTGTGAAACTTTCTACAAACAAGAATAATTTTTAACGTAAAGAGATGAATTATCAACTAAAATGTAAAATCTTCACAAAAAAATGAGTTTTTAACAAAATTGTTGAAATTTCTCCAAAAAAGATTAATTTTTAACCAAAAGAGAAGAATTCCAAATTGAAAATGTAACAGTTGATATTTCAGCCAAAACCGATTTTAATTTTACATAAAAAAACAGTTCGAGTCAACCAAAAATGACGAATTTTCAACAAAACAGTTGACTTTTCAACAAACAAGGATACTTTTTATCTAACTTGTTCAACTTTCAAGAAAGAAGATTAATTTCTGCCAAACAAGACGAATTTCTAAAAAAATACATTAATTTGTGAGGAAATAGATAAATTTTTAACAAAAGAGATACATTTTCATCTAAAATGATGCAGTTTGAAATAAATAAATTTTTATTAAAGTAATTCAATCAAGGAGTTTAACTTCCCATGAATAAGATTCATTTTCCTTTGAAGGCGAATTCTGAACAAAATACATGAATTTTAAAAAAAAATAGTTCAGTTTTCAAAAAAGGAGATGAATTTTAAAAAAAGAATTCTAGTTTTCTACCATAAAATGAAATTGTAACAAAATACATAAATTATTATCTGAGAAAAACCAGACGAATTTTCAAAAAAATAGTTGAATTTTAGTTTAAACCATTTTTAACTAAAATGATGTAAAATTTTCAACCCAAAAGATGAATTTTCAAGAAGGAATCTTATTTTTCTATGAAGACAACTAAATTTTTTAAAAATATATGAATTTTCATCCAAGAAAGGCAAATTTTTATTTTAAAAAAATTGTTATATTTTCAGCTCAAAATTTAATTTTATTATAAGCCAAAAATAAAAGAAATTTCAAAAAAATAGATCCATTTTCAATCAAATCATGCATTTCGAAACAAAAAATTAATTTTCCACACTGTCGTTCAATAAAGTAGTTGAACATGAAACTAAAAAGATAATTTTGTACAAGAGTAGAAGAAATTTCAATTGAATACATGAGTTTTCAATCAAATAGTAACATTTTTAACAAAATACTTAAGTTTTCAACCAAAAAGATCCTCTCTAAGCAAGAATCTTCACTTTCTGTAAAGGAAAAAAGAAATTTCATCAAAATACAAGAATTTTCTAATAAAAAAGACAAATTTTTGATCATAAATAAATTATTTAAATTTTCAGTTAAAAAAATTGAACTTTTTCAGTAACCAAAAAATAAAAAGTTTTCCAGAAAATAGGTAAAATTTCAACGAAACTATTTTCAACTAGAATCAAGAACCTTCTACCTGAAAACTGAATTTTTTAACAAAGAAGTTTGATTTTCACCCATGTAGTTGAATGTTTAAATGATGAAGATAAATTTTTAGTTAAAAATGGAATAGTTAAAGTTTTAGTTAAAAATTACTTCTCGAATAAAAAAATGATTTTTTAACAACATAGTTAAATTTTCATTCAAATAAAAGAATTATCTACTAAAAAAGTTGAAATTTCAAAATCATGAATTTTCAACAAAGAAGATTAATTTTATCCCGAAAAAATGAATTTTCAACAGAACACATGAATTTGCCATGAAGAAAGGTAAATTTTGAAACAAAATTCAAATATTTATATATTTATTTGATAAAATTAATTTTCAAACAAAAAACAAAACAAAATTTCCAGCTAAATAGTTGAAAACTATTCTCTGCATTACAAGTTTTCAAGAACTTCAAAAGTACTCAAAACAATTCGAAGAATTCCAAGAAGTATTATGTGTAACAAAAACGACGGTTCAACTCAAAAAGGCAAAAATAATCTATCTCATTTTAAATAGATGTTCTGACAAATAAGTAGCGAGTATACAAGTAGAAAACGTAAGTCAGTATTATATAGTAGAATCAAGCACATATAAAGGTATATAGATTGAATGTTCTTTCGATTGCTGACAGAGACAAAATATTGGTTTGGTTATCTAGAATACAAACTTGAGCAACCATTCACCTAGAAATGGCCATTAATTTGGAATTTTCCTGAATTGTTACCACAATACTTCACCCTCTCCTATACTAATGTCTCTTACTGCTCTGACTTTACTTTTAAGTCGCATTAGAGGTAATAAATGAAGCGCAATGCGAACTTATAAATTATGACTCTCTGTCGATGGGATTTATTTGGGGGCGGACTGAACGGTGAAAAAGCCACAGTGGGGCAGTGTAATGTGGTTAGAAGGCGAATAAGGCTTTAGGTGGATTTCTCGGACTTTTATTGCCCCTTCAGCTTGCCCCTCGAACGGCTTGACTATCCTTCCCTTAAGAATCGTTGCCTCTTTTTTTACCTTGAGTAGCACTGCATTCGTAAAATCCAAACAAATCTTTCCTAAGACCATTCCAGACCATATTATTCCCTCTGCTCGAATGACTGCATGGATTTCATTCTTCATCAGTTCGACGTTTTTAGAAGCATTTCAAAAACTAAATTTACGTTTTTTCCTCAAATTAATTTTTATTTTGATTCTATTCTATTATTCTATTAATATATTCTCTAATTTTTGTTCTCTTCCTTTTCCGAATAAATCCCTTCTATTAACTTGTTTCTCAATCCCTTTTCTAAATACATTGGTACTTCTTTTTTATCATCTTGTACTATTTATTATATTTTGTATACCCAATCATTCCCATCTTGCTATCGAATGTTTTTCCTGTCTCTTTAATCCAATTCATCATATGTTATTCCAGTCTAGCGTATCCAATTACTACATTCTCCTTCTCCAATATTTTTTTAACCTTCTTCTTCCTATTCCTCATATATCTTTCATTACCGCTACCGCCTTTTCCATCTTCTCTCATATACATATGAGCTCTATGATCTCCATTTTGTTTGCAAGGTATATCCTAAATATTTAAGCTTCTTTACTTGTTCTAACTTTACTCCCTCTTATCTCCTAGTCTATTCCTTGTTTCTTTTCCCTCATTTCCCAAAACTCAATATTTGCGTCTTTTCTACATTTAAATTCAACTTCATCCCATTAGCCCATCATGCCTTTCTCGTCCTCTCGAATCAACACTACTTGTATATCGACCGAGTATGCCGTGTACATATCTTTTTTTTCCCATAGTGACTTATCTCCATCCTTTTCTCCTAATATTATCTTTCTGAAGCTTAGATTAATATATTAAATATACGTGGACTCAGAGAACAACCTTTTGTAACTCCTCTCAAAAACCAGAAATTATCTCCTACCTTCTCTACTATCTTTATCTTACTTTTTATTTATCTACAAATTTCCGATACTCTCTTTTATTGAACTCTTTCTTATCCTCTTCTTCACCATCATTTTTTCTATCTCCACTTAGTCGAAAGAGTCAAACGCTGCCTTTAATTCTACGAATAATTTCTACCAATAACCCTTTTTCTATTTTAATACTTTTATTTAACAGATAATTTGAAGCATATATTGTTGTCCATCATCCCGATTCCTTTCTGAAAGCCTGTCTGATTCGGTAGAACTATATTTTTTTATCTACTTTTTTCTCTAACTTCTCCGATGAACCAGTCACTTTCTTTTCTTTTTCCTTCTTCTTCTTTTAACGTCTCCCCTTTGCCTTTTGTTAGTAACGCTACCATTAACTCTTCTTTCCATGACTCTCGTCATCCCTCTCCTCTTCATACTTTATTGCACACTATCGATGCGGATTTTTTTCGTTCTTTCTACCATATTTTCAGACTTCATTTGGAATCTCGTATATACCAGGTGCCTTTCCATCTTTTATTATTCCAAACAGCTTGATTATTACTGCCCTTGTTAGATATCCTTCCTTCTATCTTCACTCATCATCTTCTCCTCCTTTCCCAATATCCTTCTCTACGTTTCCTAGAAAACCCATAATATATTTTTTCCATTATACCATCCTAATATGCCGGCTTACTCTTTTCGTTCATTTTTTATTTCTACTGACTTCCTTTCAAACCTCTTCTATCGTCCTAGCCTTCTCTGCCTCTTTTTCGAACCTCCATTTTGCACCGTTTTTTACACATCTTAGTATACGTCTTTTATTTTACTATTTATTGTCCACTACTTTTCCCTTTTCTCCATTTTCTGGATTTACTCCTCACTCTTTTTTTCTTCTCATCACATTCCTAATCTCAACAACTTCTACCTCCTCCTTCACTAAGTTCTTTTTGCTTCAGCCCTTGAATTCTCTTTTTATGTCTCCTATCATTATTTCGATATTTTCGTTTTGATTTCTCTCTTTCATTTTCATTTTCTTGACCTTTGCCTTTGAATTGTTCCTTTTCTTCTATAAACCAACATTATCTTCCTTTTCTTTTTTTCTTTACTTTCTTTCCATTCTTATTTTTCTACTCTTCCTATAATTTAACTATTATCCAAAAGTGATCGGAATCTATATAATTCTCTATCTCTAGTTTCTTTACCTTCTGTCTTACCTCATCGTCCACATTATAATAATTAATTATGTTCCTTCTTGACCTTCTGATTGTGTATGTTTCCTTTCCTCATTCCTCATTATTTTTGAGTTGAAGATAAACCATTCCATCTTCTCCAGTCTCTTTAGCAACTTTTCCTTGATCAGTTCTCTTATCTCTTTTGATTTTTCCTGCATATTCCCATTTTTATAGACCCCCACTATCTTTTATCTCTTTTCTCCCATCTCACACCTTCCATATTCTCCTCTTCTACTATTAATCCTTCTTTTTGTTCTTTTATCACTTTTTTATTCTTGACTGTTATATAGTCCTTCCTCACTCACATCACCATTACTCCTATTACTCTGCCATTTTTATTCTTCCTCTTTGCATTCTGAACCTGCTACCTGTAACCTCTTGGTAACCTTTACCTTACTTTTTCTCATCCTATTTCATCTAGCCACATCTCCTTCATTATTAGTACCTCACATTTTTAAAAATTTTTATAAATAAGTCGTCTTTTCTTTTTAAGCCCGCTATATTCCAATAACATATCTTCCATTATTCTCTTCTTTCATTTCTCCTTTCTTTTTGCATCTGACTATTTTTTATTACCATCTCTCCCTTTTCTTTTCCTACTTGTCTTTGGACACCTCATTTTCATTAACTCTGGCCTTTCATCCTTCTAATCGCACCATATACCTTCTGTCTATATTCTCCTGTACTTAACCCACTTTTTTTTTCTTCCTTCACTCCTCTTTCGCTATTTTCGTTAACTTCTATTATTACCCTCTATTCTCTCCTCTTCCCTCTTCCTATTCTAAACTTCGCACTTTCTCTAGATCTACCTTCACATCTACCTTTTTCAGTACTTCTTCATATTCCTCTTTTAATTTCTTATTCTCTTATCCCTTTCACCACCTTTCATCACAATTTTTCATCTTCTGTCCATTTAGTCTGTTTAATTTAAAAGACTACGTAATATCACTGAAAATTACCAAAAATGTCTCAAATTCACGACGTTCTCAGTTTTAAACACGCTCTAAATCTATGGAAGAGTATTAAATGCCTTATAAAATCACATGCCTTTTGAAAAGGGAAGAATATCAACATGAAACCAACAAATAAAAAAAAACTTCATTTTTCACTGAGTTATGACAGAAAATATGTACACATCTTTTCAAGAAATATTGTTTAATTTTTTTTTTAGTTTTTAACTTCTCTTATAACTTGCTGCTATGAAGGTGTATAGGATAATATTTTAATTAGTTATAATAGTGAAATTAGTACAAAGCCGCAATTTTTAACTAATTTCACTGTTACAATTAATTAAATTGTATTAACATATAGTCCTACTATTGGATAGTACACAACTTTATGGCGAGGGTTTTTCCGAGAAGTAAAAAACAGACAAAAAAGCGGTTTTTCGGTTTGTTAGTCTTGTCTTAAAGGATCTGTTTTTTCTAAAAACGTATGATTTCACAACATTTTTATTGTAGCAGGCAATAACCATGAACTTTTATAAATTCATCTGGTGTCAAATCAATTTTGCTTTTTTTGTTGTTTAAAATATCAATATGTTTACGATAGCAATTAAGGAAACTCTTCATGAAAATCGGAAAAAGCGGCAAATTTGAGGTTGGCTTTGGGCTGCCTAAGACCTAAATCTAACTTCTAAATCAGGAATGGAAAAATTGTTATTAGCTTAAATGAATTTTCGTAAAAAGAACATTAGGGAAAGTACAATCGGGGAAATATTGATGCGTCTCAAAACATGGTATGTTATACCCTATTGTTTATCATAATATTATCATGAAAAAATGTTATTATGTCAAATGAATTTCCGTAAAAAAGGCAAAAGGGAAAGTACAATCTAGGGAATATTGATGAGCCTCGAAATATGGGATATTGTACCTTATTTAATACGATGTTGGATTTTGTTGGTATACTGGTTCATTGTATATAGTTGGTTTATTCCATTGTCGTATCTTCTTCAAATCGTGTTGTATGCTCAGCTGATGTTAACTGATGTTGACCAGGTGAAAATTTAATAAGAAAATGTTTGATTTTGTTGGCATACTATTCTAAATACCAAAAAATTCAACATCTTCTGATAAAATTCTTACCTGGTCGACATTAATGAACATCAGCTAATTCTACCCTATTGTTTGATTAAATAGAAATTCGAAAAACTACAGATTTTGTAGTAAAACTTGTGGACTTCAAAAGTCCGTAGGTGTGACCAGATACAAAATGAATTATGAGAAAGAATAGTAGGAAGAACTAAAGGGAAATAAGAAGCAAAATCTAAAATGGGTCGTCGAGCCTCTGGCAATTACCAGAGACTCGAATCAAAGGAAGCAGTCCTTAAAAATAGGCATAAAAAAATCGTTATTCAGTCAAATTATTTTCATACAAACATAAGGAAAAGTAGAATCTTAGGCATATTGATGAGCTTCAAAACAAGGGATGTTGTACGCCATTGCATGATGTAACAGAAATTCGAAAAACAACATATTTTGTAATAAAATTTATAGAATTTGAAAGTCCGTAGGTGCGAATAGAAACAAGGAGAATTATGAGGAAAAAATGTCGAAAGAACCAAAGGGAAATAAGAAGTAAAATGTAAAATAGGTCGTCGTGTCTCTGGTGGTCAAAGGACTGCAGTGGGCGTTCATAGACTGGAATAAGGATTCGTCCTGGGGGAAACTCGACCCACTAGAGTTTCTCCTTATTTAAACGTGTTCCGGACCATACGTACGTACTTTCGCCACCCTCTCTCATCCTTTCGTTCAATTTCATATTCGCGGATTTAGCTACTCTATCGAGAATGTCTAGCTCCACCTTTCACATCGGCGAACACGAGATTTCCCTACTTTCTTTTCAGCATTCATATTCCCAGTTATGTGGGACATATCGGTGTCTCGAGATTCGTATATATGCATACATTGTATGCTCTATCACGAATGTGAATCAAAAATGTGCGGCCACCATGAATATCACATTGCTGAAAGAAATCGCCCATGTTACCTCAATATTTTTCAACGTTACCTAACCTCCTTCTTTATATAAAGCATTCCAGATTACAGAATTCATTATTTACAAGCGTTCGAGAAGTAGATAATCATACAATATGTAATCAAGTATATTTTAATCGATTTTGACACTTTGACTTTTGGAAATGAAAGAAATAAAAGCAGGCCGCTCTGCCGCACATAATAAAATTATATGGAATTCTCTGCAACATTCACTATTGTAGGGAATTTGTGAATATTTTTTCAAGTCCTACGCGACAGTATATTTTAATTGCAAAAATAGTCTGTCAAGAAATAGGGTCAATTTCATATACAGAACAACTGAAGCCTCATTCTTTATACAGAATGACCCGAACTAGATTCCATATTGTATCGAGCAGTTTTATTTTGAAATATTGTATAATTTTAAAGCCTGTAAGCTTTTGAGAAAGTGAAAGTGCTTGAAAACGCATGTAATATGTCTTATAAATGATCAAATAATCAAACATTATGATCCACAACAGGAAACTAACTTTTTCAAATTTCGTATGAGAAGTGACTTGAGAAATGGCGGCTACAAACTGATAACAACGTTTAATTGATTCTCCAAAACAAATATGGTAGAAGTAAAGAGATGATTGATCTGAGCTCTCAAATGTTCTCAGTGAAATTCCGCTGCTACTAAATATTGGTACATAATTACTTGTTGAGTTGGTTAAAATTTTCAATAATTCTATAGTGGAAAACTACCAATTGCTTAGTGGGAATATATTAATTTAATACTAACTCTATATAGTAATGTACGAAAGTCATATCAATGTGAAACGTGACAACATTTGTGTAATATTTCAAAACTTTATTGAGACAATACGAAGGTAATATTGTAAAAATTGTGAAAAGACCACGTCGAGTAACCTCCACCGATATAATCCATTCACAAGTTATTGCCGCAAATTGAAACAATTAAAATTATTCACACGCCTAATATATTGTTCCTCGCTTTATTCAAGTAAAAATAATTCCACAGAGAAAGTAAGAAATTTGATAAAACACAAGAGCACACCTTAGACTAAGCTCTTTATTTTGCAAATAATCTAAAATAAAAGTGAAATATTTGAAGTTTGGCAATTTGAAGATCAATATAATGGATAATTTATTCCAAATTGGAATCCTGAAAGAGCACGTTTTGAATTTGTAAACCACTGAAACTGAATAATTCGACCCTATGATTAAATACAAAAACGCATATCTAGCAGATTAATTGTATTTAATTTTCCAAAATAGATGTGGCCAGTTTGCACTATTAAATAAAAGTGTTCTTCGAAGGTGTTATATGATGCTCGGGTATGTATATCTCGAATTCTTCAACTTGAAACCATTGGTCTTTAAAATTTATTTCAGCGCTCATTGGTTGATTAGGATAAGGATTAATCGTTTTCTTCTATTTATTGACAGGATTCATATAATGTCCATCTTGAAGATAAGCTGTCATACATTATTCTTTACATTTTATTCGTATGAAGCAGCCAGCGTGGAGATTTTTATCATTTCCATCATTTAGCATCTCGTCGGATATTCTCTGATTCGTATAATACGAAAGCGTGAATCACGTTTTCCAAAGAGTACCATCCGTCATTTGTACCAAAAAGGTGTTTGGAACCAAATTTACCCAATTTTGTAACAAAAATAATTGATATTTATAACGTCTTTTTTGCAAAAGTGAAGGGGAATACAGAAAAACGAATCCACTCACATCGTGTTGAACATGAAATTTTAGGTAGAAAATTCTAAATATTTCAAATACATAGCCTCACCATAGGAATTTGTATAACTCATTTTCAAGATTTTCACAAGAAACCCCAAAACCACTAAAAACATTAAATAATTGTACTGGGACAAAAAATTATGTATTTCCTGTAGATGCTGGCTCGTTGAATCCTAAAGTAAAATTTGAGGCTTGCACTTTAAGATGATTGTACTTCCATTTTCTCGAAAATCGTTAGGATTTTCAAACACAACGTTTTTCTTCTCCATGTAGCAACTAATGATCTAGAAATCAAATTCTCCTCCAAATAGGCAAAATGTGGGTTGATTCGTTTTTTCAAATTTAACCTGAACGTTTAATAATTTTGAAGAACAATACGCCAGAAAAGTTAACTATGTATTCGTACAATAAAAAAATGTCTTTTTCGAAGTCACTTTTTGGTTTCTTTTTAAACATTGAATCCAACGGTCACCTTATTTTTCCGACAACTCAAATGATCCTCAAAATAATAAAAAAATACATTGAGCTCCATAGCAAATCGCAGAAAATTCAAATAGATTCTAAAGAACTTAAATAAGGTCAAGAGAATTTTGAAATTTCAAGAAAATTTATCAGAATCAGAGAGAAGCTCAGATGCATTTTCCATCGCTAGAAATTTTTAAAAATCATTTTGCTCATAAGATTTAAAATTTTGCAATTAATATGTCAAAATTATATGAATGTTTTTTACCGTAAACGATATATCAGAGTTTTTTAAATCCTGGAAGATTTCCAATTATTTGAAAGTATGTCAACAGACTTCAATGAATTTTGAGGTATTTCAAAGGACTATAAAGCATTTAAAAGAGTTACCAATTTTTTTCGGAATTTAACAAGATTTTAAAAGTTTGTTAGGGAGTTTCTGAGATCTTAGGGAATTTTCAAAAGCTTTTAAGGGATTACAAAAGTTTTAGGGTATTTCAAACGATATTGGATTACGAGCGGTTTCACGCATTTCAAATGAGTTTGAAAACTTTCAAGCACTTGAAGAAATTACTTAGTATAATTTCAGCGAGAATCTTAATTTTTCAAGGCATTTTACAGAATTTTGAGAAAATTCAAGTAGTTATATCAGATTTTCAGAGACATTGTTGGATTGTAACGGATTTTAAGAGATACTAAACGATGTCGACGAATTTTGAGGGATTCCAAGAAATTGAATATTTTGAGAGATATCGAAATATTTCAAAATAAGTCGCGGGATTTCAAAGGATTATGAGGTATGTATGTAATCTCGAAGATTTAAGGGGGTTTAAAGAGATTCCAGGGGATTGCAAAAGATTTGCAAACATAAGAAAAATATTTCAGAGATTGAAAGGGTCTTCGATAACTTTACGGGAATTTAAAGCATTAAAAAAGAATTTCAAATTATACCCACGGATTATCAAGGATTTTGTAAGATATCAACAGATTTAACAGAATTTTGAATTATTTTCGGATATTACTGACGATTTTGAAAAATGTCTAAGATTCAAACAATATTTTAATCAGTTTTAATATAATTTAAGGGATTTCAAGAGATTTAGAAAGGATCCCACAGCTTTCAAAGATTTAAATGAATTATTCAAAGATTTCAAGGTATAGCGTAAAATTTTGAAAATAATGCATGGAAATTAAAGGTTTTTAACCGATTTTTGGATATTTTAAGGAATTTCTATAGATTTTAAAGAATCATGAGGAATTTATAAATGTGGGATTCCGAAGACTTCAAGCAAATCCAAGAATTTTTTTTATATTTGAAAATTTTTGATATTAACTCCCCTTGCAAGTGTAATAAGGATTTATTGAAATATTGCAATCAATTATTACCTTCTCCATATTTTCTTTTCTGAATCCTCATGAACAAATAAATTACAGGATTTTGTGTATTTTTAATTAATTTTCAGTTATTCAAACTATTCTTGTTTATTTAAACAATTTTATTTACATAGAATATCGCGAATTAATTTATGATTGGATTTTAGCATGAATATTACTTTTTTGATATACCTAATTTTCTTGAAACAATTTGCATCTTTTTGAATAATTTATTATCTTTTAATATCGCGAATAAATTGTATTTTCAGGATGCCTAGGCCTGATTTATAAGGGAAAAAGTGAATTATTGATTTTAATTGTATATTCACTTTCTAAACTATTTATAATTTTTTAAATGTAACTTTTGAGAAGAACAAGGTGGAAAAACGTTTATGTTTTATTTATGTTTTATTGTTTAATATATATCAAAATAAAATTTCCTCCATTTTTCGAGACTGTTTTTGTGACTTTCAACAGTATTTTTTAATTAGTGTTGTGATGTACTGTGTGAAACAGATTTGATTATAATATATATATATATATAAACTAAAGGTTAACAACCACCGCAGGGTCCCACTGGGAGTAACTGTCATCTAAAAAAATGTTTGATTATATATATATATATATATATATATATAAGGGTGCGTTCATTAATTACGTAAGGGAAGAAAAGAATAAATGCCATATTGTGGCCCTTCTCGGAATTTCTTCAATCATAATTTCATCTCTTGTATATTCTTTTCTTTCTTACGTAATTAATGAACTTATTTAAAATTTTATAAATCAGAAAATAACCTGGAAGAAAAATTTTTTCCAGCAGAGTGAGATTTGAAACTGTACTTGACACATGAAAAATAAGTTTTTCTTTCATTTTACCTACAATTCGAAACTGAAATTAGCTTAAAAACAACACTTCATTTTTACGTTGCAGAAATTGTTTAATTAGTGTTAATGTTCTTTCATGTAAGCACATTCAATTTAAATTATACAAAGTTTCTGATATAAAATTAATAAAAGGTGAACAAATTATTTATAGATGGTTTCACAGCTATTCGAAATTATTACACTTTCAAATTGAATTTTTCATTTCTGAACGCAAGCGAATATCAAAGTCATTTTATTTTAAAACTTTGAATTTCAAATTATACAATGTTTATCTTTTAATTTTTAAATAAAAAATGAAATTTTTTTCATTCATATATTAGAACATTCATATTTGAAATGGTGTCAAATCTTTACGATTTAAATGTCAGAATTGTTAAATTGTAGATTCTCATAATAGCTTTTTTATTTTGGATTTTTAAAGTGTCAAATTCGTATAATTGATCAGCTTTGAAAGTTTTCAAATTAAAATCAATGAAATTTGTACACTCCAGAGTAAAAAAAAGTCCCATTGAGATCCTATTGGAATCCCAGATAACGTCCCGCTAAAGTACAGGGTATTTGATAAGTCAGTACTTGTTCAAATAGGGAGAAAAGTACTAAAAGTTCTTCATGTCATTGTTTAGGAAATATTTACAAGTGCTGTTGAGATTTATGTCGAAAAAAATAATGCTGAAATAGTACTAAGATACCAAAAAAGTTCAAAATATGTCCCGTTTCACTATGACTTTTTTGGGACAAACATATCGAAAAAGTTCCACTTTATTTTTGTTTGAAATTTTTGCAAAAACTAATGGAATTTATGTTTCAAAAAATTACTGCTGAGTAGGATTAAAGTAACAAAAAAGTTCAAAAAATGTCCCGTTCAACTAGGAATTTTGCAAGACAAAAGTACCAAAGAAAGCCTCCTTAATTTCCGTTGAGACATAAATCCCATCAGCACTTGTAAAAATGTTAAGAAAATAAAATGAAATTTTTCCGGTACTTTTGTTTTAAAAAGTCCTTAAAGTTCTTAATCTTTTTCAAACTTAAATTTTTCAATTGCACGAGCTTGCACACTTTTTTTTAGTGAGAATTGACAATGCTAATTGAATAGTGCTAAATTTTCGCGATAATGAGCATTTACTTTTTTATTATAGTAAAACACTAATTATGAAATAATTTAGTATTAGTAACGCCAGAATTAGTTCGAGAGTGGAGGCAGCTGCAAAGCTGATATGCACCCACCATCTGATACGATTTAAAGTAACATTAAAAAGTATTTCATTTCCACCGATTTTTAAATTAAATTGATGAAGTTTGGAAGATTTAATTGTTATATTTTTGAATTTTAAATACTTCTATTTAAAATTGATAATTCTGAATTTGAATGCTACAAAGCTAAAACTCTTTATCTTTTAAATTGCCCTGTACCTATTTTTTAATATAGTTCGATTGATAGTTTAGATGGTTTAATTATGAACCTGGAGATAAATATTTTTCAAATGCTAATTTTTGGGAGAAATCATTTAGTCACACAAATGTTATAATTTTTATATTCCACAAGTCGTGACGCTAGAACCATAGGGTGCTATCTCACTTTTTTGATAAAAATGAGTTAAAGACACCAAAAGGTAGTTTAATGAAATCACTTTGCGTAATTGTTATCTTATTTAAAAAAATAATTTCTCAATAGGTGAAAGTTATGAAATAAAATATGCGCAAAATTTAAAACGTCTTCGAATGCCAAAGTGTTTTAACTATAAAAGTCTGAAAATGTTGTAAACATTTTAACCTACTTTTTCATACATGAAAATTGATGAGGAAACCAACTTCATACTCATCTTACAGAGCCTGAAGGTGCTATCTCCATGCAATTTGCCAAAGCTTTTGGCCAAAAAAGTTCTATCTTAAAATTAAATAATTTATTTAACCGAAGTTTGACATTTCCAAAGTTAAATCTTGTATCAGTGTTCTGATTATTCTTATCGGAATCAGGTAAAACAAGGTGTATCCTCACTATCAATAAACGTCTCCATCTACAAACTAGCCAATTTTGAAAGCCTGTCCTGTAAGTGTAAAGTTGACAAAATCGAAGATAGCACCGTATGGTTTTAGGGTAACGAAGTATCCTTTTCAGATTTTCTACTTTTAGAGCTGCTACCATGATTTTGTATTAATTATCATTGTTTGCCACTTCCATTACTTGAATTTTTGTTCAACTAGACAACGAGCCATATATGTATCATCGATAGCAATTGACCTAAAATATTGTCACATCGTTATAATAATGAGAATAATTAGCTGAAAAATAGCGTTTCTAATAGGCATTACAAGAAGCATAATACGGTGTCAGATAGATGCGATTTTCGAAGGACGACTAGGGGTTCTCGTGCGAAAGAGCGAATAGGGCCCCAAGGAGGTGATTATACGGCTATGTGCAGCCTCGCATCCATATATGCATGTGGCGAAGTCTATATGTGCGGAGATATCTGTACGGTGTCGCATTAGATGCGGGAGATGGTAGGGTCTGGGTATCGCTTACGCGTTATTATTGCAGCGATACGACACGCCATGGTGTCACCCATGACCTCCCATGGGGGTCCATCGATATCATATACAATGTAGGTACCAACTGTCACGCCGTATATATCCGGAACGGGGAACGCGTGGAAAACTGACTAGGCGTGCTTTATGGTGCGTCAAATTAAAAGATTCCCTCCTTTTGCTTTCCCTAACTGTGATCTGATATTCTGATCCATCCAGAGAATGAGAGTGAGAGAGAAAGAGAGAACGAGAAATGCTGATAGGGACCATTATAGTACCCCACAAGCAATCTTAGAGCGATATCTCATAATGTCTAACGCGATCTGCTCCTAGTTTCTTGCTTAACAAGCGAATCGCAATAATTCGAACCTAATGACACGTCCAATCGTGAGTATCTAAGCTGTTCCATCTGGACGTGTCTAAGAGACTGTGCACAAATTACGTAAAATCTTTTGGGCGCGTAGGTGTGGGGGCCGATGGGTACGTGGTCAAGACCATTTCTTACCTCATATATTTTCAAGTCTGCGAAACAGTAAGAAACAAAAGTTAAACAGATTTAACTGTAAACAGTTGTTTATCATCCCAATCTACTACTTACTTTTGTTTAGTAAATTAAGCAGGGTCACGGGCAAAAACTATTAGAGTCCACTTTTTGAAAAAAATGAGATAATCATTTTATCTAACAGCTCGCTACACATAGAATAGAAATGTGATTCGTAACTGAGAATTTTGATCAAAGTTTTAGTAAAAATAGAGGTGAAAGATATCGGGTTTCGGAGAAGAACGATCAGAGTCCACCTGCGAGTAAATGTAACTTGCAATAAACTAATACAGATCAAAATCTAGCAGTGGCCCTACCTAGTGATGCAATATCAATGTCCAAATATGGGAAATATCGATATTTTTGAACCGATAAATCGATATTTGATATCGATAACTTCATGCCCGAAATATCGTTATTGTAAATATTTAAATGAATATCTTCTCCCTCTCTCACTCTAAAGTGGTTTTAATATCAAAATATCGGTATTTCCACGTCAGATATATCGGCATGGTAAATATCGATATTTCCTTTTCGATATTGCATCATTAAGTGGTCCCAATGCGAGTGTACACTATACTTTCTTAAACTGAACCAGTGAGATTCACTGGTTAAAATAGCCAAAAGTAGGTGACTGGTATCACTGCTGTGAAAATTTCACTGACAGTCAGTGAAATATGACTGATTACCAGTGATATTTATAATTAATTTCAGTGAAATTTCTCTATTGGAAAATATATATCTCGCTCTAACTTTGTTTAAAAACTGCTGATTGAATTAAAATTCTACTGTCTGGTTAAAAATTAATATATTACGATTCACTATTAACTTTTTGGTTGAAAATTGGCATTTTCGGGTTAAAAATGCAACTATTTTGTGTATAACTCGTAGTTTCGGATCGAAAATCCAACAATTTGGTAGAAAATTGAACTATTTGATCAAAAGTTGAACTAGTTTGTTGAAAATTAGTTTTTTTCATTTGAGGATTCATCTTTTTGGTTAGAAATTCATTTCCTTGTTTAAAAATTTAACTATTTTGTTGATGATTCATTTTTTTGTTTCAAAATTAATTTTCCAAACTAAAAGTTTAACTATTCCATTTTTGGTTAAACAATGAATATGATTAGTCGAAAATTCAACTGTTTGTTGGAAAATGTTCGTATTTTGTTGAGAAATTGTCTTTTTTGGGGGAAAAAATACATTTTTTGTTGTTGAAAATTAAACTTTTTTGTTGAAAATTAATGTGTTTTGGTTGCAGATTCAAGGATTTTGTTTTAAATTCATCTTTTTGGTTAAATTCAACTGTTTTTCATTTAAATTAAAATATTTTATTGTTGAAATTAAAATATTTTTTGCTTCAAATATCAAACATTGCATTTTATGTTGGAAATTCACTGTTTTAGATTGTATGTTGGACTACTTTCTTAAAAATACATGTTTTGGTTAAAGATTCATAATTTTAGTTCAAAAATCAACTCTTCGGTTGACAATAGAACTATTTTGTTGAAAACTTGTTGATTTTGTTTGTTTTGTTAAAAATCCATTGATATAATCAAAAATTTAACTATTTGGCTGGAAACTCAACTGTTTTGTAGAAAAATCGTTTTCTTGTCTTGAAAATTGAAAATTTTGGATCCAATTTTTTTCTGTTTCGACTGAAAAATCTTTCCTGTTTAAAAATTCAAATGTTGTTGAAAATTCTTCTTTTTGGTTTGAAAATGCATCTCTTTTTGGTAGAAATTTCATATATTTTGGTTGAAAATGCACCTTTTTAGTTAACAATTATTCTGGTTTGGTTAAGGACTCCTCGATGAATTAACGCAAAAAATTACGTAATGTGGGGCGGGGAGGGGGTTCGAAACTTACACATCCTAGCAAAAAGGGTGAGTGGTTAAAAATATCAGAAAAATTTTTGCGTAATTTCGACGTATCTGAATGAAAATGTTCCATCTCGGAGAAATCAAAAGAAAAGATGCTACAGAGTTGAGGGCACTGATGTCCAGAATAAAATTTATAAAGGATTTTGCAGCTTCGAGAGTTTGCCATGCGAATTAGTATCTCATCATTTTGGTCCCTTCGAAATGGAGCCTTGACATTTGGACATATTGATTTGTCAATGGCACCTAAAGATGGAAATGATTGTCTATGGACAAAAGAAAGAGGAGAGGATGACGTATGTTATCTTCTTACATTGTAATGTGTCACGTTTAATAATTATTTAATAGAGATCGTAGACACTTTACCATCAACTGATTAGACCAGCATATAATTTAAAATATTATGGGCACATTATTAAAAATGTTTGGAATGTTACCACACTTTTACCATACAAGTGTAAGGCAAAATTGAAGTACCGGTATTGTGATGGGAAATTGCAAAACTTGTATTATAATTTCAAAGAATACACGCTGGTTACCATGCAAGTATAGAAATTTCACGTGACCATACCGGTATTATAATGTTTCTTTACACTCAATTTACCCCGTCTAGCGGATGAGTGACCCTCTATTTAAGGGGCCGTTCATTTATTATTACGTCACACGCCTAAAGACAGAGGGGGGCCAGCTGTAGTGTGACGCTCATTTTAAAGTTACCAATACTTACTATAGAAAACACGTGACGGAGAGAGGTTGGGGGGGGGGGTCAAAAATTGTCCAGCAAAAAGCGAGTCGTAATACTTGAACGACCTCAAAGTATAATGAGAATTTTATTACTAGTCTAATCCAAATCTACTTTAAAATTAACTGGCTAGAAATAAGGACAAAAAAGATAATCATTGGAAAAACAATAGGTTTAAAAATACAGTTATGATAAGTAAATAATTTCTCTTGTAGAAAATGTTAGGTTGATCCTTTGGTATTAAAAACACAAATCGTCACACTAAAAGTACTAAAGTCGCACTAAAAGTAATAAAAAAATGTATTTACCAATTACGTCATTGATGATCTGGTATTGGGCCCGGGCCATAATGTGGATCACTGCGTGTTTCACGCTGAAAATTCACGAGAAATATAAACTAATGCAAATTAAATGTGAATATATTACTGAATCCTAACGAATAATAAACTGTTTTTTAACAAATTATACAAAAAATTAATTTCTTGCAAAATATTTGCGATAAAATTAAAACGTAATTAATCGGTTATTATATAAATATTTATCGCTATGATATATAATTTCACACTGATTAGTAACAAATTTCGAACAATCGGTTTTTGCTACTGCCTATTAAATTAATTATTTTTGAAAACTTTCTATTAATAAATCTTCAGTTATTTGCTATTGGAAAAAACAGTAATTTAACATTGAAATTTTAGTAATTTCAAATCTCTGCCTACAAGAATAATCAATTTAAACTCAAAATTGTTCAAAATTGAAAAGCTTCTAGTTTTAGCGTGAAAAATAAAAAAATTTGAAATATTGCGATCAAAATGCAACAGTATTAGTATTAGTATTAGTTCAGATGGAGAAGCAGATAAGTAAACCCCCCATCTAGTACGACGGTTTCCATCCGAATATAACCGGGACAAGCGTTGCCTAACTTCGGTGATCGAACGAGAAGCCTCGAACAATTCCACATATCCAAGCGGACAATTTTTTTCAGTATTATAATACCAATTTTGAAAATTAGGTATGGTTGAATATCAACCATATTTAATTATTTTAATTGGTATTAGACAACGTATTTTTTTCAATAAATACTTTGAGGCATTCAAAATTTTTATCAATCAATGTGTCCGCTTGGATACGTGGAATTGTTCAAGGCCGAAGTTAAGCAGCGCTTGACCCGGCTATACTCACATGGAAGCCGTCGTACTTAGATAGGGTTTATTTGTCAGTTTTAAATCGTCTTCTCCATCTGAACTGATACAAATACTAATACTAATAATGCATTATGATCGATCACCATTTTTGACAATTTTGCAGTAAACTGCATATATCTAAGCTCTAACCATTGTTGATATTTTTTCATACAAATTTAGCGAAATGTGCAATTTTACTTAACAGTGTTTTTTATATATTTTAACAAAAACTTAATGATTTGAAGTATCATTGATAAAAAATAAGACGATTATGATTAGAAAGTAAGTATTTCAGACAAATGTTCTTAAATTATAGAATTGCTCAATTCAATTTGGAGACATGTAATACAGAATCCGATTTTGTAGTACAAATCACTTACCAAAAATCAACATTTTAACTAAATTGAACAAAGAAACATTGAAAACGGGTAAAAATTTAACAATTTCATTGTTAAAGCACTCGCAATTTGACAACTTGTGCTTTGCTTGGAATAATTTCATAAATGTCAAATAAAAAACCTTCATAAATGTCAAATAAATTCTAACATAAAGAATAAAAATTAGGAGCCACTTATAATTGCACTTTTTTCAAACCAAAGCTGAAAATATAGAGATATAAAATAATAAATAGAATCGTAGTAAATTAGAGAATTTCAAATTGTAATTAGAAGGTCTTTCGTTGAAAGCGATTTTTTTAAAGCGAGAGATAGAACAAAACTTAGTTTTTCAAACATAATAAGACACCACTGTAAAGTATTTCTATTGTATTCACTATGGTTGTATTCATTTGTGCTCATTTTATGAGCACTTTTCACCCTCACCGGTATCAAATAAATTTGCTACCTCATAGAGTAAGGTTTTTCTCTAAAAACAGAAAATAGTGGATACTCTCAATATTTTTCAAGCTCACCGAAAATCTTATTTTCAGAAAATCAGAGCCAGCAGAAAAGGGTCAACCAATGTGTACTTTTATAACAAAAAATTTTGTAACTTACATTAGTTTTATATTCTAAATATCAAAAACAAATTCCTCTATGAACAAAGTAAATAATTTTATTCATAAATTTAAAAAACGGTATTTGTTTGTCATGGAAGATTATAAAAGATTGTTCAATAGGTCAATCTATGCGCCTCGTAAATGCGAATGAACAAATCATATACAGTCACGTTTTATTCCTAATATTAAAAAAATGTCGCTTATATGAACAAAATAAACAATGTATTCTGAAAAGTTGAAAAGAGATATTGGTAGATCATAAGAGGATAAGGTTCTTCAATAGGTAATTCGACGCAGCTCGAAGACGCGAACAAATATGTCAGATATAGTACTGTAGTATTCCTAATATCGGAAAGTTTTCCCCATATAAACAGAATGAAACTTTTTTGTTTGGAACTTCGTAAATTGGTACTAGTAGGTCATAAAAGCTTCCACAATAGGCGATCGATGCATCTCGAAGACGCAAACAAACACATCAGATGTAGTATCGTTGTATTTCGAATATCAAAAACATCTTTCTCATATGAACATGGTAAATATATTTATTTTTTTTAATTGCAAATTTAAAAAATCCGCTCCCAATTGGTTGATCTTGCTCAAAATGCTATCAGACCTGGACATCAATTAGAGCTACAATTGGTCTAAATTTTGTGGCTATTGCTCTTTTACTTTTCGAGATTTGGTGAGCTGAAGAAAGCTATAAAAAAAGTCTTTGATATTGGACGCAACGGAAAGCGATTATAAGAAAAATTAAGAACATGTCTTAAAACGGCCGACAATTTTTTCTAATATTTGACTCACTAAGCTGAAGACTCATTCCAAATAATCTGTTAAATAATCTTCCACCCTCAATTATACCAAAAATATTATTAATCCTAAATAAACTTGATACATGTAACGAAAATAATACAAATATCAATTCTGTTTCAATTTAATCTAAATGGAAAAAATTTGACTGTCTTGCAGAGTTTTTGGTTAGTATTATGAAAACCGATTCAATGTGAAAACGTCATGGAAATAAAAAAGTCTCCTAGACAAAAAATTTGGAAACTTTACATTCTAAAGATGTAAGAAATTGGTGTTTTATACAAACTGTTTCTGTGCATGAGCAATCTGTATTGCTGCCCTACTACGATAGCTTTTAAATTTTATTTATCGCGATTGTTTGAAGTTTAAAAAAAATTGAATGTTTATAGTTACATCAACTGCCAGGGTCATTAGTGAATGTACTTTCGGTTTGAATATGAACTGTAGGGTATCTGTGTGGTAGTATACCAAGGGACAAAAGCGAAGATTTCTGAAAAAACATCCAACCTCGCTTCCAACTCTGGGAATCGAACCCGCGCTAGCGTGGCTACCAAGGTGGCAGTGTTGAAACATAAGACAATTACAATACCGTCTGAGCCACGATGACTCCCTTGTTTGAAGTTTGACACCAATTGTTACAAAATTTATGGAAACAAAATTTTCATAAATTTAAGGAAATGAAATATCCATGTCACAAGGTGTGATGCTGTTATATTTTGTCAATGATTAAAGTAATTGCTGGTATCGATAGCTTATATTGTTTTACGCGTAGGAAAATGACGGTTTTCTTTTTTTCTTCACACCTAGGTAATTTTGAATTCCATTTGCTGAATTCAGGGAATAGCACCGTTAAATAAATTGGCATTCAGAGTTTTTGCAGTGAAGGCAGAGCGATAAAAATTTTCCGACCACGCATTTGCAGAGAGGTTAAGGAGGGAGTTTTCCGCATTGATTTATATACGGTATGCGGTGCGAACCGTAGAATTCGAAGCCACGTAATCGGAATAGTCGATTCCACCACCAGCACCGTCACCACCCTTCTCTCTCTCTCTGATTTTCCATCCCTCTCCATATCCTCTTTCAGCCCTCGCCACTCTCTCCTCTCTCTCGCCTGCTCGCTTTCTCTCGGAAAAGCCCGTCGCGTGGATACGTGAACGAACCGCCGGCGATACCGTATAATGATCGGATGGCAGGTAACTCGAGTGGTCCCAGCGCGTTTTAATTGGCCAATTATCGTGGCGCGATAGGTGGCGGTGTGCGGGTCCAGATAGGCGTGAAACTTTGGGGTGGCTGGGCTCACCGAGTAACACAACGCGACTTCCTTCCACCTCCATCCTCTCCTCTTCTTGTACACTGAGAAAAAATACTATTCAATCAAAGAAATATGGGTTGTACGCTTCAGCAAACGTCCGACATACCATTTTCCAAAATATCACACTTGTCTTATTATGTTAACTCAAATTTGATTGGGGCTGTTCAAAAACAACATTACGTCAAAATAATTTCTTCGATTTCATTTGATAAACGTCTTATATAAAACTCAAAACATAATATTTAAACAGACTTCACTGCCGAAAATGCCATCAAACCCAAGGAAATATGAAGGGTGACTTTTAAAGAAAATAGGGGAATAAATTCTTTTAAATAAAATTTATGTGTGAGTGTAATATTGAATTAAATATGAGTCGATATATTCTTCAACAAAATAGTTGAACTTTCAACCATAGAAAAGATTAATTTTCTGCCAAAAGCGATAATTGAATTTTCAACAACAAGCAAACTTAATTATCATCCAAACAGTTGCATTTACAACCAAATAGTTAGGCTTTGAAGCAAAAGGGACGAATTATAAACAAAATAGATAGATTTTGAGCCAAATAGATAAATTTTAAACATACAAAGATGAACACTTGAACAAAAAAGATTAAACTTTAACCAAGAACAGTTGCATTTTTAACCAAATAATTGAATTTTCAATCCAAAAAGACGAATTTTACAGAAGGCAGTTCAATTTTTAATCCTAATGGACGAATTTTCTATAAAAAAAGACAAATTTCCAACACAACAGTTAAACTTCCCACATAATAGTTCAATTTTCAAGAAGAAAATGAATTTTTACCAAAGAAGTTCAACTTCCAACTAGGTAAATGAATTTTCAAACTGGAAAAATTATTTCTTAACGAAAAATATACTAGTAGATATTTCAACCAAAAAATGTTTCATTCTTAAGGTAAACATAGTCGAATTTAGCAAAACGACGGATTTTTAACAAAATAGTTGAATTCTCATCCACATCAGATTAATTTTGAAGAAAAGAGTTAACTTTTTAGCCATCAAAAACTTCTCAGCCAACAATGAAAATAAGTTAGTTGAATTTTCAACAAGAAATTTATTTTTAACCAAATAGTTGAATTTAAAATCCATCAATTTTCAACCAAAACTGGAATAGTTAAATTTGCAGTTGAAAGAATTGATTTGCAACAAAAAAGAAAAACGAATGTTCAACAAAACCCCTACATACATTTTCCAACATTAAGTGAATAATTCAATCTTCAGTAAAAAAAATTTATTTTCAACAAAATAGTTAAATTTTTAAACAAAGAGATGGATCTTCGACCTGGAAAATTAGTTTTTAACAAAGTAGTTCAACCTTCAACAAACAGTTAAATTCATAACCAAGAAGGCTAATTTTCTACCACAAATTACGAATTTAGACCAAATATATAAATTTTCAACCAAAAAAGTACGACTTTTCAACAGAACAGCTAAATTTTTAACCAATAAAATGAATGTACAAGAAAGTAGTTCAACTGTAACCAAGTAGTTGAATTTTCAACCAAACAGATGAATTATCAATGCAAAATTTAGTAACTGAATTTTCAAATAAATCAATCACTTTTCAACTAACAATGGAATAGTTGAATTTTCAGTTAAATAACTGAATTTTTAACTAAAAATCGAATTTTCAATAAACAAGTTAAATCCCTAACCAATTAGTAGAATTTTGAACCAAAAGAAATTAATTTTGAACTAAAAATATAATATTGGTTCTATTAATTCAGTTACATTTAAGCAAAATAAGAGCAAAAGGAGAAGTTTTTTTTTTTTTGAAAGCAGAAGAAAAAGGAGGAATTATTTTTAAAAGGTTTTGAAACTTATATTCTTCGTATGTGATGTAACACTCTACTCCCCCTCCACCCCTTAAATCCCGCTGAATCACAAATCGTCACAAAACCCCCACTCCCTGTCAGTGTGACGTAGTTTTTGAACGGCTCCTTCGCTCATTGAAGAAAACGAGATTTCTGAAGTCTGTATGAAGTTACATATAGGTTCATATAGCGGGATAAATTTGGCATTTTTTAATGTAGTTGGCGAGTGCTACTTCCTGCGAACATGGAATATACCCACCTCCGGTTTCTTTTGGGACATGATTATTAGTACCAGTAGATTCAGTATGGGCCGCGTAGCATTATCCCCACTCAAGCCCGAAAATAATAATTTTGACCCTGACATACCAAAACAGGAACATCTCTTACACTAGAGCCCGCCATAAGGTCCTTTTCATGTGAACGTTCAAATAGAAAGGCATAATTTTGTACCTATTACGTTCTCTCGCTTGGTCAGCCGTGTTGCAGGAAATGCTTATTATTGTCAAAAAAGTGCATCTCCCATAATTTAACTTTTTATCCGAACTTCATTTCAATTTGGAAAAAATATTAATTTTTTGTTCACCAATTCTTTGGTAGATTTAAGAGAAATAAGATAGCGAAGTTTATATCTATACCTCTAAAATAAACTAAGATCTGACCTGAACCCTTTCCCCATCTTGTATAGTCTTACAAAAATTATATTTTTCTATATAAGATTAGGCAGCGCAGTGGGGTAGCCATGATTTCATAAAGGTAGAGGTTCGAAAGGCTGAACAGAGAAAGTACGTTACTACTTACAGGAAACAATTAGGATAATTTAAGACATAAAATTTAGAAATGTTATATGTATCATCCTCGAGGGAAAATTTTTTTTTAAATTATGAAAATTCTACATAGACAGTTACTGATTGGGGGGGGGTCCAAAGTTTACGGTTATTCACGAGGGGTGCCGGGGCTTCTAGCCAAAATCCACGTGGACGCATTTTCTCCTGCACCTGCGGATTTCTCTTATGAAAAACATGAGAAAATAGGAAATTTGCACTGCTTTTTGTTTGGACTGTATTCCTTGTATCATTAAGCTTTTGTTGAAAAAAAACAACTAATTTTCAGTCAATTCACCGCTCCTTTTGGCTTCCTTGCTTTTGAATGTCACAAATATCAAAATTTTCATAAAATATGGAATATGTTCACGTTGACAGAGGAGTCAGGGGGGGAGGGGGGTCGTAAAAAGTCCACGTTTCTTTACAAGGTACGGGGGGGGGGGCAAAGTGATAAAAAATTGTTCACGTGGTATATGGGTGGCCCCTAAAAGGGTGCTCTTTTATTTTAGACCGATTAAAGAAGAATCTAGGGGTTTAAACGAACTATTGTATTTTATTATATCATATATATATATTATGTTATATGTATCATGATTATTATATTATTCCTATTACAAAATTTATTGTTAAAATTTTTACTTAATATTACACTCGCAGTATAATGATAAGTAAATATACCTGTTCCATCGTTGAGGGGAGGGGGGTTTTCACCCCCCCCCCCTCCCTAAGGCTACGTCACTAAGGCAGCGCACACATTGTGTTCTACGTTGCGTAATTTAAAATTTTTAAGGAACGAGTCTGCAATAATGAATCTCTTTTAACCGAAAGTCTTTAGAAATATTGAAATATTGAAATTGCAAATATTTATGCGAATTTAGATGAAATGAAACTATGGGCAGTCCACCTGCGTCTGGGCGATATCGGTGGCACGGTCGAGCCCTTGTGGACGACCCCCCGTAGTCTCCCACCACCAGCGCACTGTTACCCCTCTAGTATTTTCCTTACTCGGAAAAACCTATATCCATAAAGTAATTTATACTGGATTGATGGAATGGAAAAGTAAAATGTTTAAACTTCTAGTACCTTATGAAACTATGAATAGCTCGGCAACAATTTCCCATTCACACTTCTCAGTATGTCGATTCGGCTGGTAGTCCAAACTTGTTGTTGCTGAATACAACAAACTGTTTTCCAAATGATTTCCGGACACTCTATATTCAAAATTAAGAAGAAATAATGGGCAAACCCCATTTTCGAAGTGAACTTGAAAACCTGTAATTTTGTAAAATTTGAACATTTTTTGGTGAAAAAAACTACTTCACGTAAAATGTTGGAACTTATACTAGCACGCGGTGTACAAGAATTTTGAAACGACTGAGAGTTTCTGGACATATTTTATATTAAGGATTTCAGAGATATTAGTCATTGTTCATAAATGAGGTGATCTCTTCAAGACAATGTTATTATTGAATCATGGCCTGCATTTCTTTATGGATATAGGTTTTCCCTAGTGAGCAAAAGCCTATAGAGGGGTACCAGTGCACTAGTGGTGGAGAACTCCCTGTCGTTACCACGGAGGTTGCATAAGTGTAAGACTGTATTTTCACATAAGGAATGTGAAATTGAATCTTTTAAAGGGCAATGCCCAAGTAAGAGGGGGTTCTGGGTTCCTCTAATACTAAAAAGAAACAAAGGATTTATTTAAAGAAAGAGGATTATATTTGAAGTCAAAGGGATATTGTTTTTAAGCCATAAATAAGCTTAAATCCAACTTTAAGTAAAAAAATACTAGGTGTACTTAAAGTAAGCTTCAACGGAAGTAAGACGTTTTTTCCATGCGATTCTATATCAAGTAACGCTCATGAGTAGAGTAGGTCGAGGCAAGACCGGCGCGGCGTTACGGCGGCTTGACATTCATTGTTCAATAAAATGTTAATAAGAAGTGGGATTATTCCATTTTTTCATTTCAAGTCACACGTTATTACACATTATATTTCCATATATATTAGTCACCTTGCTATAACATTGATTTAATAATTTAATTATTTATAACAGGCTGTATTTCAGTGGTCCGGCCCCGCATGTCGGGGCAAGACCGACGACGGGTTAACAATGAAACAATTTGACGGTTCAAATTTGTTGATAAATTGTGCATCAAAAAACTACTTTTGAACATATGCAGAAAGAATTAAAAAGTCTATTTACTTAAAATAGTCATATAATAGCTGTGGTATGACTTCTTATTTGCTGGCATTCTGCTAGGTGCAAATGACACGTACAAGCATCTGCCGAATACGTAAGAATATCTGCTTTTCCAACCGTTGAAAATAGATTTATTCAGTGTGTTTTACACTCGTTTTGTTTCGAAGTTACATTTTGATCGTATTATCGACCAAATTTACGATAGATCTAACATCAAAATATTTGTCAACTATTTTCTTGGCTGCTTTTTCCCCGATGGTGATTGGTGAAGCCTTAGATATTTTCGAAATTCAATATATTTTAGACTCGAATTGAATTTAATGTTGATAATTACTTGATGAAATAATGTTTCATCTATCAGAGGATCAAACTTTCATGTTGTAAGTATTTTAATTAATGCCGCAAACGTGTTAGATTTCTGCCTGCGAATCTTTCATTCTTCTGTTGTTAAAGCTGTTTTCAGCATAATTTTTCTTTCACAATGTACATTTTCAAGATTTGAGTTGATAGATCCATTTTCCTAATGGAATAGATTATTTTATTCTAAGAAGAATTAAAATGATAAGGGAATAACAAGTTTTTTCGCAAACTCGCTTTCCCCTCAGCGGTCGGTCTTGACCCTGTCTACTCTATTCATGTCAAATTGTTATTTTATATTATTTCTAGTTGTAAGGCATGAAAATTACACGGTCAGCTGTGTCAGTTGTTATTGATTAAATGTAATCTAACATTTAACCTTAAGATGACAAAAATTAATACATCTACGTTTCATATGAATAAATACTAATAAGCATTACTTGCTATCATCGCACAAGAAAAACTATATTACTTTTTTACAGCCTAATTGCAATGCAACTTAATTGGCAATTGGAATTGACAGTTTCTTCTGCAATTTTTCCCGTGGAATACGAAAATAAAGGAATCGTTTTGTTTCGCCAAGATTCAGACTGTAAACGTGTTGATCTTATTGTTGCATTATTCTTTCATCGTTCATTTTGAGCATTTTCATGAAGTTCAGATGAAGTCATATACATATTTCGATTGTGCATTCAAAAAATGGAAAGCAAATTTAGACATGTCTATAATAATACTCATTTTTTTGCGATCAGGTTGTGTAGGATTGCAATAACATTTCACAACATGCTGCTGATAGTAATGATCCAATCGGTCTGTATTTATTGGCCATCGTACTTTTGATTTCAAACCGATGAAATTTGAATAATCTGAGATTTGGGCTCAATGCCCAAAAACTTTAATTTGTATTATTTGAGACATGGAAATTTATTATTGATCAAGTTATAATTTCGTTATTATGTGGAAACCTTTTTCAATCAGTTTTATAAAGTTATGCAGGAATCATTCTAATGGATTTTTCTAATTTCTGGAAAATGTCTAAATTACCGGAAATTTAAGTTAACCAACAATATCTAGATTTTTAAGAGATTTTCGGTAATTTATGGTAACCTATCGGTATATTGAGGTAATTTATCAGTAATCTATGGTAACTTATCATTTCGAGTTGACCAAATTACTATCATTCATAATAAATAAATAATAAATATCACACTCTTAATCGTCAAGTATCAACTCCTAATGCCAGAAATAAGTTATGATTCCATCAGTCCTGGAAAGTCATTTTGAATCGAAGTGCGCATACGCAAAAGCTAGAAAAAGTAATTTTCCTTAATTTTTTGTAAGCGCAGCAGCTAGAAAAAGTAATCTGGCTCAAAGAGCGCACGCGCAGCAGCTATACAAAGCATTTTTATTACAGCTTTTTCCCAGGGTTTCGAAATTGTTCACTTCCCGCACGCTAAACATATCTCGGAAAACGAACATTTTGTGCATGTTTTATAAAAATAAAATTTCAAGTAACAGATTGGATGCGTAGTTATAGGACGTACTTCTTAAAATAAAATATGTTGATGAATTATATAATAAAATAATTATTTGTTGATGGCCGTCTATCTACAAGCAAATAACTTGGATTTAGTTTGAAGAATCATCGCTAGAGTTTAATTTTTCTTTGTTTTCAAAGTTAAATACCAATATATTACGCCTTTTTATATTTTACAATTCCGAACTTAAATGGAGTTTCATTAAATCCGTCTGACCAATTAATTCTGTCTTTTTAGTTATTTTATGTGCTTCTATTCTCTGCTTCAATGGTCTCTTTTCTACGACAAATACTTTTAGATTAAAGCCAAGGTAACGAGAAAATCTCAATCCAGAATCGCGACATGGTGAACAGGGTGAACAGCCCGAGTGGGGCGCAAATTGGTCACGGCTGGTCGGCTCGATCTCACAACCCTACTCCCCTTTGGTTTAGGTGTATACAAGTCTGCTAAACTATTAGGAAAACGAGACAAACCTCATGTTCTATTGCAGGTGGATAATATGCCTGCAAGTTGTTCCAACTTTAAATGACTACTATTAACTCATAAGGAACTCCATATCATAAGCTTCCATTTCAGATTCGTTATATTAAAATCTAGATTTTATGCTTCCTTAAACCCCCTTATTTTCAGTTACTTAATCTCACCCTCGAAGATTTCGCTTTATTCTGATTCTCTCAAATCAACACCGTAACTCTTCCATCCCTTATAAACCCCTTTTCGAATTTACATTTCTTAATCCTTGAATTAAGTAGCTAATTCAGGGTAATTAATATTTAATTTTTCACAGCATGTACCGAAAATGTTTGGTCTTTATTGCTTCCAACTGCGCCAATGCTTGAAATGATATTTTTTGAAAATTTCCTATTGTACTCTCTTCTCAATATGTATGAACGAATTCAGCAAATTGAAATGTTTTAATACCTTCCCACACAGCTGATTGCGTCGTATGCACATAAAGGTGATTCAGTCAAATCGGTTTCAATGCAACAAGCTGCAACACTGGATTTGATTTTCATTCTTCGCCGTCATTTTCTGCAATCATGCAATTTCATCCTATTAAACAACGTTTTCACATTCATTTTCTGCAATCGTTAAATTTTGTCCTATCAAATGCCACATTCGATTGCACTTTTCCCTGAAGCTTCAGTTTTACACAATAATTTTATTTATCTCAAGTCTTGACTAAACGAAAAAAATGTTACTAAATTATTAAAAAGATAATATGTTTCTATCTAATTTATTAAAATGTATTTGGTATTGCATTATTCAATTTAAAAAAGAGAATATCTCTTTATTATACACTCGAAAAATCAAAGGGACAGTAGTCAATTAATTGCCCTCCCTTAACCAATAGAAAGTAACATCTCATCCATTTATGAATACAAGGAGGACTGGAGTTGTAACTTGCAACTTTGAACTTCTGATTGTAAGTTTTCGGTAACGAGACCCAAGCGAATCATGCAATGCAAGCGCAAATTGGTCACGGCTGGTCTGTTCGATTCTAGTTTGCTCCCCCTTAGTGTGTCGTATATAGAAGTCTACTGAACTATTAGGAACATCGGCCTAAACCCACGCTTTCCAGCAGGTGGGTAATGGTTCTGTCGAAACTACACTTTGCGCTCAGCTTAACAATGTCACCCGTTATTAGTCCAACTTTTAATTAAGTATAAAATGAAGCTATACAGAGCAAAGAATATATAATGACAGAACGAAAATAGGCCCAAAATATGATACTGATGATATGATGATTATTTGTAGTAGATCTTAACAAAAATTATATACATCCCCAGAGAAAATTAACTTCTGGCACACAGAGGAAATTAATGTTTTACTTTGGACGAAATATCCGTTCGAAAACTTACTCAAACAAAATTGAACCACAATTGGTTCACTTCGAGTGTTACCATCTTTCAAAGCAATAAAACTTGTTTTAGTTTTGACATTGATCATGAAAGCGAACACTTATCTGAAGTTTAAAATGAATTTGTAAGAAATTGAGCTGAAAAAAATTGAAACCCAAGTATTTTCTGTGCACTGTACTGTACCAGACTATTGATAGTACTGCCCCAGTAGCTGAGAAATCCCAAATGATAACTAAGTAAAATACACTCAGGAAATATGATTATAATAGCGTATAAAAAAAACAAGGTCGAATAAAAAGTAAAATGTCAAGGCAGCAGACTAAGCTAACTGCGTAAACGAGGAAAGCTGAACCAGGAATTTTTCCCGTACTCTAGAATTATAGTTATCATAATCACCCCATTAGCAACAAGCGCATGCGCATATGTAGAGCAACGGCGTAAAGCCACCCTATCTACCTTCATATTAAAACCGCAATTACTCCCTTCCGTTCTCGCCCCAGGGGAGGGCTGAAATTAGAAATACGACTTTACACCATATTGCTCCACCATTTTTTTCCACGAGGCTCTTTCTCCTTGAAATATAAATCACTGCAAACATAAAAAATGAAAATTACTCGTTTGATACTCTCTATTTACTAAAAAGTACAATCAAACTCATGTTTTCCTTTTTTCATGAATAACAAAAACTCTGTAGTTTCCTTCATGATTTTTTAACAAGAAAATATTTGCAGCTGATACAATGGCAGAATGTTGGCAATATGTAACTTTCCCAATTAGAGCTTTCTTGATAATTATAATCTTGATAATGTTTCTATAATTTAATCCCTGAATCTGGAGATCATCCAAACAGCTGTGAGAATGGTGGATGAAAAACTAATAGTAGGTAAAGAGTCGAATTGGAATTCGTTGCCAAAATTCGCATGACACCGCTTTATTTGAATCATAATGATGTGTTGATGGTTCCTGAAGACCGTTAGTTTCCCAGCTAAAAGTAATTATTTACTGGTGCTAAATTACTGCGGACAAAGTTCTCTTATACTACCTCAAACACAATTTTCCACTTATTGCTTACTTTTGCATATTTTGCATAGTTCCGTTGCTGACTCAAGAATGCTCAATATATAATTAGCTATCATCACATGGTAACGATCTTCCTACAATAACTCAGAACCTACTATACTTCTAAAATGTTTTCTCTACGCTACCATTGCTAATCAGCACTCCCGCCCTATCCGATTTTCAAAAAACTCAAAGTTTGCACAGTGCCGTTGCCAAAATCGATTGCACCAGCAGCTAATTCGCCAACGATTGAGGGGAATCGTGTCGCGAGCTCATCTGCTCGTCCGTTCGATTGGCAGGCGGGGCGGTAGGCCAGCAATTACCTAAATGGTCGGGTAAACAATATCTGCGCGCAAAGTTAAGAGCACAGTAGCTGGAGCAGTAGCTGTGGCAGCAGTAACAGCAGCTCATACTATCGCCCGATAACTTGTGCCTCTTCCAGTGTGCATGTCTATGTGAGTGGCTAAATACCAACACCCCTTCATCATAATGGTTGCCAACACTGTGACGCCACGTTGGATACTATACCCATACACCCGACGATTACTGCCACCGCGGTTACCAGCAACCTCCACCATCACTGACGTCAACCATCACCACCATCCAAAATTTCCTCCAGAGCATCTACCGAGATGGAAGCGCCCACTCTCCGCCAACTGCAGTGGTAGCGGCGGTGGCTAAATCAAAGACAAACCACTTTAGCCAGTCCGATCGCGGGGAAGTTGTGTGTACATACCTGAGTATCTGGCGAAAGCGCGCGTGGGGACCGTCAAGAGAAACCCCCAATCGTTTCCACCTTGTGTTGTGTGGGTATGTGTTTGTGTTATTTGTGAGAATCTGTAAATGTTTCTGAGAATGTGAGTGAGTAAATGTTTCTCGGGGTGTGAGTGGCTGAATGTATGATTGAGTACATGTGTGTGAGTGAGACACACGCGTCTGCAAACGTAACCACGCACGACCATGACCACTGATACAAGCTCAGACTTCTGTTCCCGGATGTGTGAGTGTCACCCTCGCTTGCCATGCTTCTCTCGGGCTGGGATTGGCCGACGGTCGAGCTTTCTAGTAACCCTCGAGCTGTTCGCCACGCCCACTCGAGGCGGAACAACCCCCGCTTGTGCACCACGCTCGTTCCTCTGTCTAATAATACCACGATATACCACCTATTCTGCCACCATGAGTCTATAGAGCTACTAGACACCCTACAAAGTAGACCACGTCAAGACTCGCGCCACGAACAACCACCAACGACCAAGAAAAGCGTCGGAACCAAGTGTTTCCCCCAAGTTTTCGTCGCGACCCCTCGAATTGTGATCCCTAAGAGTGTTGACAGGATGATTGCGGTGCGGATCGTCGTGTCATAGGAAACTGCTGTTGAAGGCTTTGGAGATCAGTTGCGGGAAGGGTTCGGGAAACAGACGAGAATGTGGATTAAAGTGAGTGGGTAAGAGTGGTGATCTACCGATGGTGCGGATTAGGGGATTCGATTCGCGCAAAGTTGAGTGTGCATGGTGTAAGCTCATCACGTGGTCATACATGTCATAATGTGGCATGCGGCCAGGTAGAGAGGGTTGCCTCCGGGGATGTGGAGAATGCAGGAAGGCAGAACAATGTCTCCTCTCGGACCGATCCTCGGGGAAGAGGCTGATTTGCGAGTTGGAGTGCCGGTTCCTCTGCATCAGGATAGGAGGCACGTGCTTCTTCAAGTGAGGACAGCTGATCCTTTCATCAGATACGATCATCTACGAGAGCATTCCTCACCGTTAGTAGACGACGAGGTAGAGGAGGACACTAGGGCGAAAATGAAAAGGGTGGAAAAAACAGAGATTGTTGAGGAAGAGGATGAAAATGAGAATGGGATTTGTGAGAGGATTAATGAGAGGATAAGAGGGAGAAAAAGTGAAGTGGAAGATGATGATGAAGAAGATATGGAGGATGATGAAGAGGAAGTGGAGAAGAGAAATGGGACTTATCATGAAGATGAGGATGTGGAAGTGGACGTGTGCAGGGATGGGGATGAGAGCAATCCTAGCAGTCCGGTGGACTTGACGGCATCGTCGAGGTGTTCGGGGACTGATCAGTATTTGCATCCGTTCGCGAATCGTGGAATTCATCCCTTTTCATGCCTTCAAAATGGTGGAAGTGGTATCGGTGGGCAAGCGCCGGGTCATGCGACGCCGGTATATCTTTCGGGACATGCGGCGACAGGCTCGACTGTTGTGACGGTTTGTAATGCTAACAATGTTTCCGAGACTAATGGCCCAGCTGGTAACATTATCACGACTGCTAGTTCTGTGCAATCTAATAAAAGGGGACTCGCTTTTTCTGTTGAAAATATCCTGGATCCAAATAAGTTCACCGGCGGTCGCGTGATACATGGAAGAATGCAGCATCGTCGGCGACGACGCGCCGGTAGCATTCATGAAGGTAAATATCGATATCCGATTACTAATATTTAGTTGAAATGAGAATAGTATTCTCAAAAATATAATAGTAGTGTGTTTATCAAAAATCCGGAAGAAATCAATGTCAGTTTTTATTTTATGGCTAGTTTTTGAATCTTTTGTGTGTTGAAGCCTTTGTTTTAAAGTCGTCTTATAGAATTGTTATTATAAGTAAAACAAATGATTACTATGAGCATAATTTTCTTCGTATGAAAAAGTTCAGATTGCTACATTTATTTAATTTTAAAAGACAATTATTGGAAGCGATACCTTTATTGGTAATATGAGGATGAAATGTGGTAATGTTTGCTCAATTATTCTGATCAGAACTGTAAGTAGAAGAAGTTCCATTCAATTAAAAGTGCATTAACCTGTCGCTCTGTAAGCACCTTTCTCGAATTTTACCTAATTTTCAACATTATTAAGAAAGTCTGCTTGTAATGGCTAGAAATGGTGTGTTTGTACTTATATCTGATATAAATCGTTAGAATTGTAAAGAGAGTCATACGCGAATTAATATGGGTCAATCTTTCTGGTGCCTAAGGGTGCATTTTGAATTTCACTTTTGCTTCTTGACCTCTTTGTCAGTTTAACTAGGTACTATCGCAAGTTGTATATTATTAAAAGAAGACAGAAAAACTGCTTATTTATTTTATTCAAAATTCAGATTCAGAAAGTTTTTACAATTTCTAGATCAATAAATTGGTTAAACATGATTCAGTCAAATTAGAAAAAATTTGAATTTTCGGGAAAAATTAATTGGTTTATTATAAACTTGCACTTTTAGTTAATGATATTATAAAACCGTGTGAATGGAGATGATTTTCAAAACATTATTTAAAAGCGAAAACACTTGAAAATATGGGACTATAGAAGATTACAATATTTACTTTTAAACAATACTTTCAATATAATAAAATAAAATGTTTGTTATACTCATAGGTCAAAGATTCATCACTTCTGTGTCTAATGAGCTCAAACTATAAGGATTTCATCATTTCTGTGAAAGAATATACTATTAAAATATTCATGCAGGGATTCCTCGTGTTTCATTAAGTTGTAAATATTTTGGGGGAATAATTAAATTTGGAATTTTACCATTTTTACATATAATTAATGCAAGTTCACAATTTTTTGCAGATCTAAGAAAATTAACTTCCTGAATTTATTGTAAATTAATTTGAAGTATATTAAAAAATTATTATTATTTACGATTTCACTAATAATTCAATAAAATAGTGTTATTTTCATCTTTAGTGCAATAGCCTGTATCGTGATACAGAATTTATGAAATTTTTGATAGGATGATCCAAAAGTTAAACTTGTTTGATGCAAAATTCGACGACTTTCTAATCTATGAAGAACAACATTATTATTTAAGAAAGGCATACAAAAATGTATATAGGTCCTGATACTTTTGAGATACTGCACGAATAATAGCGAAATAATTTATATTTTTCTTAAGAAAAGTATTTGAATTTTCACTCTATAATAAATTGGCTACATTGCCTTTTTCTAATATTTACCGTCTTGAATAAGATAAATTTGACAATACTCATTTTATAAAATATACGAGTTTTGAAAGCAAAACTCATAAATCTCATGAAACAGTTTAATGGAAAAACAAAGTAAATAAGCATATAGAAAACAGACATATTTCTGTCACTTGGTTGTAATTTGGTCATTTCCGACGGCTTATTTGCGACCACGTTTACGATCAGCTTTCTCGTTTAAATAAAGCCTAACCTAATGAACATTTTAGATCCAGGATGATTGATAAAATTTCACTAATATTTGTACTAATCATTTTTTTAAAATAGTTATTGTCATACATGTTCAAACATAAATATTTTAGACGGAGTTCTCTTAGTCTAAATATTACTAAGTATGTTTTTTGTTGAATATTCTCTTCATCACATATAACTAATCATTCAATCATTTTTAACATAAACATTAAATAAATTTTGGATTTTTAAAAATAATTATAAATATTTCTTTATCGAATATCTTTTATTTTTTTATTCATTACGACTAATTTTTTTAGTGTTCTTGTGTTCTTAACCTTAGACCTTTATGAGATAAAAAACTATGGGTCTTCCTCGTTCTAAACTTAGACACAGGATTTGCTTCTCGCAATTTTAAGCACACTGCAGTTATTTGTGTGAATAGGATACGTGGAAAGGACGAGGGAAGTGTTGATGTAGGCGGATCTTTACGAACGGAAAGACGTAAGTCTTCCGATATGATGGTAGTGTCGAGTGTTAGATATTTTTGCAACTTCGTAAACTGTGATCTTTATATGACCATCTTTATGACATCCGGAAAATTATCTCATTTTCACAATGATGTATTCAAACCCTAAAGTGGGCAATAAAACGTAACAGTAATAGAAAGTGACCTGACCAATATTATCAATAGACCATAAATAAATACTTCGTTTATTCTGCACTTGCACGCTGTCAGCTCCTTGCTTCTCAATATTGAAGTTAAATTGTTCTAGCCTAATGATAAATAGTACATTACCTATTGACGCAAATAAACTTCTAAGTCATACAACTCAACACCAATGGGATGAATCTATATTAAAACTTGATCTATTATTATCTACTCATAAATAACATATGAATAATTGTCACTACGCTCTTTTTTCCTCATATAACTATTAAAAATGTGCTTGATATTGGTACCATAGAAAATAATGAACCACTCTGATTTCTATCAAATAATCTATTCATAAATATGATCAAATTTTCCTTCTGTTAAAATAATTTAGCACTTCCGTTTCTCATTTATATTTGCCAACAAGAAAATACATTAATAAAGTGAATAACATGATTTCCTGAGAACTCAAGCCGTCCGAAATTAAGATGTTCACATTCGACTATTACTTGGATGATTGCTTGTCCGTTAACGGTCGTTCAAGCGCTTACGTTAGTGTGCCTAAAAACAACCATCTGGCGGTTGCTGGGTTGTGCATGCGTTCTCATTCCCAAAGAAGCGAGAACATGAGCATCTTTCTAATGACGGGATGCACTGCTGACAAGTAAATCTTTAATATGATCAGCTTCACAAAAAACGAACTCTCCGAATGAAATATTGTGCAATTTCCTCGAACATTTATACAGCTTTTTGAATTTCATCACTTTATTATTTTTTTAAATCTAAAACCTATTTAAAGTGCAATGATTATTCATATTTAAAATACAACTCTCGATATTTTATACGGAAAATAAAAGACTCTTTTGTTATTTCGCTCAAAAGTATGATTTTAACCAACTTGACTCGATTGTTTAAATATAACATATTATTACAATATATCATTATAAATTTTTTATTTTTTAAATAGGTACGTATTCAATTTTTTAATTGTTGAGATTTGCTAATTTAAGCTGTGCCTAATTCATTCAATTGCTACACGTAGTTAAATTAACGTAAAGATAGCGTGGCTCGGGTGGTAGCCTGCTTGGTGTTGGAACCCTTTAACTGAATAGCTACCGTTGTTGTGGCTTTAAAAGCTCACCTGGAGACATGAAACAGATAGCAAATTCTAAAAGCTTCTCTTCCATGACCATCCGTTTGCCTTAGTGAATTTGACTAGCTAATAATATGAAGTAGCAGTACTTCTAGTTGTACACCATTTTTTAACATGATAATAAATAACTCATTAGAGTGGCCTAGTTACTCTTGGAGATTTTCAAATCTATCTACTTTCAAACCAAAAGCTTTCAACTTCGATTTTTCGGGGGGTATTTCTTAAATTAGCACTCTTTAACTTAGAGCTTTCCAATTTTCAAGTTCTCAGTTCTACTATATCTGACTTTTATTTTTCGCGATTTTTATACGCATCCAATATATACAAACGTCGTATGGAATACTGAGTTCTCCAATGTTTAATTTGAAACGTTTTCAATGTAAATTTATTTCAATAATAAATTTATTATATATATACTTAAACTTTTAAATTGAAATTTGTATACTTTTGATGCATCATTTTTAGGTTTTAAAATTTCAAAGGTTTTCAATTATGAATATTTTTATTTCAATATCCTGTCAGTTTCTACTTTTGTATTCATTATACATCACGTGTCTGAACTTGCAATCGGTCGTAATCACTCAAAATAGTTATATTGCTCATTCTTAAAGATTTTCAATTCAAAATTGTTCCATTGCCGAAAAGGTTTAATTACAAATTGTTATATTCTGAAGGATTCAGTTTTAAATATAGATGCCTGTTATCAAAATTCACCGACATCCGTCAACTGTTGATCTTTCTTATTCGTGCTAAATTTCTCCCGGAAGACAGAAAGTTCAAAGGGTAATAGGTTCATATAATATTATTAATTTAAATAAGCACAAATTCAAAATTCAAGCGACAGCAAATAGATTGACACTGGGCAGACTGCGCCCTAAATATAAGAGGCCTCAGCTAATGTAACTTTTTTTCACTTTGCCTTTGAACATATTTTCAAAATTCTTCGCGAAATCGGCCAAAATAACATTTTGAAGATTTCAAGGGATTTTAAAAATTTAAACAAAATTTCAAATATTTCAACAGATTCAAAGGGCCCTCAAGGATCTCAACTAATTTTTGGAATTTAAAAGGATTTATAGGGCTTCAAAGCTTTAAGTGCATTTTAAAAGATTCCAAGGGATTTTAGAAAATGTTCAATGATTCTAAGCGATTCAAACAAATTGGAAATTTATTCAGAGATATTCGAGGATTTAAACAGAATTCAAGGGGTTTTAATAGATTTCAGTGGATTTCAACATTTTTTTAGAAATTTGGAAAGGTATTTCAGATTAAAATTTTGTTTACATGATTGTACTCGTTTCTCTGTCATTACTAGGGATTGCACAAAATTTAAGGGATTTTATCAATTCAAAGTGATTTTAAAGAATTTAGAGAGAGTTCTAGGGATTTCACATCTAAGATATTTTAACAATATCAAAATATTTTGAAGAATATAGTGCATTTTAAAAGATTCTGAGGAACTTCATAACATTTTAAAGAATTTCATGGGATTATAGAAAATTTGAGAGATTTGAAAATTTCTAAGGATAAATTTCGAGAGACTTAAAATAATTGGACAGTTTTTCTGAGACATCAGAGGATTTCAACAGAATTCAAACGTTTTTTTTATAGACGTCAGTGGATTTCAACGGATTTCAAAGGTTTTTGGTGGATTTTAAAACTTTTAGAGAATTTTAAAGATTTCAAGGGTGTCATCAGATATAATGAGAAATTTACGGAATTTCAGAGAATTTCAAAGATTGCATTAACTTTAAAGGAATTTTGAGAGATATTACAGATTTCAAGATGTTTTACGGGATTTTACTTCATTTCTATGGGATTACTTGGGATTTCACAAGGTTTAAGTGATTCTATAAATTTCAAGGGATTTCAAAGAATTTAAAAAAAGTATGGTATTTTAAAAGATTTCAACGGATTTGACAGATTCCAAAAATTTTGGAGGTTTTCAAAGAATTTAGTATGATTTCAGAAAATTTCAAATAATTTGAAAAAGATATCTAGGATACCCATGTAGAAATGGTAACAGGGATTCGACCGGGAGCCGGTCGGGTAACTCGGCCATAAAGCGGTTAAAAATGATGTTTCAGGCGAGAAATTGGTAACTTGGTTTGTCTCTTGAAACTCATCGTAAAGAATACGGTGAACTTCAAATGTGGAATCAAGTTAATAAATTCTCGCGAGGAAATAAGAGAAGAGTTTCAATCACTGATGCTAGAATCTTCTAGCAGTTATTGATTTATTTTGGAAACCGCGTGGTGATTTGAGATTAGGAAGTAAGAAAGGAAAAAATGAATACACAAATAATAATTATTCATTATTCGCGCAGTAAGTGGGATTTTCAAACTGATTTCTGAAATAAGGTTGATTTTAAGAACGAATTTTATTTTCGAACTTCGAGGAGACGACGCGATATCAGTACAACGTGCATTCTCGTTCGAGGTGCGAATCTGAAACTTGCAAGTTTCCACGCCGACGCCAGGAGCATAAGGCGTCAGACATGGCGGTAAATTTGAAAGTGTACTTAAAATTGTTTGAAAAAACATATTGCAAAATCGATAACCGTTTTATTTAATAAGATAAAACAAAACATTGGAAAGATTTAAATGTTCTTTTTTTTTTTGTCGAAGAATTTAAAAAAGGTAAATTTTGTTTTACTGATCTAATAAATCTTTAAATCATACTTTTAAACTAATAATTCATCTAGCATCCGTGAGTACGGCTTTAATAATGTCACTTCTCTCAAAAAATGTGTCATTTCTACAAAAAAAGTATCCTGACCAGTGCCCGCTGGGCTCCTAACCATGAAATCTGACCAGGGGTACCCCGGCCGGGATCCGCCCAGAAACATTGTTGTAGTAGGGCAAACCTGGGAAATTTCTGCACCGGTATCAGTGATATTCAACCAATTTCACGGATTTCTAACACATTTCTAGATGACTTTCGGGAATAAATCAAATATCAAGGAACATCTAGGGATTAACAGGGATTTCGAGAGATTTAAAAAGATTGGTGAGTTTTCCAGGGATTTTTAGAGGATCTGAATAGATTTTAGGGATTCTGAAAAGATTTCAACGAATTTCACAAATTTCAAAAAAAGATAAGCGCCTGATTTATTATTTAAAAACTTCCTATTACTATTTTCAAAAATTGATGCTACCATTGACACTACTTTGAATGAGGGGAAATTCACTTTCGTATTACACCATACTATCTAAGCGTAATAATGTGTAATGAGGCATAATAGTTGCGTAATATACAAGCAAATATAGTGGAAAAAATTGCCACGATTTCAAGAATAATATGTTCTATACAAAAGAGAATTCCTTAAACAAACTCGCGATTGTTCAGAATTAACGTATGTATACATAATAAACACAAATAATTCATTTATTTAAAAATTTAACCGTTATGAACAATTTGTATGAGAAAATACTTCAGTTTTTGTCATACCATTAGGCCATTTCCCTTTCGGGGTAGGCGTGAATTGCTCGGTTGGAAAGTAGTAATGTGTGGATGGGTATATAGGTATAAGATAGATGGGTATATAGGTGTGAGGTATAGATGTTTTAGATTGATCTAGAATTCTCGTGTTATATATTTAAATAACACGTTCATTCCGCAACACTGCTCTGACCCAGGTTGCTGATCAATCCCTCTAGCGATCACTCCACGTGGAGAGCCTCATAGAATTGTTATGTGTGGTTCCCCACTTGGGCCCATTAGTATCCAAGGTCTTTCTTTCAGTCGTCATTCACTCTACTCATATTCTTTTTATAAACTATTTGTCGCCAAACTTTTCTGTCCTGGCATACTACTCTAGCTATATATATATATATATATATATAGCTCCGGGGTATAGATTAAAAGTTAAAAATAATAATTGATCCATAAAAAAAGTTTTAATATTATTTTGTTAAAAATGCATTTTCTTGTGGTTAAAGATTCATAATTTTAATTGAAAATTCATCTCTTTTGTTGAAAATTAGTTGTTTTTTTTTTAACTGAAAATTTAACTATTCCAGTTGAAAAATTAACTTTTTTGTTGACAATTTTTTTATTCTTTTTGGTTGAAAATTCAACTATTCTAGTTAAAGGTTCATCATTTTAGTTAAAAATTCGTCCTTTTTATTTAAATTTCAATTATGCCACTTGAAGTTTCATCATTTTGTTACAAAATTTACCACTTTGATTGCAAATTTAAGCAACTAATTTTTGGTTAAAAATTTATCTTTTGTCAGTTGAAAATTCAATTATTAGGTTGATTGGTTTTTTTGTAGTAAATACACCCTTTTTAATTGAAAATTCATGTTTGGCAGAAAATACATTTTTTTGTAATGAATTCACCTTTTTGGTTGGAGATTCAACTATTTTGGTGAAAAATTAATCTTTTTTTGGTTAAAACTGCAACTGTTTTGTTGAAAATTAACCTTTTTTTGTTGAACATTTAACTGTTTTTGTTTTGATTCAAATATCAATTATTATATTTTTTGTTGAGAATTTATCGTTTTGAAGGAAAATTCAACTACCTGGTTGAAAAATAAGCTCTTTTGTTAAAAATTAACAGTTTTGTTGTTAAAGATTCATAATTTTAGTTAAAAATTCATCTCTTTGGTTGAAAATATAACTATTTTGTTGAAATGTCGTGTTTTTTGGTAGAAAATCAATCTTCTTGGTTGAAAATTCATCCTTTTGGCTTAAAATTCATGTTATCCAGTTGGGGTTCATCATTTTAGTAGAAAATTCATTACTTTTGTTGAAATTTTTAGTTGAAACTTCAACTATTTGGCTGAAAATTTATGTATTTTGTTGAAAATTCGTCTTTTTTAGTAGATAATTAATCTTTTTGGTTGGAAATTCAACTATTTTGTTAATTTATTTTTTCGATTCACACTCATTTTACTTAAACGAATATATTTTCCTATTTTCTTGAAGAATCTCCTTATTTGTACTGTTTTTATATGATTTCTACTCACCTGGAAAGTATCTTTCATTCAAAATATTAATATGTTGAATATGTCCTAAATTTTAAGTATAAGAAGAAAAAATCAAAATTAAAAAAAATTATTATTTAAACTCATGGACATTGGGAACATATTCACTATTTGTACACATTTAGGTATTTACAAGGACTGTAAGAAGCATTATTTATCATAAACTCATTCCGAGTCAATTGTTTAAAAAAATGCGAAATACTTGAATGGCTCCGTATTGTGAAAATACTTTTTTTTCTACTTATTCTACTTATTCACACTGGTCGACAACCCTTTAGAATTTTAACTAACATAATTAGTTTTATAAATAAATAAATTAAATGGTCATAATTGTTGTAAAATATGTTTCAAATGTTCAATGTTTTATAAACTTGGAAAATAAATAATACTGGGGTTTTCAATCAAACAAAAGAAATATATATATTTTTTGTAATAAACATTAAGTATATTTACACAATTCATTAAGATATACAAGAATATAAACAGCATCTTAAATTGTCAATAGTTGTTTTGTTTAGATAATTTTTACATTGCTATGAAGTCGTTATAAAGTCGTTAAAAAGGAATAAATTAAATGTTATTTTGTATCATAAATTAAAAAATGACATTAAAAGGATTCCAGATTTTATGTCAATGCCATTGTAAATTATAAATTAATTCCTATTAATTTACACAGCCTTCTTACCAGGAAGGAGCTGGAACGTTCCGTAAATATTTACATGCATCAGTTATCACTCCATTCATTTTCATTACTCGAATCCATGGGCGGAATCGGTGGAGGTTCGCTTTCAGACCCTGGTGCAATCTGCAAATGAAGAATACTTTTATCTAATTAAATTCAATTATAGAATTCACATTTAACTGAAATTTACCTGAACTAATGTACTCTGACTTCTACTTTCTGTCTGCCATTCCGATGTATTTTTATCCTCTCGATTTTCAAGGTTTTCACTTGAAATAGACAATTTTTCTGAATCATCCGGTTTGTCCTGTTTAACTGTTTCGACGTTGCTTTCAGCAAATTTTTCCTCTGTTTCTTCATTTTTCAACACTTGAATGGTGATATCCTACAAATTAAATCAATTAAAATAAATTACCACTGGCCCAAGAAATCGGAAAATGTCAATGAATTAGTGATTTTATTTATCTTTAATAAAAATGATTTTCAATAAACAATTCATGAAACATTTTGAGGAACTGGAGAAACTAAAATACTGTGTCGCGCAATCATATCTTAAATAAGTTTAAAGAAATTAAATTCAGAATAAATCAAAATTTAAATTCCCCTTTAACGTCCAACATGGTATTTTTTTATTTTTATTTTTTTCTGAATCACAATCAAAAAACATTTACAAAAAACCTACTAACGTTTCGTTGTTTATTCAAGACCCTTTTCAAGGCAATACAAAAATTTTCAACACGTCAAAACTCATAAGGATATCAGGATGTTCTCCCATGTCTCTCCATATCTTAAGTTCTATAAAATATTTTTTATTTCTCACCCTTATCGTTGTAGCGATAGTTTCTTTGATAAAACTAGCCGGATAACTTTCTTCTGTAAACTGTTCTAATAAAGAATGATAGGTTTTGTTCATGATTAACTTAATCTCTTTAGTCTTTCCATTTTTCTGAAGCAAAAAACAAACATTCTAATTTACGTTTAGTAAAATTAAATTTCTCGAATATTAAAAAACCTCTACTTACAGAATTGACGTTCTTCTGTTTTGTATTTGCAGCATTTTCCAAAGCTTTATAGTCAGTTTTGAGTTGCGAAATTTCCCTTTCAAGCGAGGAATTTCTCCTTTGAAAATCGTTTACAGTCTCCTCCGTTTTCGCCTGATCTGAACTTAAGTTATCAAAATCTTGCTTTTTAGTTTTGAGAAGTACATCCAGATCTTTTATTTTTTCTTTTAATTCTAGGTTAACTTCTTCCAGGTTCCTTCTTTCTTCCGCAAGTTGCGCAAATCCTTGCTTAGTGCTATTTATATTTTCTAAAGAAAATTAAGAAAAATGAAGATTTTGTTTTTTAATCTGAAAAAGTAATATTCTTTTTAAAGCTAGAATATTATTTATAAATACCTCTCAATGATTTCAACTCTTTTTCCTGAGCAGCTATAGTCTCCTCTAATTGATTCTGGATTAAATTGTCTTTTATCTCTTCGGAAATGTTAGCATTTGTTTTAGCTGTAGATAAACTTGGAAAATTTTTCGCTTCTATTTGGGATGCGTTCATCGTAAGCATCATCTTTAAAGTATTTTCTAGAGTTTTTTCGCTGCTTGGCGATGAAGCGTTCTGGAGCTCAAGAGCGTGAAACTGTAAAAGATTACAAATTAAAATTATCGGCATATATTAAAGGAAAAATAGAGCTAATTTTAACTTCCAAAATACGTTTCAATTTCAATGTTAGTAATTAATTACCTTGTCCAATAACTTTTGAATATTATCCGCTATTTTGGACATTCCCATGCGTATTTCCGTGTTTTGAGTTCTTGTCTCTGCCAAAAAGACATTTAAACTTGGATCCAAAGCAGCAGGAATTTGTTGAGCAATAGTTTGTTGTGCTATAGGAAAAGCTTGACCATCCACAGTTACATACTGAGGCTATAATAATAATTGAAACGGATAGTTTTGGATTTCTTAATCATTTTTAATTAAATTCGTTATTGTACCTGCATTTGAGTTGGTGACCATTGGGGTGCATAAACGACTGGAATTAATGCTCCTTGCGAATTAGGCACTGTGGATGTATGTGTTGATGGTAATACATGTTTTGATCGAGTAACTTTATGCAAATTATTACCAGATGTATCTAAAGGTTCCTGAGTAGATTGCATCTGCTTTTTTGATAAACCAGATTCTGTTGACTCTGTCTGGAAAATGATCAACTTAAATTGCTTATAACTTCAAGGGGCCCTTTAACAACTACGTCACACTGCCAGGTGTGGAGGAGGGAGGGGGGGGGAGTAACGTAGAATGTGACATCACACATGGAAAATATAAATGTGAATAACAATGTTTTGAAATGCTTGACAAAATGAAAATTAGTCATTTTATTTTATAAGTGTAGCATCCAAATGCAAATTGTACACTCGTTTCCATATTCCCTTCTTTTCCCCTTTTTTAAAGAATGTCTCTTTTTTCCTGTTTCCAAGAAACTTCCCCTTTGTCTCGTTTTTTTCGCTTAAATTCGAACTGAATTAATAGACCCAATAAGGAAATCCAACTATTTTTCGTTACAAGTTAATTCTTTTTAATTGAAAAGTCTACTATTCCATTTTTGGTTCAGAATTCAACTCTTCTGGTTAAAAATTCTACCATTTAATTGAAGATTTCACCATTATGTTAAAAATTCGTTAATTTTTCTAGTTAAAGATTAATTTTCTTAACTGAAAAAAAAAACAATCCATTTTTGGCTGAAAATTAATCGTTCTTAGTTGAAAATCCAAGTATTAAATTTTTTATTAAAAATTCATATTTTTCAGTGAAAATTCAATTACTACTTGGTTGAAAGTTGAACTAATTTGTTAAAAATACAATTTATTGGTTTAAGATTTAACTACTTTATTAAAAATTCGTTCTTTTTTTTCAAATTAATTTTTTTATCTGAAAATTTAACTGTTCCATTTTTGGTTAAAGTTGATCGTTTTGAGATGAATATTTATTGAAAATATTTTTATTTATGAATATTTATGGTTGAAGATTTATGCATTTTGTTGTAAATTCGTCTTTTTGGTAGAAAATTAATCTTTTTATTGAAAATCCAATGATTTGGTTGAACTACTTTGTTAAAAATTCATTTTATTATTGAAGATCTATTTATTTCGTTGAAAATTCAACTTTTTTGTTGAAAACTCGTCTTTTTATGTTGTTGAAAATCAATTTTTTGAAGTGCAAATTCAACTATTCCATTTTTTGTTTAAAATTGGTCGTTTTTAATTTAAAATTCAACTATTTAGTTGAAAATGAATTGTATTGTAGAAAATACGTCTTTTTGGCTTAAAAATTCAACTGTTTTCTTGAAAATTTATGTCTTTTGGTAGAAATTTTACCTTTTTTGCTTAAAGTGCAACTGTTTGGTTAAAAATCCATCTGGTTTGGTAGAAGATTCAACTATGCTGTTCAAAATTCGCCTTTTTTGGTGCAATTAAACTATTTTTAATATAAAATAAACATATTCTTTGATTGAAATATCAACTACTACATTTTTCGTTGAGAATTCAACTCTTCTGATTATTTTCGACTTTTTTTTTTATTGAAATCTTTTTTCGGCTGAAATATCAACTATTACATTTTTTGGTTGCAAATTAATCTTCAACTGATTTTATTAACATTTATCTTTTTGGATAGAAAATGATGTCTTCTAAATTCGTTTTCTTGGCTTGAAAATTCAACTATTTGATTGACATTTCAGCGATTTTGTAAAAAAGTAATCTTTTTATTCGAAAATTCAACTGTTTTGTTGAAAATTTGTCTTTTTGGATAGAAAATTCGGCCCTCTTGATTAAAAATCCATCTTTCTTGGTTTAAAATTGAACTATTTCCTTAAAAATTCAAATATTTAACCTTGTTTTTTTGTTGATAATTCAACTATTTGGTTAAAAAATCATCTTTCTTGGTTGAAAATGCATTTCGTTTGGTAGAAAATTAATCTTTTTGGTTTAAACTTCAACTATTTTGTTGAGAATGCAGTATATTTTTTCGACTTGAAATCTTAAGCGATTCATATTGAATTCAATGTGGTTCCTATACATTAATTGTATTTAGAAGAATTTCTTCTTCTTTTTTTGAGAACATCGCCCTATTTCCCCTGTTTTAAAAACATTTTGGACTTTTAAATCTGTTGAAATATTTTGTATGTTTTGTGTTTTATTTTAGACGTTTATCAAAAAAAGCGTGACGTAGTTTTTGAAGGACCCCCAAAAACTTTACTTCAGAGACCTTATTTTTCCATAGAATTCTCGAATTGTATTTAATCTTCAATTAATTTACTCACCTTTTTATGCCGCACCGATCGATCATGTTTGACCTCGTCCTGTAAATTAGCATGACATGATACTTTAAAATAACTTCTCGTTAACAATAAGTTATTTTGATAAAGCATTATCGTGGAATAAAAATACCTCGGTATCTTCAGAATCAGTAGTCGTAGAAATGGACGTTTTCGGAAGAATAGATTGCCCCATTTTTGCCATTCTAGATAATATTGCAGCCTTACTAGATGAAACTGGAGGCTTAACTTCAGGCACTTTTATTTCTTCAGCTTCAGTGCTCTCTACCTCTATTATTTCAATTTCAAGAGCAATATCTCTATCCTTAGGATATCCAGGTCCTAAACTAATCTATCCAAGAAAAGAATCATTGCTAATTAACACTCTTGAATAGAAAGTGGATCTAATTTAAAAAACTTTAGTTTATGAAAAATTACCTGCTTGCTAGACGGTAGAATTAAAAGCCGTCTTAAATTTTTATTCGAGCCTAACAATATTCTCTCCCAATTGTCATCACTCGATATTTCTACTGTCATTGTCAATTCTGCAGTAGAATTACTTTTCAGAGGCTGCACTATTTCTGTGCTAATAATGTACTTAACGGAAAGTTTATCTCCCTCTTTTGCTGCAACACTTTTCTCGGGAGCATTTAAATCTTGGTAAATTAAGGAATGATCTGACTTTTCACGACGTGAAAAGTATCTGGATAATCCTACTTCTCGCGCAAATTCTACACATTCGTTAATGTTTTCGAAAAGAATAGACCAGTTCTCTTTTCGTGCGTCATAATAAGTCGAATAATTATTAGCTTGAACGATGTAGGAAAAATCTGGTGTTATTGAAACAACGGATATGTGTTCTTGTTTACTTCTGTAGAGGATTAATTGATACGATCTGGTAGAAGCATTTCCTGCGAGGGCAATACCAAGCTTTCCTATCGAAGCGTATTGTCCATTTTGTCTAATACATTAAAAAAAATTTGCGTTAGAGTTATAGAAAATGGAAAATTATATAGGTATTATTTAGGAATCCAGAAAAAACATAAGAAGTAATAAAAATTGCGATCCTTATTTTTATTCTTTTTAAGTACGGGACGCATTTTAGAAAAAAGCATTACTTAAATGATTCTTACAATTTGAAAGCGTGAACTGCCTTTGCAATAATGACTTCTGTTTTCGATTCTTGTGCTGCAATATTTTGCCCATATTGTTTTACTGGCAAAGTTTGTTGCTGAACAGCAGAATTACTTGGTGCTTTACTCGTTGGTGCTCGAAATATGGAAGCTAATCTAGAACTAAATTTTCCAAATTTTAATACTCAGGGCTCGGTGTTTTAATCGAGGAAAAAAATTCCCGATCCTTTCCCGGTTCCCAAGAATTTTTCATGGTAATTGAAATTAAAAAATTCGAACTCTTAAAACATACAATTTTGTTATTGAACAAGTCAAAAAATATTTAGTTTCAAAGTTAAATGTTTTTCTTTTAAGCAAAATGAACATTTTGAAATCTTGAGTTCAACTATTTGCCAAGTTTAGAAAAGTGTTCCTAAAAGTTTGGAAAAATCATAAAAACAAGAAAAAATCCTACTCTTCAAATCTAAATCAAGAGCATGATTAAATATTATATAATTGCTGAGTATTCATACACAATATTTACTGTTAACGACGAATCTCGGACTTTTATCTCCCAAAAAAAAATATTGCGCGAGTAAATATTTTGTATGAATACTCAGCAATTACATAATATTTAATCGTGCTTTTGATTTAGATTGATTAGGCATAGAGTTGAACTCACGGGTTCAAAATGTTCACTTTGTTAAAAAGAAACTTTTAAATTTTCTAATCTTTCAAACGATTTTACTTGCAAAATCGTAGATTCAGTTTCTGCACACAAAAATTAAATAGTTCAAAGATTTCTGGTTCAAAAATATAAATCCACCCTATCATTTTCAATGCTACAAATCAAAAAGAATAGTCCCCAAAGAAAACCCCTTAAGTGACAAATTTGAATTTCACGTAATATTTTAAACTTATTTTCAATTGTTCAAACAATTTTAATTTGTTTAAACATTTGTTTTTCCAGGTCATTCGTGAAATGCACGTATTTTCTAGACGTTATGGGTTCTTTAATCAATGACATATTATAGAGGTTATGTTTGATCATTTATTTTTGATTTCCTTATTCTTTCGTGCTTATTCTAATAGTAATGACTATACATTATTTTTGTAGAGAATATATTTCATTTTCTGAACAGCTTTTTAAAACGGTCATTTATGCCAATAAACAAAAGAAATAATAAACATTTTTTCACCTTACCCTCCCGAAGGTAAAAAGCCGTCATCGTCATCTTCTCGAAATATTTTACCCAGATCGGGTAGTTGATTTTTACCACTCATAATTGTAAACAATATTTTTAAATCTACCTTCTATAGGTATTTTTATAATATGAAGAAACTTAAAACATGATAAAACTACTGCGATCAAATTTCTCGTTTGACAGATAACCTGACATTAGTCATTTTACACGGTTTGTTTGCAAATTTCTGGCTTACCGACAGAGACGTGACAGTGTAGAATGATCTTTCTTTCAACCAAAAAATATATATTTTTTATTTTTAATCACAAACTGTATTAAACTAAAAAATAGGATTTTTCTACCAAACAGTTGAATTTTCAACAAAAAAGTTCATTTTAAACCAAATATTTGAATTTTCTACGAATTCTTTCTACGTGACAGTTTAATTTGTAAACCAAAATGTAACTTTTTAACAAAAAATGTTCATTTTCACTATTTTCAGCAAAAAAAAAAAGAATGTTCAAGATAATTGTTCAATTTTCAACTAAGGAGATAAATTCTTCAACCAAGAAAGGTTTTTTAATAAATACATTTAAATAAATTTGTTACTTTTGCATCTAAGAAGACGAATCAATTTTCTACAAAACGAAGTTAATTTTTTTTAATTAATTTTCAACCATAGAGTTAATTTTCAACCAAATATTTCAAATTCCCACCAAATTGTGAAATTTTCAACAAAAAAGTTACTTTTGAACCAAATAGTTTTCATCCCAAAAAGACGAATTTTCAACAGAACTGTTTAATTTTCAAACCGAAAATATGAATTTTCAAACCGAAAATATGAATTTTCAACGAAAAAGTTAGTTTTCAACCATACCTATAAACTACTTACCTTGGTCTCAGGTTTTGAGACCCAGACTTTCTTATGAATTCAGATTTGTGTAAGAATATTTTCAATATCTAAAATTATGAACAAAGAAGTAATAAATTTATCAGAATAATTAAATAAATTGTATTAATAATAACTTATTTATTAACATTTCACTATTTTTAATGAATTTATGTAAATATAATTTAATAAAATAATGATTAATTGTTCAACTAAATTCAATCATCTATTTTATAGTAATCCATAAAAAGTTTGGTAGAAATTACACTTGATTTTAAATTAGAAATTATTACTTAAAACTTTGACAAACTTTAATGAGTTACAAAGAAATAAATGATTGAAGTTAGTTAATCAATTTATTTTATTCTCCAACAATTGTTTTAAAAACTATTTCATTTATTCGACAATTTTATTTACCAAGCATTTTATTTTTTCAAACAATTTCATTTCTTCAGCAATTTAATTTTTTAAATAATTTCACTTTTTGAACTATTTTATTTCTGCAACAAATTTATTTTTTCAATACTTGATTTTTCATTACTCGATGTTAAAATTATTAAAATAAAAAATTGCATAGATTTATATTTGAAAATTAATTTATTATTTATGGGTCGACATTTTTATTTATTCATTTAACTATGAGACATAATGAGCTACTGGTATAACAGTTTCATTATATAGTTTAAACTTTAAATGGGTTAGTAAAGATATCCCGCCCGTCACCGTCTAGTTATTGACTCTCTCAGCGTGTTAGGGACGAATCACTTCTTGTTTTTGCTAATTACCTTATTGATATTAAACTTCAAAATGATCCCTTTTTAAATAATCAATTCTTGACTCTATGAAAAACAACTGCAGTAATTTTCAACTAAAGAAAAAACAATATTTATAGTCCAAAATGAACTCCTGAAAATCATAATTTTAAGTCTTTTTAAGCAAAATCCGTAATTTTTTAAGCTAAAATATACCACTTCTAATTATTTTTTTTATAGACACGTTTTTTAGGCTCATTCTTATATCATAAATATTAAATTACCAAAATTTAATTATTTTATTACAATATTTTATATGTATAATTCAAAAATGAAGACAAATAGAGGTTTTTCTATTTTAGAGTCCATAAGGAATTGATTAACGTTGCGCTCGCTCAATTATTATTTTTAAAATCTGACAAAAATACATAAGAGTTTTTCCACTATGAAGTTTCCGCTACGGAATGGTCAAAATTCGAAAAAACGTTATATTGGACTACTATAATAAATAGCAATTTCCGAAATAGAAAAAGAATTATAATGTTTACAGAAGTTAAATCAAGGTAAATGAATATTTTTATTGCAAAAGTTTAAATTTTTCTTTTATATTTTCTCCGGAATGCGTATATACAATTTCACCTACGAGATTACGATCGTGCGCAACTGTGCAGAGGAAAAAATGCACCGAAGTGAATTAAAATGCACTCTATTCATATAGCATTTATTACTGCACATTTATTTTCAAAGTTTCTTCTCGGACTTCTGATCTTTTATTTGGCCGGTTCAAAGGTGTAATATTTTTCCCCAGATCTTGGAAACTGCTTTGCCACCTGAAATTAAAGTAATTTGAAGTCGAATATTTTAATTGAAAATATAATAACCATATAAAAAAATAAAAACAACTACAAGATATATAAACAGAAGATTATAGAAATCTCAGGCCTCGGACTCACTTCGGAGATCAAGAGTAGTGTAAATAGTGTCACAAATTTAAAAAAAGGATCAAAATAGTCTCATAAAATTTTTCAGGTATCAAAATTATGTGCAGTCCGAATTGAAAAGTGTACGGTCCAAAATCAAAAAGTGTGTAATGGAAAATATAATTTATTTTTAAGCAAATTTTCCAGTATTCTAACGTTATATTTGTAAACCATTCAAAATTAAAATTAATGTTTACTTAAAATGTTATTCTTTATTCTATTAATTATCAAAACTCCTATTTATTTGTCGCATGATTCACAGTCTTCTCCCTATCCCCCTCTTTTTCTCATGTAACGCTTTTTGTATACGTAGTAAGTGCATGTAACTTGAACATGAGCGTAAAAAACTTGGACTCCCTCCCACCCTTCTTAATGTTACGCCCTCCAATGATTGGCCATTTGCTTTAAATATACGTAGCTAAGGAATATTCACAAATAAACAATATTAATAAAGAGGACAAGTTCTTTTTCAACAGTTCTCAATACACTCCACGCTATTTATTATAAGTTTTAATTGTGGCCAATCACTGTACCCATTATCATATTCTTTTTTAATCAAAAATTGTATTATTTGATTCAAAATTGGATTATTTTGTTTAAAATTCAACAATTTTGTTTAAAAGTCATACTTCTTGGTTACAAATTCAACTGTTTTGTTGAAAATTCGTCTCTTTGACTTCAAAATTCAACAATTTGATCAAGTTTTTTTTTATTTCTTCACTAACAATTTTGTTGTTGAAAATACAACTATATTGTTAAACATTCATCTTTTTGGATTGAAAATTTATCTTCCGTAGAAATTTCAATTTTTTCAGCAAAAATTCAACTGCCTTGTTAAAAATTAATCAGTATCAGTTGAAAATTCAACTGTTTTGTAAAATGTTCGTATATTCGACTCGAAAATTCAACAATTTGGTTGAAAATTTAACTATTCGGTTGAAAATTGATGTATTTTGTTGAAAATTCCTCTTTTTTGGTAGAAAATAAATTTTTTTGGTTTAAAATATAACGGTTTGTTTGAAAATTAATCTGTTTTAGTTGTAGATTCAAGTATCATGTTGAAATTTTTTTGGTGGTAAGTCCAACTGTTTTTTTATTTTTAATTAAAATCTTACTTTGTTGAGATATCAACTACTATTACATTTCTTGTTGAATATTCAACTCCTCGGTGGAAAGTTAAACTACCTTATTGAAAGTTTATTTTCTTGGTTAAATATGCATACATTTAGTTGATAAATTGTCTTTTTTGTGTTAAAAATGAATTTTTTAACTGAAAAACTTAACTATTTTGTTGAAAATTCATATTCTTGGGTTAAAAAGTCAATTGTTTTGTAGAAAATTCATCAATTTGGCTGAAAAATTCAACTATCTTTATTTGATACAAAATGAAACTGTTCTGTAGAAAAATTAAGTTTTTTTATTGAACATTGATTCTCTCAAATGAAAATTTAACTTTTCAGCTGGTGGTGGTACTGTATAGTACCGCGCGTTTACTCTCTTTTCAATGACTTATATTAGTTAATTAGTTGATTTAGTTTGAGTTGTCTAAAGTAATGTAGCTAAAACATTGAAAAGGAGATAAAAATCCGCAGCTGACGGGTTAACTACTCCACTTTTGGTTCAAAATTGATCTTTTTCCGTTTAGAAATTCAAATAAAACATTGACTTACATCACATCCATTGTTCAAACTATTTAGTTGAAAATTTATATAATTTGTTGAAAATTCGTCTTCTTGGTAGGAAATTAATCTTCTTGGTTAGAGATTCAATTATTCAGTTAAAAATTTATGTATTTTTTTTTTAATTCATCTCTTTCCATAGAAATGTCATCTTTTTTAGTTAAAAATGCAACTGCTTGGTTAAAAATTATTCTGTTTCGGTTGAAAATTAACTTATTTGGCTCGAAAATTCAATAATTTCGTCAAAGATTTAACTGTTTGGTTGGAAATTAATTTATTTTGTAGAAAATTCATCTTTTTTGGTAGAAAATAAATTTTGTTGTTGTTAAAAATATTACTGTTTGGTTGAAAATTAATCTGTTTTAGTTGAGGATTCAAGTATTTTGTTTAACTGTGTTTTTGTAAGCTAAATTCAAATGATTTCTATTTTAAATTAAAATCTTATTTCGTTTGAAATATCCACTATTAAATTTTTTGTTGAAAATTCAATTCTTTGGTTGAAAGTTGAAATACTTTCTTAATAGTTCTTTTTTTTTGGTTCAAGACTAAAAACTTTAGTTGATAATTCGTTTTTTTTTGTTCGTTAAAAATTAAGTTTTTAAAGTGAAAATTGAACCATTTTGGTAAAAATTCAATTGACTGGTTGAAAATCGATGTATTTCTTGAAAATTCATATTCTTCGGCTAAAAATTCAACAGTTTTGTAGAAAATTCGTCTTTTTGGCTTGAAAATTCAACTATTTGGTACAAAATTAAACTGTTTTGTAGAACAACATTTTTTTATCGAAAATTCATGCTCTTAAATGAAAATTGAACTATTCCACTTTTGGTTAAAAATTGGTATTTTTTAGTTTATAAATTCAACTGTTTACTTACAAATTTTTAGAAGCGAAAAATATATAAACTGGAAATTAATAAAATAAAATTTAAACTAGCATCACATCCACTGATCAAACTTTTGGCACAAAATGTATGTAATGTTATGGGAATTCATCTTTTTGGCAGAAAATTAATCTTCTTGGTTAAAAATTTATGTGTTTTGTTGAAAAATCGTATTTTCTGGTAGAAAATTAATCTTCTTGGTACAAAATTCAACTATTTAGTTAAAAATATTATGTGTTATGTGGTTGAAAATTCAAATGTTTGATTGACAATTAATCTGCTTTGGTTGAGGATTCAACTATTTCCTTGGAAATTCGTCCTTTTTGTTCAATTCAACTGATTTTGATTCAAAAAGAAAATCTTTTCTTGGTTATGATAACAACTATTACACTTTTTGTTCAAAATTGATCTTTTTTCGTTAAAAAAATCAACTAATAGAAAAATAAAAAAAAATGCTTTTCCAAAAGAAAAGTAAAGAAATAGTGGCATTAGCGGACAGTTGTGAGAAAGTAGTGTCTTTAGTGTCATTTTTTTTAAATAGTAGCAAAATCGTGTAATCGCTCAAAAAAGTGTCAAATAGTGGCAACAGCGTGGTGAGTCCGAGGACTGAAATCTAAATTTGAGATCTTTACCACTGGTCGGAAATGTTTGTAGTTTTCTGCTAGAAGAAATATACCATATGTGACACCGATCATTCCAAAGAATGTTAGATAAATTTCCCAAGTTGAAACTCTCTCCCGCGTTCCTAAAAAATCAAGTCTGTCATGACCTAACACATCGAATTCCTCGGGAAGCTGTAATCATATTTAAAAATACATAATTAATAACTTAAGTGTCGTGAATATTTTAGTAATCTAAGAAACTTACAGTTTCATTGTGATTCCTTTTCTGTTCTGGAATATCGTAAGGATAGTACGGATCTTTTGCGGCGTTTCCTATTAACGGCAAATCCGGGTAATCTCCTTTACAAAAACCCTTCGGATCATCATCGGGATATGGGACATATTCATCAGGGTGCATATTATATTTCTGCGCTGCTTTAATCCTTTCCTCTTCGGTCTTAGGATACGGCCCAGGTTGCCAATCCCTATTCATAACTGAAAAGTTTAAACATATAAAGGCTTTTTCAAAACTTTTCAGAAATTTTAGGCAAATTGAAAAAAATGTTTAATAATTATACATTATCATCGTCAAATTTATCAGATCAATTTTGACGGAAAATTAAAATATTGGACTTTTATAGTTATGTAACATAACCTTAAAATAGAAAAATGTGAGGATTCGGAGGTTCGAGGGAAAATAAACTCAAGCAAACTAATTTCAAAAGATAAATAGTTGTAGAAGCTTACCAGCAGTTCGCACGCTGTTAATAAAAAATGGAGTTGTTGGTTTAATCGGTAATTGTTTTGAAAGCCGTACGATTTTTATTATCGACGCCATCTTGCTACCTCCAATGACCTACAGCCCCAAGGTCTGACTGACGTCTGACGTCGAATAATAATATTATTAAGGGGCATTGTATTTATTAATAAAAGATGAATAAGTAATCTTTCAAGTAAATATAGAATATTACTGGTTATATGAGGTGCAAAATTAGTCTTCTTTTTTACAATAAATGACTGTATAAGTTTTTTGTAAAAAATAATGTTTTAAATTCGCGGTTAAAAGACGCGCCCCGACGGTCATGCGCAGAAGATTGGAAGGAAAATGGCCGGTAGCGTGCGTTTTTCGGTATTGTTTGACGTGTTCGTTTTCTCGTTTTTGGCAAAAAAGCAGTGAGCAATTTGTATGGGTGCAGCAAATTTGTGATCTGTTTGTCCTCTGAAGTGATCTAAAGGAAAACAAAACGGTAAGATTAGCCTCTGAATGCCTCAAAATGTCGAAAAAAGAATGACTGCACAATGGCTGCAAGCTTCCAATGGTCTCGAAATTTCCAGTTTTCGTGAACTTTGCATTGAAATTCTTTAAAAATATCATATTTATTGGATGCGCAATGTTTTTTATCGTCCGCGTAACTTTAAGTTGTTAAAAAATATTAAGGTTGTCAAATTACATATGAAATTACACACACATGTAGTACAATTAACCCTAAAAGTGTTTGCGTAAGTGTATATAAGTTCCTTCAGTTTTGAAATTTAAATCCCGTACTGCGTTCAAATAAATGTCGGGATACATTTTTAGACGGATTTGTGTTATTTTGAGAGTAAGGAGAATTTTTCTCAAGGAAAAATCTAATTTATTTGTGACTGGCCTGGTAGATCAATGACCCGAGTTTGAAGCCTACAAGCCTTGAAAGCTTAAGTATGTTTATGTGTAAGTTTTGTAGCTGATAACGTCTTTTTTGTTCATTAACGGCAAGGATTTACATTTTTATTTTGTTTGAAAATGTTTCTTGTTTAGTAGGAATTTTTTTCAATATAGAATTGTATTTTAGAGCAGTCGACTGTAAAAAAAAGCTGGTCGATAGATTGGCTTTGCTTTTCCTGTAATTTTACGAAAAATAGTGTTAAATCACTACGCTTTTCATGGTAATTTTACGTCGATAATCAAGGGTCTATTTTTACCTAACGATAAACGTAGTGAAATTATACGACTTTTTTTACGGTGTGTGCATTGAAACCTTAAATATGTTTCGGTGTCAGTGCATAGGTTAGGATTTGTGCCTGCCTCAAACACTGATTCTTTTTAATTAATATGAAATAGTACGTACTATCACAGTGAATTTTAAAATCTTTGTCATAATTTATTGGTAGCCAGATCTTATTTATCGTTTTTGGGGCAAGCACATTTTTTAAACCTTTACTATAGAAAATGATTTTATTTAAAATTTTATACTTCGAGAAAATGGTTAGAAAACTGAATAAAATATTTCTCCTCAGTAATTTTGTACCAGTAAACGGTGATCAAAAGTAACAACTTTTTTCCTAAATTAATGCAGTGTCTACTAAGAGGGAAAGCCGGGAACTAAAATAAACCCGGGAAAATAGGGGATCACATTGAAAGTCTTAGAAACTGTCAATTTTACAAGGTTTCAAGAAAATAAAAACATTTCCTTAAGATTTCTAGAAAATTTTCTAACGATTTCTTAATTCAAAACATTAATTTGAAGAGAATATTTTAAAACAGTCCAAAAGATTTCCAAAATTTTCAAAAAAGAATGTGGAAGATTTTAGGGCATCTTTTCTAATTATGCAGAATTTTAATAAAGTTTGAGGAAAAATACCATCGTTTTAAAAGATATTTCGAAGGTTTATAAGTTTTAAAAAGATAAAAAATAATAAAAAATTTGAAAATAAAATGTAATTGCTTGAAGATTTTGAAAAACAAATTTCGCAGCTTTTTATGAATGTGTTAAGGTTTCATGAAAACAAAACAAAAATCTTAAAATTCCTGGGAAAATTATAAAGATGTTTGAAAATTCTTCTCTTGGTATAAAAGTCTCACCTTTTCGATTAAAAATGTGTAGTTTAAAATTAATTTCTTTAACTGAAAATTTGAATACTTCACTCGTCTTTTCTGGTTGAATTCAACTGTAATTTGTTCAAAATCTATTTATTTATTTTTGTTTGAAAATTAATTTTTCAACAAAAAATTTTAATATTCCATTTTTTGTTGAAAAGTGATCTTTTTTGTTGAAAATTCATGTATTTTGTTAAAAATTCATCTCTTTTGGTGGAAAATTTAATTTCTAGGTTGAAAATTATTTGTATTGCTGTTGAAATTTCATGTTTTCGGATTGATAATTCAACTGTTTTTCTGTAAATTCAATAAATTTGTTGAGAATTCTTCTTTTTTTGATAATTTTAACTCTTTTTGAATTAAAATTAAGGATTTTTTCAGTTAAAATATCAATTATTAATTTTTTTTAATTCAAATTTTCTGGGGGTAAAAAATCAAAATATTTTGTTGAAAATTCGTATTTTTAAAATAATTTCACATTTTAAAAGATTTCAAATAATTTACAACAAAATGTGGATTTTTGATGAAATTCCGAAGCTTTTTAAGAATTTTGAAAGGTTTCAAGATAATAAACAAGTTTTCTTGTGATTCATTGGAAAATGTCATGGTTTTTATTTTGAAAATTAATTCCAAGAGAAAATTGAAAATGACTGAAAAATAATCGAAAACTTGTGAAGATATAAAAAAAATTTAATTAGATGTAGATTATTGAAGATTTCCAACAACCGGGAATTCGGTGGGCGAAAATTAGTGGACACCCTGCAGTTTTAAAACACGGAGTCGGGGGATTTTGCTTCGAAACATGGAAATTAATCATGAGGAAGCCCCGGAAATGGCCTAGATAAATATAATTTTTTGAAGTTGTTAACACTTTTTTGCTTATTTGATTAGCAGGAGGGAGATCGCAACAATATGGCGAGCCCCTCGCCGCAGTCATCGCCCATGCCACCCCCACAGGCCCCTAGTCCTATGGGGCCTCCCCAACAGGCACCATCGCCATCAAATCCACAAGGAAGTCCAATGGGACCTCCTCAGCATCATCCTCATAGTCCAACCCAAGGTTATCAACCGCCTCCTCCACCTCCTGGAGGACCTCAACAACAGCAGCAACAACAATCGGGACCACAACCACAAAACTATCCACCACATCCTCAAATGCCTCCAAATATGGGACCTCAGGTATGTCTTTCATCTTTAAAACCAATGTCATAACATATCATTTGTAGTCAACAGAAATACGGAAAAAAGCATTTCAAAATTCCACCAGAAGTCTGTTATAAGGGTTGTTTTTATTAACAAAGAATGTACAATCTCATCTCGAATTTCAAAAACAAATTAAGTTTTCTCTAATATGATATAAGATTATAAGTAATAGTTAGCCAGAAAATATGAGCAATCAAAATTGCGGAGGACAAAATAGTACTAAATATTGAACATAGAAACAATAAATGTTTATTAATCTTCTTAATAGGTACAATAGTAAAAATATTTAATATTGAGCTTCAAGCTTTCCATTTAGGAAAGATATTTATTCGGTTCTTCTAATTCGCTTTTTTCAAAGAGCTTCACGAGTTGATCAGCAATTTGTTGGTTACATGCTGCAATTACTCGAGGAACCATGAGGTTTAATTCTCCTCCTGTGAAAAGAGAAAATATGAAAACAAATATAAAACTAGGAACATGAATCTGTAAAATGAATGTATTTTTACCGGACGTGTCTTGAACAATTCCACCAGCTTCCTCGATAATCAATTTTCCCGCGGCCACATCCCACGCATCTACACTTTCCACATGATACGTCTCTATTGCTCCCATCGCAACATAACACAGCGACAGTGCACAAGTTCCCAATGTCCTTATCCTGAAAAAAAATTTCGTTAATTGTCCAGAGATTAGAATAGATGCGGATATTTTTTTAGAAGTCTAAAAAAACAATTACCCGTGCGTGGCTTGAATCAAAGCGTGCAATCTTCTGTAAATACTGACTAAGAGCTGTTTGTCCTTTGCCAACCAGGGTTCCATTGCTACCAGTGATTGAGATAAATCTGAAAGGGAAAAACACATTTCCATATTTACACCAGAGGCCAAAAGAAGTCCATGGCCTAGGCGGCAAATTTTTAGGGTCGGTACGGTCGATTTGCATTGTTTTTACGGGGTAGGCACTGACCGGGAAATTAACCTTGAATTTTGAGCACCGGGAAAAAGCCGAGAATTTTTCAGATTTATTTTTATTTTTGCAACAAATATCGTCTCGCTCTTCGAAAAAAAATGTGTTCGGATTTGTGCTCAGTGTTACTTCGTTTTTAGATATTTAGCATGGTAATTACGTAGGTAATTAATTTATATAATTAATTACTAATAATTCGCAAAATAAAGTTATAGTTTAGGGATACTCTGAATGTCATTTCGGGATATAAAAGTATAATTTTACCAAATAGATCACAGGTATAAGTATGATTTTATATCGTAAATCCAAAATTTATATTTTATATCCTGTATCACAAAAACGCGAATGTATCCTAAATTACGAGTTGCTTCCTTGCAAGCAAGAATTTCTATTTTCCCCCTATTGTCAAGAAAATTCACCTTTTTCTCGTTGAATTAATAGAATACAATTAAAAAAGCCATCTAGTTTTGGTTTAAAGTGATAGCTTTTTTATTGCAAAGTCTACCATTATATTTTTGGTTCAGAATTCATCTCTTTTTTTAAAAATTCGACTATTTTGTCGAAAATTTAACTATTTTATTAAAAAGTCCATTATTTTCTTTAAAATGCATCTTTTTCTAACTTCGTAAAATTCGTATTTTTGCACAGAAAATTGGTTGAAAGTGAAAATTACAATGAAAATTTAAAAAGGGCTGCAAATTATTAGGGGCGGCTTAAAATTTGTGTATAATTACAGAACACGTCTGTTTTCACTTATTGTATTTTTTTCTTGTCAACTTTTTTCATAAAAAAAGCTGGTAATTAAAAATAAAAAAGGGTTGCAAATTTGAGGTTGACATAGGGCGGCCTGAGATCTAAATCAGGCTCTGGAAAAGCTGATCTGAATATTTATTGCCAGCGCAATAAAAAAAAGTTTTAAAATCTTGTCACCTTGAACTCTAGAAGTTCTAATCGGTTTTCCATTTAAGAAAGCTCCTCTGCCCCTTCTTGCAGAGAAAAACTGATTTATGAGAGGATTGTAAACCACGCCAATCTCGATATTCTTCTTTATCAGCAGAGCTATCGAGATACACGTGTGGGGAAAACGGTGCACGAAATTGGTTGTTCCGTCTATGGGATCTATTATCCATGTTGGCTCGTCTGTCAATTCCGGCAAATATCCTTCCTTGGCTACAGTTTCTTCTCCGATGAAACTTTGAACCCAATTAATTCTTTATTGCTATATATTTGAACAACAATGAAGTAGATCGAAAATAGATCATTGTAAATATAAAACTTACTTGTGATGGGGAAATTTCTCTGATAATTTTCTGACAAGAGTCTCTTCCACTTTTCGATCATACTCTGTTACTAAATCCCAGTCAATTCCTTTACATTCTGTATTCTTTTCTTTATCGATTGCTTCGATTATTACCTGAAAATAAAAGGATGGTTTCAGGCAGTAGTTTCAGATAAATAATAGTTCCAGTATATAAAAAATATGTAAATAAACTTACATAAATTGATAATGGGTCAGTATAGACAGTTGTCTAAAACGTCTTGCGGGCATATTTAAAAAGAAATTATAGTAAACTTACATTTAGTACTAAAGTTCGGATTTTTCTCAAATATACCTGCACCACATTTCAGACGAAAGCCAACGGACTTGTCCCTAATACATATTAATTACATTTTGAAAATAAGATTTTGATTTTGAAAGGTTGCCATTCAATGAAATACTATTTAGAGATCTGTGATGATGCAATATTAATAATAAAAGAAATAATGGTAGATGTCAAATTCAAGGTACATAAAACAAAAGACATTTTTAACACTTTCGAAACAATTATATTTTTAAATCGCGTCTTTTTGAATAAATAGATCATGCTATTCTAGTTCCATTCATTTTAAGTGAATGTATTCATATTTACTCCAACAATTCCATTTTCACCTTCGATATAGCCTTGGCTCTATTACTTCATTCACACTAGAAACAAGAACCAGATTAAACAAAAAATCTTTTATCTAACCTTTCCAGCTTCCAGCACCAGTTGTTCCATGATTCTGTAGCACTCGTCTAAATTTTCCACTTCTGCCATTTTTTTTCTGATCTGAAAACCACAGCATAAGCGATTCAGGTGCGAATAGAGACTGACTCTCTGACTGACCGGCAGCTGATTTTTCACAATCCTCGCAGCTTAATAATGAGATACATTTATATCGGTGGGGATAAACCTGAAGGCTAGATTCGAATTCGATGCAAGAGCTATATTGCAAAATAACTGAATTTCCATAATATATCCCACAACTTATATTCGTGGGAATCACATTTATTTGAATGTTTTTCTTGGAAGGTGTATTGTCGCACATGGGATTCCCGTATTTAATATACAGTATCAACTGCGAAAGGACAGTCACTGCAAGAAGAAATATTTAAATTAACCAAAACAACTTTACACTGTCTAGGCAAAGACCCACTCTAAATAGTGTGTAGTTGGTTTTATGATAGAGTAAAGTATTAGATTCGTCCGGATATTTCAAGTTTTTCAATGGGGATTTCCAAGTTTTGAGATCTTCTCGTTATTTCGCTTAAATACGAATTTAATTATTACAGCACAATAAATAATTCCAACAATTTTTGGTTGAAAGTTGAATCTTTAATTAAAATTTTTTATATTTATGGTTCTAAATTCATCTCTTTTGGTTATAAATTGTACTATTTGGTTGAAGATTGAACTATTTCTTGAAAATTCGTTGTTTTTTCGTTAAAAATAGATTTTAATAACTGAAAAATTAACTGTCCCATTTTTTGTTGAAAATATTGATCGTTTTTAGTTGAAAATTCAACAATTTGGTTGAAAGTTGATGTATTTTTTTGTAAATTCTTATTTTTTTAGAAAATTAATCTCCTTGATTGAAAATTGAACTACTTGGTTGAAATTTAAACTACTTTGTTAGAAATTCATTTTGTTAGTTAAAGACCCATCTCTGTAATGGAAAATGTAACTCTTCTGTTGTCAATTTTTTTTTTTCAACTGCTTTAACTATTCCATTTTTAGTTGAAAATTGATCGCTTTTAGATTAAAATTCAACCATTTGGTTGAAAATTAACTTTTTTTGTTGAAAATTCATATTTTTGGGTCCAAAATTCAACTCTTTTGTAGAAAATTCCTCTTTTTAGGTTGAAAAATCTATTATTTTCTTAGAAAATTCAACTTTTTGGATATTCATGTTTTTGTTTGGTTGAGAATTCATCTTTTCGGTTAAAAATGTTATTATTCGACTGTTTGGTTCAAAATTCATCATTGTAGGTTGAAAATTCAACTAGTTGGTAACAAAATTCATCTCTTTTTTTTGGAAGTCCAACTATTTGGTTGTAAATGCAACTGCTTGGTCAAAAATTAATATTTTGTTGTTGAAAATTCCACTATTTTGTTAAAAATGCAATATATTTCGTCTTTAAATTTTAGGCGTTTCATGTTGAATTCAATATGGTACCCTTACATTATATTTGTTAAAAAAAGTGTATTCTCCTATCATTTCCTTTTTTTTCTTGAAAAATCACCGTATTTCCCCTGTTTTGAGAGCTAGCGTTTTTGGCCGTGACGTCTGTTAACATAGTATGTTTGTATGTTTTGTTTTTTATTTTAGGCGTTTATCAGATGAAATCGAAAAAAATTGACTTAAAAAAGGGGGTGGGGTGTTCGTATTTGTGACGTCACCGTAGTTTTTGAACGGCCCATTAACTAAAAACAGGATCAAATGTGTATCATTTATTGAAGATCGGACAATATAAAATATACTTTCAAGATTAATTAAGTTCGTAATCAAACAAGTTTTTCATTAAACATCTGTTATTCTAAATGTATAAATTTATTATAAATCACTGGTTAACTGCATTTTAAATAGAAGAAACTTTTTTAATTAATAGTTTTTTTCAATAACTTTACTGTCCGCTTCAAGAATAATGCGAAATAGATCAATTGCGATTTTTTCGTTGCAGGCACCAATCGCTCGTGGCTTCATGATGTCTATCCTCTCACCTGTAGTTATAAAAATAATTTAATTAGTTTTTGGTATCTAATTAAATCTGTTTTTTTTGTGTTTAATTATAAATGAAACAATAATATGATGAATATGTAAGGGTTGCAAGCTCAGGATATGTTAGAATTAACATTTTTGAGGTTAATTTTGCTGGGCTAAAAAACTTATTTAGAAATATTATCGTACCAGTTTTTCGATCTAAGACAACACCTCCTGCTTCTGTAATAATTAAAGAAGCTGCAGCTATGTCCCACGTAGAGATTCCCGGACCTTCGATATGGTACGCTTCGACGATTCCAAGTGCGACATAGCACAGAGTCAAAGCAGCCACTCCGAGTGTTCGGATTCTGTTAAAAACAATAGAGATTAATAGATCAGAATCGACATTCACGTGAGAACTTCTTTTTACCGGATTTGTCCTTGATCAACGGTAGCACGATCAACCAGTTTTAATACAGTTGAAAAAATTTAATGACATAAAATGTATAATGTATATGGCACAGCATAATGATAGATGAATAGTTTAGCCAATTTTTTGTTTTTTATTGAATTGTCACCCTCTGATGTTTAAAGTTTTCTTATTTAAAAATTTGAAATGTAAAAAGCATTAAAATAATAGGTCGCTAGATGACGTTTTCATTTTACCCTTGAGCTTCTTTGAGAACAGCTTTAACCCTTTCAATCGTAAGTTCTCGCATACTGTCTGCTTTCATGAATCCCACTTCCAAACAAACCAAAGCTTTCGATAAATCTAAAAAATGAAGAAAATAATTTAAAAACTAAATTTAATATATAAAATTATTTTTATCAAGTATCGGTTTGATTCTCTTTTCAAAGGAAGTTTGAATCTAATCAATTTCGAATTCTTAGTTTTTTTACCTTGAATTTTAGACGTTTTGATTGGTGTTCCATTCAGAAAAGCACCTTGGCCTTTTCTCGCTGTGAAGAGTTGTTCCAAAATAGGATTATAGACAATTCCAATGACCATTTCTTTCTTGACAGCTATTCCAATTACGACACACGTGTGTGGAAATGAATGAACATAGTTTAACGTTCCATCGATCGGATCAATGATCCACGTTGGATCATCTGTCAGTTCTGGTAGATTTTTCCCAGTAGATTCTTCTGCTATAAATCTGTTCGAAAATTAAGCTTTTAGCCCAATGCATGATTAAATTGGAAATTTTGTATTTGAGAAAGGAAGTTAATAAGCAGCTGATGATGTTCATGAACTGCGTTTTTATGACTCACGAAAGGGAAGATAAAAAGCTTAGATTCGGCTAATTATTAATGTATTCTCATGGATTGACATCTCGTCAGTCATAAAATTCAAGGATATTCACACTAACTTGTGATTAGGAAATTCTTTCTTCACTCTTCCTATTATTGTATCCTCGATCTTTTGATCATACTCAGTAACCAGATCCCAGTTTGAAAGCTTCTCCGTAATTGTCTTCCTTCCATTAATAGATTCCCGCAGTATCTGAAGGAATTAATGTAGCTAATTTTCTAACATTTTCTAAGAATGTTGTATTGAGAGCTATAGATAACGACATTTTAAATCACATTCATTTTCATAAATTAATTATAATTGAGGACTGAGAGTAGCAGTTTCCTCTAGTGTCTATACAATTATAAATAATTATACTAAATAATAATATTCTAATTTTACACTTTATAAGCTTCTTACTTTCTTGTCGAATTTAAAAAGTTAGGCCTCAAGATATATGCGAAGGCTTTCGAAGAATCAGTCTAAATATGAGGGGCTGACAGCAAAAGAGGAGTAGAAAAATCTTCGAAGCAAAAACGAGTTAAGAACAATACGGGCAAAAGTGAGTTAACAAGAAACAAGAATAACGAAGTTTGTATCGTATATTATAATATAACGATATAATAGTACGGTAGATTATATTATAATCTATCATTGTATTACGCTTTTATGTTATAATATACGATACGAATCTCGTTATTCTTGTTTCTTTTTAACGTGTTTTTGTCCACATTGTTCTTACTCGTTTTTGCTCCGACGACTTTTCTACTCCGCTTTTGCTATTAGCCCCCCGTATATTTTCTCAATTAGTCGGATTCAATTAAACGCTACATATTTAAATTGCAATAAGCCGAAACAAGTTTAAATATGATTTTATTTTATTTAAGCATATTACAGTAGAAAGTACCACTTAGAATTGTAAAAATATAATTAACTAAATTCAAGACATTAACATTTTTTTATTTGAACTTTTATAATTCAAAGAAAAAAAAAATTTCCTACAGAATTACGGAAGTCTTATCTTATCGATTACTGCCGAACATCTATTTGTATTCCGAATAAAAGTATTTGCAAATATTTCTTCACACCATGAAAAAATTTCTATTAAAGTGACAGTAATATTAAGCAATCTCGATCAGAATGAACGGATTAAAAAATATATATAATAGCACTTCTTCCCTCTTAAATATATATATATTTTTTTAAACGTTTTTTTTTCTATAAATTTTGTTTTTCAAGTTCTTCTAATAATTGGACCAGACTTACATAAACCCAAACAAGTTTTTTACAACTTCCAGAAGATTAATTTTTATTAACGTAATTAAAAACTATTTATAGACAGGAAATCGTAAAGTAATGTACACTAAGAAATATTTAATGACCCTTACTTTTCCGGCATCGCGAACAAGTTCCATGGCCAGATCATAGTATAAGTCCTCGTCGATTTTTGCCATTTTCGTTTCGGTCTGATGCAAATCTCAGGATCTGGTATCCGTCCAGAAAACCGAACAAACATCAACTGAAGTTCTGACTTTTCTCCACTCGCTTTTTAACATCTACCGGCGTGTTTCATTTTGAACTCACCACTTAGTGGTAAAGATTTTGCTCAGTCGATCCTTTGCTTTTATGTAAGAGTCGTTATTATATTTTAATTTAAAAAACAGTGAATGAAGGTCAGATGTGGCTAGATCAGAAACTTACATTAAGTCGTATCTGCAACGTGAGCTAAACTGTAAACGGAACGAGATTCTTTATTGTACTCCTGCCTAATTTAATAATAATGCTGACAATCTTTGATAAAGTGAATGTGTCTCATGAAAGCGTGTGGAAATCCTTTTTGCAAATGTACACGACAATGAGGCTGAATGTACATAATAATTACGGTATAGACTAGACAAAGGATGCTCTGCCATTTCATTCAGAGAAGTTCTGCAACTTTTAACTCTTGGAATGTAGACCCAGAGAATACTCTTCACATTGTTCTTGGAAAGAGAGTCTATTTTTGGTAAAAAAATCATTTTTTATGACTGATAATTCCATGTCATGAACATTTCAAGTTTATTATACTATTTCTTACAAGTCTCAAGGTGGTTTTCAAAATTTTCAAGAACATAATCTCATTCGAAAAATGACATTTTTTAGGATTAAATTAAATTCAATACTTAAATTCAAAATTCTTAAAAAGATAAACATTTTTATTTAAAGATTGTCAAAAGAACTTATTTTTAGTTACCCGTGTGATTAAAAATAAAATTCCAACTGATGAAAAAAAGAACCTGTAATGGTGATTTTTGCACTTAAGATAATACTTGCACTTATCAAAAAGAATGTAAACGTTTATATATACACTACCAATACAAAATTTGGGTTCATAATATGCTTTGACCGTTTGACAACTCATACTTCACTTCAAAGACGAATATCTGTGCAGAAATTGAATGTACGACTTTGTAACTAAAATCATTTGAAAGATTAGAAAAAATTTCGTTGAATTAGCCCACGTGGAAATTATTTTAATGAACGAATCAATAAATATTTATACATTATTTTTACCAAATCTAGAAAAGTGTTCCTAAAAATTTGGAAAAATCATGAAATCAAGAAAAAACTCTACTCTTTAAATCTGAATCAAGAGTACGATTAAGTACTATTATGTAATTGTTGAGTATTCATACAAAATATTTAATCGTGCAATAGAAATTTTTGGGAGCCACCAGTCCGAGATTCGTTGTTAGCCTTCATTTTTTATAAGTTATGACTTCAAATTCCATTAGATTAGAATCTTTGCAATATTGCATCTTATAACAATTGAAGATTAACGACGAATCTGGGACTTTTGGCCTCCTAACAAAATTCTATTGCACGAGTAAATATTCTTTGTAAATACTCAGCAGTTACATATTATTTAATCGTGCTCTTGATTTAAATTTAAGGAGTAAAATTTACTCTTGCTTTTACAATTTTCTTTTTCAAATTTAGGGAACACGGCTAGATTTGGCAGAGTTGAATCAAGGGCAAGCCATGCCCGAAATTGGTCTTATATCGGGAGTTGAGTATATTTCTTGACTTATTCGTTAAAATAATTTTAACGTAGATTCCTGACTTTTCTTAAAATGACGAAAATTTACATAAAATGACAGGGAACATTAAAAAAGACTTTTTAAAACTAGTAACTGCGAATAGGTATTTCAGGTTAAGTGGGGAAAATCCAATATGTCTGTACGCCGAGGGCCAAATAATAACACTAATTGCATGGCGCAAAACTTTTTTTTTAATTACTTAGAAAAAAAATGATTTTTCACCATAAATGTATTTGGATATTATTATGTTTTTTTAAAGCTATTCAAATAATGAAATTTATCTTGTTTTTGGTAACGATTTTATTAATCATCAGAACAGATTTTGAAAAATAAAAAAATATTATTTGAATAAATTTATGGTATCGCACGTTCTAATCTCAGATTATATTTTGCGGTATTTTAATTTGTAAGTTGAGTAGTGACAATAATAAAGCTTTACAAACGTAGAAAGCATACAAAAGCAACAAGCCTATTCCCAAAAAAAAATATTTTTAAATTAATAGTTAAAAAATTGAAATGAATTTTAAATTAAAGATAAATACCAGTTTTCATCAATTTAACAACAGAATCCTAGGGATGAAAAAAAGCATTAAATTACCAAACAAAATCTTTAAAATGTTTCACTGCAAAAATAGACTATTTGACTAATTTCAAGTCTGAGGTAAGATTTTATTCATTGATATATATTTGTCTCTTTGAGCCGAAATTATTATTGATGTTTGGAAGCATATTTTTCTCTTTTTCTACATTTCATGTAATTTTTTTACATGAGAAGGTTAATTAGTTAGAAATGGTGTCTTTTATCATCTTTTTTGAAAATAAATTTACAATTAAAAAAGTCACGTGATCGGCTTAAAAAACCCTCCCAAGTGATTTCCCGTGATATTTTTGCTGACCTCCCCTCCCATTTTTTAGTGATACGTGATTTATGGACGGCCCCTTTCAAGCGGTCAAAGGAAATGTACCCTAACTTTTTGCCGGTAGTGTATTTCTGTAAAACTGTTGAATTCTTGGTTGATTAGAGGATTAAACCTTTTTATAGATGATTACAAAATTATAACTATAGAATAAATACTTTTAATGGTGATTCTGTCTTATAAACAGACATTTCAATTCTGAATGAAGGCAAACGATAAGAGTGCATAACTTTTGTAATGAAGTCATTAATATTTATCTCTTGTACTTTTTTTTAAATCGTACTTACTTGTATCTACTTTGTAAGAAAAACGTTTATAAATCATGTTTCTAAACATTTACGTATGCAGTGGACATTTATAAGCAGAATTATCAGATTCGCTCCATATTTTGCATCTTGCACCGTTGATTTTTATTCTTTATTCTAAAGACACACCCCACAAACGTCACCTGCCATTTACATTCACAGTTCTTCAATGACATGTACCATATTTGCAAAACAAATTTCTAAAATCCAGACGAACATTTAAAGTAATTTGATTCAATCGAATTTTTAAAATAATTAACATTTAATCTGAAAGAAGATTCATTAATTATACGGTTTTTGCTAATGAATTCGACTTATTGTCTCGTCGTGATAAATTTTTTTTTAGTTTCCTTGGTGTAACTATTGTAATTAGTCGATAATGGACATTCAATTTTTTGAATCATTAGTTGAGTTATGAAATTACAGTTTTCCAGATATCTTAAGTCGTCGATTATCAATGTCCAAAACAGGGATATATAATTGTTGGATTACTAATTATTGTAATTGTATAGGAAATAGAAGCAGCTCGCGAGAAAGAAATGTCTTATGTCAGATTGCGTTTAATCGTTTTCTTAAAAGAATTCATGACGATTAATTCAGATCCGCAAGGCGTTTTAATCAGCGTAGTCTTATATTTTTTGTAAATGTTATTAATCATTACACACCTCCATTCTTACGATATATGACATACTAGGCTGGTTCTTATTTATACCTGGTGTAATTTTTTTTTAGAATTTATCTGCCAATCACTCCCCAATTGTGTTCGAAATGCCAAAAAAATTATCTCCAAATTTGAGCCAAATCGGTTAAGGGCCCTGGAAATCGAGTGTAAATCGCAAAAATAGGATTCAGGCCAAACGGTGAAGCCATTTTGTCTGATTTTTTCACATAAATTAAGAAAAAGAATTGTTAAACGAACCGCTTCGTTTATAACAAAATAGATGAACTTTCCAAAAAAAGAGACGAATTTTCAACAAAATAGTTGCATTTTTAACCAGATATTTGAATTTTTAATCAAATAGTGGAATTTTCCACCTTCAAAGATGAATTTTGAAAAAATTGTCGAATTTTCTAATTAAATTATTAAACTTCAACCTAGAATGATGCTTTATCATCAAATAGCTGAATTTTCAGCAACAACAAAATGTCAACCAAACCATTGCATTTATAACAAAGTAGTTGAACTTCCCAAAAAAAGACGAATTTTTAACAAAACAGTTGAATTTTCAACCCACGAAGATAAATTCTCAACTCAATGGTCGAATTTTCGAATAAACGAGAACAAACTTCAATCAAAAACAACAGTTGCATTTTCATCCAAATATTATGTAGCTGAATTTTAAAGCCAAAAAGACGATTTTTTTAGAAGACAGTTGAATTTTCAACACAAAAGTTAATTTTCAACCAAGAAAGATGAATTTAAAAAAAATAGCTTTTTTATCAAAAAAGATCAATTTTTCATCCAATAGAGCAAATTTTCTATCCAAAATAGTTGAGTTTTTAGCAACAAAATAATTTGTTTTCAACCAAGCAGTTACATCTACAACCGAATAGTTAAACTTTCAAGTAAAAGAGACAATTTTTCAACCAAATAGTTGATTTTTCAAGCCGCCAAGGCAAATTTTCTAGAAGATAGTTGAATTTTCAACAGGGAAGTTCATTCTCAACCAATAAAGATAAATTTTCAATCAGAAAAGACGAATTAAAAAAAAAAGAGTTGAATTGTCGACCAGAAAAGATGACTTTTTAACAAAATAGTTGAATTTTCAACCAAATTCTCTCATTTCCAATCAGGTGGTTGAATTTTCAATCAAAAAAAGATTAAAATTCAACCAGAAATTGTAGCATTTCCAAACAAATAGTTGAATTTTCAAGCCAAAAAGACGAATTTTCCAGAAGGCAGTTGAATTTTAAATCAAAAAAGTTCCTATTAAACCAAAAAAGATGAATTTTCTGACCAAAAATATTCATTCTTATTTTAAAAAACTATCGAAAAAAAAGAGTTTTTAACAAAACAGTTGAACTTTCGATAAAAAGATGACTTTTTAAGAAAATAGTTAAATTTTCAACCGGAACAAATTAATTCTGAACCACAAATATAATAGTAGATTTTTCTACAAAAAAAAATTAACTTTCATCCAAAAATAGTTAGATTTTCTTATTGGGTTCTATTAATTCAGTTCATATTTAAGAAGTTTTTTGAAAACAGGGAAAAAGAGAAAATTCTTCTAAATAGGAGAAAGTAAGAAAACCGGGAAATAAGGGAAAGAGTGTGAAGTCTGCGCTATACCAGAACTTTGGATACATCAATTTCTTATAGGGTTGATTTGTTAAAAAAATTACGTAGCAGTGTCGATGCCCCCCCCCCCCTATATAACAGATCGTAACATTTTCCCGAAACCTCTCTTCCAGAAAGCTGTTACGTTATTTATAGATGGCCCCGTTATTGGGATATCCCCTGACCACAACACTTATATAATTTTAAAAAGTGTAATTATGAACATAACAAAGCTGTTTAGGGAATGCAATGTTAAGAGGAATTGCAAAACATTATATAATGTTTATTCAAACAAGAAAGCTAATTGCAAACTTTACAAATATACTAACGAGAACGTAATGACACTGCAAAATAAGAAAATACAGCTATTCATGCGTGACTTTTGAAAAAATGATAATTATTATGCAATTTATATGCATACAGTCAAAAAGGTTATGTCCACGCACTGCAGTGCCTCTTGTCTGCTAATGAGTTGGATACCATTTAGTGTTCAGCTGTGTGCAATATGAAAAGGGTGAAAGATGACATCATTGTTGTCGACCGTAAATAGGGAATGAAGCAAATTCCTCAAGCTAATATATACGTTACATATGTCTTTCGCATCTGTACATACTCTGGTGATAATAAGCAATACAAATGCGAATAATCTTATAATTATGAAGTTCCGCGAAATATTATAATTTCCCTCGATTACACGTTTTTGTATTGCGGAAGTGATATTGTCTCATCCTAAAAATGTGAATATTTCACTTATGTACAAATCGAGGGCGAAACAACTCCTAATTACCTCTATATACAGAATTACTCCGGTTTACGTAAGATTACTCCGGATTGTATAGGACTACTCTGGATTACATAAAATTAAGACTCACTCGAATTTTCAGCACTGTAAAAAAAAGTATTATTTCAGTCTCGAGTGGCACTAAAATGAGATCGCTAGTAGTGGGGACCCAGATTCATTTGTTTTACATTGAAAATAACAGCACGAAGTTCTCCTATTCAAAAACAGGACACCTAAAAAATGATACCCTAAAAAAAGAGATCTCTAGTTTTTACAGTGAACCAAAAAGGATTACTTTTTAACAAAATTGTTCAATTTTCATCATAATATATGTTCTTTTAACCAAATAGTTGAATTTTTAACCAAAAACATTAATTACACTAAGTTACAAAATTTTATCAAATTCGTGTTTCTGAAACTAACCTTCTTTTTTTCGTAGCATCAACATTTTCGGAAATATTAAAGATTATATGTTCAGTGACCAATTAAGAATGAAAAAATAATATTACGCACATGCAAAAACGTAAAAAACATAAGGTCACTTTCGAAAACACAGTCATAGTACATGCATCAGTCTTCAATTTCAACCCTATTAGAAACCTTTAGCATTTTCTGTTTGTTTTATACAAGGTTTAAAAAAAAAACCCAAAAAATGGGGGTTTTCACTTTTTAAACCTGTTTTTCTGGAAAACTCGAAAAGATAGAACATTTTCGCCTTCAGGTTCGTATTCTGCGGAAAAAAAACATACAGAAATCTTTCATCAATTGATGATAAACAACATCTTGTTACCTAGTATTATCAACCAAAAAAATTAATTTTCTACCGTAAAAGGCGAATTTCCAATAAAATACACGACTTTTCAACGAAGTAGTTGAATTTTCTACTGAAAAAGATAGATTTTCCACCAAAAAATAAATATTTTAATTTTCAGTCAAAAAATTAATTTTCAACCAAAAAGAACGGGTTTTAAACACCATAGTTAAATTTTCAACCAAAGAGATGAATTTTCAAATAAAATGATGAAACTTAAACAAGAATAAATGACTTTTTAACAAAATTGTTAAATTTTCTGCAAAGGAATTAACTTTTAACCAAAAGAAATTAATTCTCAACGAAAAATGTAGTAGCTGATATTTCAACCACAAAAAATTTTTATTTTAAATCAAATGAAGTTTAATTCAACAATAAAAGACAAATTTATAACAATATACATGAATTTTCTGATAAAATAGTTCAATTTTCAACTAAAATTATGCATCTACAAACAAATAATGAATTTTTAACAATGTATGCAGTACGACTTTCGACCGAGTAGTTGAATTTTCAACATCAAAAAAATTAATTTTTTCAACCAAGATTAATTTTCTACGAAAAAACACCAATTTTTAACTGAATAAATTAATTTTCAACCAAATAGTTCATTTTTAGTTCGAGAATTTTTTTTTTGTCATTCATTACAGTAATTGAGAGAATTTTTAATTCTTTTAAGAATATATGGCATGTATAATTTAAATTTATGTTTGACAGCTTTAAATAAAACTGTATTTTGCTGATTTTCAGTTGAATATTTCTGAGCATTATTCATCTCGCAAGAATCTCAGGTGTCTGGTTTAAATCAATTACATTGCACCGATAACGTTAATGAAGATAAGGAGATTTTTTAGAGGTCCACAATTTTTTTTAAATAATTACAGTACTCTTGCCATTCATAAGGCTGATATTAATATTTATAATAATATTTCTAAATAGCAATAAAGAACTAAATGTTTAAAAATGTTATAGAATTTCATGAAATCTGAATAACAATTTAGAAGAGAAGGTAGCCCAAACTGTCACACACACAATCTCGTTTTATGAGAACACATGGATTTCAATAATGGGACATCTTTATATCCGAAAATATAAATAGCCATTACAGTACACCTACAAGATTTGTCAGAGATACAAGTCTGTCTCGTACTTTTTTTTCTTTAAACTTGCAATCATACCAATTATTATATAACTCTTTAATGAATAACTAAATAAATATATTTCATGTAATTTTATATTTTGTGACTTAACCAACTTTTAATTTTACTAAAGGAATGTTTCATTAATGCTTGCCAATTACTGAAAGACTCTTTTATATTGTAACATTCCCTCTTGTTAAAAGAAACAGTTTTAAAATGAAGAATAGCTTCAAAAATTGCGAAATGATAAGATTAGAATAAATAATATTATCCTGTTGACACTTACTGGAATTGAGGAAAAATATTCTGCTCAATTTAATATTGTTTAACACGAGTTATGTGTGAAACAGATTTCGTGAAAAAAAAATGTTTGAGTATTTTAGACTAGAGTTTAGCGGATATTACATAAATTTAGTAGAATACTCATACAAATGTTATGTAATTCGTTCCTCTTTCCAGTTCAAAATGTTCAAAAATAAAAATAATCAATGTGTGCACATGGAAGAATTTAAAGTCCAATCTTATATTAAATTTAAATTCAATTAAATATTAAATAAACAGAACGAAAGTTGAAAAATGATATAGATCTTGAATGGCACAAAATTCAACATGGTGCATTTAAATATACTGTAAATTCGTTTCCCATCATATACCTTCTTCCGTTAGGATTATTCTCATTGGATAGAGTAGACAATGAAGAAAATAAAAAAAAATGTATGAGAAAGTATTTGAAATATATGGTAAACATTAGAATGCTTTAAACTCTATAGTGCAGCTGCATGTTACAAAATTCAAACCAGCATTCAATTTTATTACAATCGCATTGTGCCATGCCTATCGCATACAAATTTAGAATTGAATATTAGTCGTATTAAGATTCTGAGCCCCCAGGTTGAAACTGACTGAACCTTATAACCATTTTGATAAAAATGTTAATGAGCAGGTGCCGTCATTGTGATAACGAAAGTGGCAACATTGATAGCGTGCCATTATCTATGTAACTCTAAGGAAAGAAAATTGTTTTGCTTAGAAGAGGAAGTAGATTTTGCGAAAGGCTTTTTTATTTAAAAAATTGTACCTGGATTATTAGTGACCTCGCGAGTTGCATCTTTAATACCAGGTTTATCGATTAACCAAAAGTCGATTATATTTAAACAATGACTAACTCTTTGAAAAATTAATTTTTGGCAATGACTCATTGACCTTGATTAAAATTTCAATTTTGTGCTTTATTGTATCTCATATGAAGATCGAAATCTTATTTGACTATCCTTAATGAGAAAAATTACCATGCGAAGAAAAGGACTGTAGTCTATATAAGAAATGTAAACCTTAGGGAAAGGGTATTTTATACAACGATTAGAGAACCAATAGCAATTAGGTTTGTCAACAACCGCGAAACCCTATCTTGATTAGAAAAGGTGCACCTTTTCTAATAGTTCTGTCAATACTTTCTGGCAGTAGTTTCTTTTAAGAGATGTATTTTTTAGTGTAAAAGACCAACTTTTGTTTGTCTCTTATAGATATTAGTTTAATTAATGACAATTCATGATATTTCTTTTATTCCAAGGTAGTTTCTCTTCGCAAGGAATAGATGTCTAAAACTCCTCCAACCGTGAAATGAAGATAAACTGTCCTTGAATGAAAGCTTTTTTTAAAAAGGTAGTGTTTAGTCTTGCATATCATCTACTGTTGACAGTGTTATCCCACTAAATCCCGAAGTATGATTTGTGATAAGAAAAACTCTGATGATACATTTGTCCACCGATTTGCGAAACAGATAGCATTAATCCTTTCGTAAGCTAACACAGATTTATAAAAAATCAGAGATATGATCTAGAAGAATCCAGACTATGGTGAGTTGTGACACGTGACATCAGAAGACGTCTACAAACGGACTGATGTTAATCAATACTCAGAAAACCGAGCAGGAAACAAATTGAATAAAAGCTAAAAAAAATATCATCAGGAAGATCCACCACCATATAATAATCGACTAAATTCGAACCTCATCAATGGAGCTGTTACTTCCATCTAATCTAGCTTCCTCTTCGACGGTGGCAGGATTCCTCTCGGGTGTCTTGATCACCTTGACGTTCGCCATGGTGCCCTTGATGATGATGTTATTGGCCCTGAAGTAATCGTCTGCCTCCTGATCCACAACGAGGAGCTTGGTCTCGCTGGGGAACGCTTTGATGCGATCGACCACCTGTTTGTGGGTCTCATTGGCGATGTTGATTTCGTTAACTTCCACAATCCGGTCTCCTTGACGTAGACCGGCCGCCTCGCTGGGCGAACCCTCGTCCACTTTCCCAATAAACTGACCGGTTTTACCTTTCTCGGCATGGAGATTAAACCCATAGCCATCGAAATCTTCCCACTTGACGATGTGGCAGAGCCGCGCACTAGGAACTTTTTGATCGCCCTTCAGTAACGACATGGTCACCTTAAGGTTTCACTAGAACTCTTCTGATAGACACCAACCGCACGCACACGACACGCGCGAACGACTGATGCTGATATCACCAACCTCGTGTTGCCAGTGTGCCTGTTGCCTTCCTTCCTTTCCCTCTCTCGCACCACGTCAGGTATACGATTCACTTTATCTATCCGAGCCGGCAAACAACAACGATACCACTCTTGGATCAAAATATTTCTAGATACTTCAAAACTGATCCAAGATCTTGGAATCTGCTAAAATTTAGGGGCTTTTGGTTCAAGGTTCTTGTCTCCTTTTTTTTCTTCTTTCCCTCGTTCTTCAAATGGTACCAGTGGTATCCACTCTTCCTTTCGTTTCTGATTCCCTCTGTCTACCTGCCATGAGGTTTCACGATGCGAAATCCACAACGCCGTAGGAGGCAGGCAAAATTTCTTTGAAGACGAAAATAGAACTTGAAAGTTGCTGTGGAGAACACGCGCTGATTTGACTCAGATGGACTCGTATGATTCGTAGCACGAGGCGACACGACAACGGAATCCATGCGAGGCGCTGTCGCCGACTTGAAAAAAGAAAGAAAGTGAAGTTTTGTGAGAGGAACTAAGAGAAAATATTATGGTGAGGAGAAAATAACCTCTAGCGCCTCTACACGGCAGGTGAGAGAAACCTGTGCCGGTTTTAAGAGCGATACCTGCGATCGATTGATTCATTCAGGTGTCGTGTTCCTCAAGGTCACTCTGTAGTAGTTTTTGAAATCATCAATGTTGCAGAGTAGAGGAAAATATCATTGGAAGAGTTCTCCTACATATGTCGAATACAGGGAGTACCTGATGACAATGAGATGAAATCCATTGCATGAGAACCTGTAATTGACCATTTTTGCTAAAGAACATAAAGATTCGCGGTAGTAAATCGCCGCCAAGTAAAAAAACTGCGATTTGCATCAAACCTTTTGGAATCAATACAAAATTCATAAAAAATAACTTCTGCGCATAAATATTTTCCATAATATTTAGCAAACTGCGTATAGCAAATTCGGAAAACCTTAAAAATATATGACTTTTAGTAACTAGCCATAACTACAGCCTACACCAATCAACCGATTGGTACCAAAATTTTAGAATGAGTCTATTGGGGGAAATTCTTGATGAGTTTTTTTTATGAAATTTTTATTGATCAATTATTTTCAGATATGTTGTACTTTTTATGTAATAAATCGATTTTTTATTAATTAACCACACCTACAGCCTACGCCCTACAGTGCTACACTATTCGACCGATTGGTACCAAAATTTGAAGAAAATTCTTTTGGATGAAATTCTTGATACATTTTTCAGGAAATATGGATTCATCCATTATTATTTTTAGATATTTTATACATTTTATCACAAAAATTCGATTTCTTAGTAAGTATAAATAGCCTAAACTTCAGAATCGATTGGTACCATATTTTTAGCATAATTTTGTTGGATGAGATTTTCGATGAATTTTCAGAGCTTCTGATTCATCAATTATTTTTCGACTTTCAATGAAAAGGTGCTTGCCCATTCCGGTTTTTTAATGATTCTTTTTTGAGGAGAACCTTCTTAGGTTTTGACTTTTTGAGTACAGTCTTTGTTAAACCTTGCCTTGAAAACAGCTCAGTCTTAAAGTTTTATTTACTTAACCTTTCAGTTTCGCGTCTGAAAAAATGATCCCAAGTGTACAAGAACATTCGCATTTTTAAATTAAAATACTATAATAATAAAAATACCTTTTAAATTGGTGGAAAACGGTAACAAATAAAGTATATAATATTCTCCGTAAAACTAAAAAATAACAATCTTCTAGCTCTAATATTTTAGAAGATATGGCCTTCAGAAGCGACTTTGAGTTAAAATTGTGTGTAAAATTTAATATTTGTTTAAGTATCTCATTTGTATTGCATCCTACATAAAAATTTTGCTTTGTTAAGTTTACGTAAACTAAATTCCCTGAAAAAAAAACTATTAAAAAAAATGTTTTAAGTTTTAACTGCAATGGATCCTAGATTATCGCTTCCTGAAATAAACCAATTTTTCATAAAAACTTGTTAATCACGTAGTTTCTGAAAATACTTCGCTTCGTTGCACCAAATATTCATACTTGTACCTAAATTATTTTAATTTTAATTTTGTTATATTACCTAGAGATGTGAGCGTGCTTTTCAAAAATCTAAATAATTTGCGAATATTTTTATTTTTTAAAACAAGCTCACTTTTCTAGGAAATATTTCAAAAATTCTATTGTCGTTGAAACATAATTTTTTTTCAGTTTTTTAAGGAATTTAGTTTACATAAACTCTGTACTGTGTTTTTTACAAAATGTACCAGAAACGAACAATTTCCAAAAAACTAATTTTTTTGCCGTTTTAAATCAATTCAAAAAGATTTCACATAACGCTTGTCCTTGAACACATTGGAACTATTTTTTTTTTTACGCGAAACTGAAGGAAGCAAATAAAATATTACGACTAAGCTGTTTTCAAGCCAAGGTTTAAAAAAGACTTTACTCAAAAAGAGAAAAAACTAAGATATTTTAAAAGGCCACCTAACGGTTTTTTTCATTTTCTTAAAATATTCCGGAGGTTTCCCCAAAAAAGAATCAGCAAGAAACTGGGATAAGCAAGCACATTTTCAATGAAAGTGTGTTCAAGCTAGTCAATACTTTAGAACTAGTTGGTACCAAATTTTCAGCATAATTTTTTTGGATGAAATTCTCCATAAATTTTTAGGAACTTTTGATACAAAAATTATTTTTCGATATTTTGTACGTTTTATGAAAAATATAAAATGATTGGCCACCACAACAGCTTACTCTTTAGAACCTTTGGTACCAAATTTTTAGCATAGGTTGCTGAAATAAATTCTCGATGTTTTTTAAGGAATTTCGGTTGATCAATACTAATTTTTGATATTTTGTACATCATTTGAAAAAACATCAAATGATTAGGTCATGGCCACCACGTATTATCAATATTAAGACCAATTATACCTTTATTTTTTTGCATCACAGATGTTTTTAGTAATACTTGAGATTTTCAAGAATGATTCTGAGAATCATAATTTCTAACTTTTTATGTAACAGCTTTATATAACAACAATTAGGTTTTTTATAATCTTTCATGCAAATTTTAAGCAAAAAAATAATAATTTGGCTTGGTTCCTGATCTGAAAAGTTTTCTTTCTTAGTCACCTAAAATAACTGAGTTTATACTATCTTTGATGGTTAATTATAGCTTTTGCTATATAGTGAAAACCTACTCATCTGAAAAATAAACGTGAATTTGCGCTTTCCTTTCTGTAAATAGTTAATGAAGTTTTTATGACTTCAAATGTAAAAGGGTGTTTTTAAACCAAAAAATTGCAAAAACTTTAAGGAAAATGGAACTAACACATTGCAGCATTGCAAAAACGTACCTTTAAAACATTCAAGTGTACAAATTTCTTTGTTTTTCATCAGGATCAGGAGTATCTTTAAAATTATCCTTTCCTTTCTTTACATCAGTTACTTTATTCTTTTATTCGTCTCTTGTTATTTTCTAAAATCTAAGCAACTCTTTATTATTCATCCCACGGAATTTTTCTGTAAGATATTCAATGATCGTAGACGATACATGTTTTATAACGACTTATTCAACAATAAACAGGAGGAAAAAATACTTAAATATTCTCCCTATAAAACAATTGACTTTTCACAGATTCGATGAATCACAGTATTGACGATTTTGACCTACAAGATCTCACACACATGGTATGAATCATTCAATGCAGTTGCAGTGCGTCTATGACCGCGGGTCAAAGAGAAATGACCGCAAATCTTGCAATAGAAGACAACTAGTCAGCAGAAACAAAATAGGGCAATGAACATAAACATCCAAAAAGTTTACTTTAAAAAACAAGTTATTAAACACTATCATTAAAGATTCAATAGTTAGGTGATCGTTAAATAAATTTCAGGATGACCTAAAAACTTAATTTTTAAAATTCCTGACTTTTTCATGATATTTCCCTGACCAATTTTTCCTTTTTCCTGCCCATTAATATTCAAAGACCAGCATTTTGATATTGTAAAATGTTTAACGTAGAACCTTCTCTAAACGGAACAAACAAATTTTTTATTTAAATTTCAAATTTTCAAACCTAACAAATGATATTTCTATTATAAAAGATGAATTTTCAATCCAACCTAATGCAGTTTTAACAAAAAAAAAGTTGATTTTTAACCAAAAAAGATAGATAGAAAAAATAGTTAAACAAACAAAAATTTTTTTAATCTATTTGCATTTTCAACATACTTATTGAATTTTGTAAAAGACACGTGAATTTTTAACAAAAAAGGATGCATTTTCCATCCAAAAGGACCAATTTTCTGTCCAAACAGACGAATGTTCAACAAAACAGTTGAATTTTCGACTGAAAAAGATGACTTTTAAACAAAATACTTGAAGTGTCAACAAAATAATTAAATTTTTAACAAAATAGTTGCATTTTTAAACAAATAGTTGAATTTTCTACTTACAAAGATAAATTTTCATCCAAATAATCGAATATTCAAACAAACAAGAATAAACTTTAACCAAAAAAGTTGCATTTCCAACCCTATAGTTGCATTTTTAAGCTAAAAAGTCGAATGTTTCAGATAACATTTGACTTTTAAACCCAAAAAGATGAACTTTAAAAAAAAGTCCATTTTAAATCCAGATATATTTTCAACTAAATAGTTAAATTTTCAAGCCAAAAAGAAACATTCTTCAGAAGAAGGTTGAATTTTCAACCCCAAAAGTTGAATTTTCATCAAAAAGAGAAATTCTCAGCGAATAATGTAATTGTAGCTGATATTTAAACCAATAAAAAACAAATTTTCAACAAAATAGTACAAGTTTAAACCAAAAAGATAAATTTTCAATGAAAAAGATGATTTTTTAAACAAAACAGAAAAATGTTTAACCACATAGTTGATTTTTTAGTCAAGAAAGGAAAAAAAAGTTAATCCAAATTGTTAAACTTTCAAGCCAAAGACGAATTTTCCGTAAAACAGTTGAATTTTCAGCCTGAAAATATAAATTTTTAACAAAAATGTTAATTTTCAACCAAACAGTTGCACTTTTGACCAAAAATGGGGAAATTCAAAACCAAGAAGATTGGTTTTCTAGCAAAAACACTAATTTTAAACTAAAAAATATGAATTTTCAACCAAAGATGGAAAAGTTACGTTTTCAATTTAAAAAATTAATATTAAACAAAAAAACAGTTCTCAATGAAATAGTGAAATTTTCAAAAAAAGAGATGAAACTTTAACCTAAATAAATTTTTAACTAAAATGATGAATCTTTAACTGGAATATTTATATTTTAAGTTTAAGGAAATTAATTTCATCAAGAAAAAAAGTAATTATGAATCAAAGAGATGAATTTTCAACTAAAATGTCGAATCAACAACAATATGATTTTTTAACCAAATGGTCGAATTTATAATGAGAAAAAAGATTAATCTTCAACCAAAAACAGTTGCGTTTTCAACAAAATAGTTAAATTTATTTTCAAAACCAAAAAAGGGGAATTTTTAAACTAAGAGATGATTTTTCAACTAAAATGATGAATCTTCCACAAAAAAGTGATTTTTTAAACAAAGTAGTTCAACCTTTAAGCAAGTAGTTCAATTTTTAACCAAAAAGATGAATTTTTGACAAATAATGTAATAGTAAATATTCGAAACAAAAAATAGTTTTACTTTTAATCAAAAACATTTGTATCCAACAAAAAAATACAAATTTTCAACAAAATTGTTCATTACTCAACCAAAGAAGATTAATTTTCAACCAACCAGTTGCACTTTTATAAATAAAAAATGAAATTCCTACTAAAACAGATGATTTTTAAACTAAAAATACGAATTAAAAAAAGTTGAATTATCAACCAAGGAAGATTCTTGTAGAATTTTCGTTACCAGAGTATGAATTTTCAAGAAAAAGTAATTTTTTTACCAAAAATTTTAATTTTCAAAGCGGAATTTTCAACAAAACAGACGAATTTTTAACCAAAAAGGGTGACTTCTTAACAAACTTGTTGAATTTTTAATTAAATAATAAAATTTGTGACTAAAAATATAATCGTCAGGTTGTCAAATACTACAAAAAATAAATAAATATAAGGTAAATAAATTACCAACAAGAATATTATTTCAGGGTGGCCGCAAAACTTCATTTTCAAAATTCCCTAATTTTTTCCTCAAACAATTTTTCATTTTCCCTGACCATTAATATTCGAAGACCAGAATCTTAATCTTGTAACATTTTTAACATAGAATCTTTTATAAACGGAATAAAACAATTTGAAATAAAATTTTGAAAATGAAATTGAAAAACATAAACTTAAAAAGCTCAAACTGTGTAACAAAATAGCACAAGAAGGCTTAAAAAGAAGTATGTTTCCAAAAATCAGTATTTTAATCTAAAGTTCGGTTCTTTGCGCCTTTCTCAAAAGTGGAATTTGGTAAATATTTGAATGTGTTTCTCTCTATTATATCAGTGAATTTTTCCCGAATCTGAGGTGAAGTCTCAGTAAATTTCCTTCAGAGGCGTGGCTTATAAATTTCTCGAAAGTGATCCACTGTGAGTCAATTATAACAATTTGATGGCGCACACTAATTGCTTGTACAACTCGTCAGAATCTGCAATTGCTTGTACACACAATGGTGGCCTCGGGGCAGGATTTTGAGTAGTGATAGCTTATCAGGTTCACGACAAACTCTCGCTTGCATACCAACCGTTATTATTGGCCACCTCAATCAAAGAATAAGCATGTTAATAAATGAGAATAAAAAAACATTTTGATGAGAAAATACCAGAAAATGATGAAAGTCTTTAGATTATTTCATTATCAGATTCGGTATCTGTTTTTCTCGACTCTTAATTTCCTCTAGAAGTCAACGAACATTTGAATACCTGATTTATTATAATCGCCAATAAATATTGCCATTAAAATGGAGAGAAAAATTATTTTTTAGAATGAGAGCTCTTCATGCGTATCGTAACAATTATCGGTGACTGGTAAATAGGTGTGATGTAACTCTGCATAACAATAGTAGCAAAATCAGCAAGTGCTGGCACATTGCGATAAAAGATGTTCCACAAAGTCGAAAAAAATTCTGCTGAAAGTGTGTCTATACAAATTTACATGACCCTTTTCCGTAACTAAGTAAACAAATCTTCACTGAAAATAAATTTATCATATAAAACTAAAATATACATATATTTCAAAACAGTGTTTAGAAGTGATACACATGGAAAAAATTAGCATTGAATTAAGAAAATATCGGTAAGAATACGAATGATACAAGACACTGGAAAGCCCATTTAAATACAGTTTCGGGCATGGTTCTAAATGGCCTTCACTTAATGCGAACACTACATTCGCTAGCTCCAAAGGTAAACAGGCAGCACCAGGTGAATCATTTTTGTTGGATTTAAACGCATGATGCAACCTGATGCAACTAAATCGAGGTGAGTGCGGTCCTCTTGCTGTTTATCACGCTTGACTGAGCAGCGTCTCCCGCGCTCCCCGCATCAGCAAATTCCGAGGCCATCAGTTCTGCTAGGAACAACGTAAATGGGAGATACTTAAATGGGATTCTCTGTGTATTTTCGAAATTAAAGAACATTTCTCTTGTCTCTAAAAAATGTACTTGAAGAAAATCAAGTTTCTTCCATCGAGTACATTTTCCAGACAAGAAAAGTATTCTTGGATCAAAAAAATATTGGATTGTCCATATTCGTAACGATATTATCTTGATTCAATACTAATTCTTCCTTCCGTGTGGTAAGTCTTTATTACAGGGTGGCCAAAATACTTTTTTTCCAAAATTCCTTGACATTTCCCTGATTTTTCCCTGACCAATTTTCCATTAGTCCAAATAATTGCATTTTCAACCTACAAAGAATTTTCAATCAAATGGTCGAATTTTCAATAAAAAAAGATTAAAATATTAGCAACAACAGTTCCAATTTCAACCAGATAGTTCAATTTTCAACCAAAGAGTTGAATTTTCAACAAAATACTTAAATTTTCAACGGAATAGTTGAATTTTTTACCGAATAGTTGAATTTTCAACCTATAAAGATGAATTCATAACAAAAACGTAATAGTTGATATATCAAACAAAACAGATTATGTAATTTTAAGACCAAAAAGATAAATTTTCATGTAAGAAGATTAATTTTCTATCAAAAAGGCTAACGAATAAATAAAAATAAAAAGGGTGATTTGTAAAAATACAAATAATATTTGTATTTATGAATCTATAATATACATTATCTTCAAACAAATAGTTGAATTTTAAACTGAAACAGATCAATTTTCGATAAAAGATGAAAAATTTAAATTTTTAGTAAAAAAAGAATATAATTTTCATTAAAAAAACGAATTTTCAACAAAATAGTCCAATTTTCAACGGGGAAATATGAATTTTGAACAAAAAATATCATTTTCAACTGAACAGTTACATTTTGAATAAAAAGGAAGAAAATTTAAACCAAAAATATTAGTTTTCTACGAAAAAATGTCGAATTTTCAACTAAAAAAATCAATTTTCAACTAAAAATGAAATAGTTACCTTTTCAGGTAGAAAATTAATTTATGACAAAAAACGTATTTTCAACGAGAGAGTAAAATTGCCAACCAAAGCGATGAATCGGGAAATAAATGTTTAACAAAGTGGCTTAACTCTTACCCAAGTAGTTTCATTTTCAATAAAAAAATATCACTTTTCAACAAAATAGGTCAACTTTCAACCAAAGAGGTGAATTTTCAAGTGACAAATGATGTATCTACAGCTGGAATGGTTAAATTGACAGTTTAAAAAATTCATTTTCAACCAAAAGAAAAGCATTTTTAAAGAAAGAGATCAATTTTCAAATAAAAAGGTAAATTCTCAAGGAATAATGTAAAAGTAGATATTTCACCCAAAAAAATTTTAATTTTAATTAAAAAACAGTTCAATTCAACCGAAAAAGACGAGTTCTCAAACAAAATAGTAGAATAGTGGCATTTTCATTTAATAAAGGTTTCAGTTGAATTTTCAACAACAAAATCTGAATTTTCAACTCAGAAAGACGAATTTGTAAAAATAGAGTTGAATTTTAATCCAAATAATAAAATTGTTAACTAAAAATACAATCTTTTGGAGAAAGAAATGTCTCCCAGACCAATTTTTCATCTTTCCTAACCATAATCCTGTAACATTTTTAACAGAGAATCTTTTATAAACGGAATAAAACAATTTCCAATGAAAATTAAATTTTTTGTAAATTATTATCCTTGACAGTTATTTAAAGTCCTTTTGTAGAAATGCCCTAGCTTTTGCAAGTTTTTTTTCAAAGTCCCTGATTTTTCCCTGACCTACGGCCACGCTGAAATTATATACATATTTTGTGTATCACATTCCAGATATTTGTTTATTTTTTCGAAGTGATAAGCCAGATAATAATGGCATCCTGTTACATTATCTCTCGGTACTTCCTTCATTCAAAAACAGATCAGCACTCGGTTCTGAATTTAAAACGGAATGTACTCTGAAATTAAAATTTTACAGCAAAAGACTTTGCACGTAAGTAAATTTCTAAGCAGATTATAATCAAACGATAGTTTTCAATTACCAGTTATCTAATCTAGTCGATGACGAATCGGAATAACACGTATGATTTTTCTGCATCTACTTTACAATATATTTGCATTCACACATTACGCTACCTGTACAAAAACGTGTAAAAGTAGGTGTTAGGAGACTAATCTTATAAAAATAAGGAGCTTCAAGCTTTTTACAGCAGTTGAAGATTTTCGTCGATTTTTTCCCCTATAAAACGTAGAAAATAGTTTTGTTTATTTATCTTTGGCCACGTGTCCTTCACAGAACCATCTTTGAATGAATGACTCGACAGGTGGATAAGGAACGGAAAGTTTGGCAGTACAATATGTAAAAAATAAAAATTGGACCTTGTTTAGAATCGGAAATAAAGTCAGCAAATGAAAAAATAAACGGTTTATGTATATAAACTATCTCATTTCATCATTATCATGTCTTTTTATGTATATTGAATAGTGAAAAACGATTTTGAGAGTCATTTTTGGAAGGGTTTTTTTAATTATAGATACGCACCTGTTTAGGTGTTCTTTGGTAGTAGTAGCGCGTACAATACAAGGGGAAAAGAGCGTGATGGTATGTGACGCTTCCGACCACTTTACCACAGGTAATCAGGTATTTCTTCTCTAAGGTGAATCTAATATCAACCCTTTTTTATTTTTGTTATGTAACTAGTAATTAGTTTAGAATCATGTTCTTTTTGAATAAAAAACATTAGATTAGTTACATTTCAATATTTTATGAAACAATCATTTTTAGAGATTAATAAGGTTTACTTTTTCTTTTAAACTTAGATTTTGTAACTTATTATTATGTATTTTAGCATTATTCATTAGGGCTGAGTGAAAATACTAAAATTATTCTCATCGTTTGTTCAGCGAAACAAATTTGTGGATTGGCATCTGAAAAATGTAAAAAAAAAAAAAGAAATCTTGAAATCGGTTCATATCTTGTTAGAAAATTGAAAAAAATGTGCAATTTCTTGAAGAATGCTGTCAAGTTTCTTGTATGTGTAGTTTTTGCTAGTGAAAAGTTATAAAACACCATAAATTAAAAAATATATTTTGTGTTCATTTTCTAATTTTTTGAAAAAGTGCAAAAAACATGTTTTTTTTTATTGATTTAAATGCACATTTTTTTGAAAAAAGGTGAATATATTGAACTTAAAACTTCTTGAGCTTGGTCCAAAGAAACATGCTATTATTTTCCTTTCTTGTAAATTTTTTTTTTTTAGTGTTTAAAACATTCCAAAATCGCGAAAAAAAATGCAATATTCCTAAACCACGATAACAAGATTTTTCTGAAAAAGCATAATGATAATATGTTTCCTTCGTTCAAGCTGATTACATTTCTAGTGCGACATATTCAACTTTTTTTTTAAATCCGCTCATATTGCTCAATCCAAAAAACATGCTTTTTGCACATTTTCAAACAATTCTAAGTTAAGCCTAATTTTTTGATTTCCAAAATTATTATTATTAGTGTTTAATAGAAAAAACCTAACATATAAGAAATTCGACATGATTTTTTAAAACTAATAGGCCTTTTTTAATTTTCAAAACCGAAAACCAAACAGAAGATATTAACCGCGCTTTCAAAATGTTTTTTTTTTTATTACTTTTTTCGCATGCGAACCAAAAAATTATTTTCACTTGCTCAAAATAATCACTCCGCCTTATTGGTTATTAACCAGATTCTTCTTTTTAATCGAATTTTAATTTTTTATTAACAATTAAAGGTTTGAAAGATATGAAGAAGTATCATAATTATAATAAATAAAATTGAATTAAGTGATCATATTGCATTCCTTGGTTTCTGTCTTATGTTAAACTAATATCTAAAAGTTTATATAAAAAAAGGAATAGTTATAAAACTTTAACAACTTTAACTTTTCAGTTTGGATATTATATTAAGTATTTTTTCGAATTTAATGTTTTTGAAAAATAGTACTTATGTGAAACGCAATAAAAATTGATTTATTAGATTTAATAATTTTTAATAATTTAATGTATTATAATTATTTTGCGCCTGAATAATGTTTATCCTCGAAGCTCAGAAGCAAGAAGGTAACATACTGTGCAGTATGCTACATAACACAATACACACTTCGTTAATTTATTTTTTGATAAAAACTCTAAGTTCTTAATAAATGAAAATAAACTGCATTTTTTCAAATTGACATTCATAATTTCTCTTTTTTTCAGACTCAGGTTGCATCTTTTTTTTTGTTTTTATAACCAATACATGAGATATTTAAAAATATAAAATTTATGTCTTTTGGATTTAACTTTTCATTATTAAAAAATAATAAATTATAGGCTTATGTTACATATTGCAAATCTATGTTTCACGATATTTTACATATAATTTCCGTAACTTATTTCCTGTCATATATACATTTAATTATACGAATGCACATATACGATTTTAAATATTGTTTTTACTTTATAACAATAAAATGCACATTGCAACTAATTTTCTTATAAGGTCATAGAAAGAAGAGTGGTTTGAATTTACTTTCATGGTAAAAAAATTCAAAGTTCCATAGTTCTTATTGATTTTTGCTGCACGCTTTATTTTATATTTAGAAATATAGAGAGATTTCTTAATTAAAGGAAATTGCATTGAGATTATTCAATATAATAGTCACGAAATATAATACTGGTTGAATGTTATGGCATCCAAATTCCAGATTAGTATAGAAAAATGTTTCGTAAAATCTGATTATTACTTTAACAAAGAATACCAAATTATTTCTTTAAAATGAGCCGAAGAAACTTGAAAAATCTTTAATGTGCACCATACAAACACAGTACAAATAAATACTTCAAATATGTGCTCCTAAAAATTGTTGGCATTATATTTAGTAAAATTTATCTGAATTTATGACCGTCTTCTGAAATTTAGATACTGGGGTCTCAAATTTATACCATTTTTTCTTAAATCCAGAAATATCTATACCGGATTTCCAGCAAACTAATTATAAGATATAAAAACTGTAAACACATGCTCTTACTATCTAGTTTTTAAGATATTAGTAATATTTAACAGACTGTCGGAAAAACTTTTATATATTTTTTTTTTCACAGAATTACAAAAAAAATTATTCAAATTATTACACTTTACATTTTTGCATCGAATTCAGCCTGGACCGAATCCATTTCAAATATCAAACTCTCGGGGAACGAAATATGTTATGGGTTTTAAAGGAAATTAGGGGGTACGTATTTTTTTCCGATTTGCGAAAAAAAAAAATTGTCTACGAAGTTTTGCCTATTTGAATGTTGTGCTTTGTTTTTCGAAATAACCTATATTTTTCATTAAACCTCTATAAATTCTTTCAAAATATGTCGACAAATGTGTAAAACATGAAAAAAAAATATTTTCTGGAAAACCCTACCTTTTTTATTCTTTCCAATATTTTTAAGAAGCTTTTGCTAGTGTAAGAAAAGCATCCTATAAATTTTATGCAGGATAAAAGATTTTTGAGGCCAGGAGAATTTTTTTTCTAAAAGTATAATTTTCTAACGTTTTTCGTATCTGCCGTTGTTTGCGAAAAAATAAGAAAATTCGATATCATGAAGAAACAATCTCCCGGACATAATAAAAATTATTCAGCACACATAAAACTTACAAGATTTATTCCCCATGATAGTAAAAATTCAACTCTAAAAACCAACATAGAATCTTTTATAAACGGAATAAAATAATACAATATCAGATTAAAAAATTGTATTTATTTATTTATTTCAATCAAAATGATAACTTTTGTACCGTAAAAAATGAATTTTCGACCAAAATGATTACTTTTTAACAAAATAGTTAAATTTTCAAGAATATACTTGAATTTTTTACCAAATTATTGAATTTTTAACCAAATGGTCTTTTTTTCAAACAAAAAAATATTAAACTTCAACCAAAGACAGTTGCATTTTCGACCAAATAATAAAATTTTTTTAAATACAGTTGAATTTTTTACAAAAAAAGGATGAATTTAAAACCAAATGGTCAAATCTTTAATAAAAAAAATTAAACTTCAACTAAAAACAGCTGCGTTTCCAACCAAATAGAAAAGTTTTCTAGCCAAAAAGAAGAATTTCTTAGGAGACAGTTGAATTTTCAACCCGAAAAGTTGAATTTTAAGCCAAAAAGGTGAATTCTCAACCAAAAATGTAATAGCTGATATGTCAACCAAGAAAAACAACTAATTTTTAACAAAATAGTTAAATTTTCAACATAATAGTTAAATTTGTAACCAAATAGTTAATTTTTTATCCTACAAAGGTAAATTCTGAACAAAAAAATGTAGTAGTTGATATTTCAACCAAAAGAGATGAAATTTCTACCAAAAAAGATGAATTTTTAAATAAAAAAGACAAATTGTCAACAAAATACATGAATTTTCAAACAAATAGTTGAATTTTCCACTAGAAAATATCAATTTTCAACCACAAATGAACATTTGCGATTTTCAGTGAAAAAATTTAATTTAACAAAAAAACTAATGTTCAACAAAACATTCAAATTTTCCAAACAAGCAGACGAATTTTCTACAAAAGACATAAATTTTGAAACAACTAGTTGAATTTTCAACTAAAAAAGATCAATTTAAAACCGCAAATGGAGAAGTCCAATTATCAATAAAAAAATTAAATTAAAAAAAAAGAATTTTCAACAAGAGGTTCAAATTTGCAACCAAAAAGATGATTTTTGAACTAAAATGATGAATTTTCCAAACAAAAAGACGAATATTCAACAAAATAAAAATTTTTTAACAGAAAGTTCATTCAAATTGTTAGAATTTCAAGCCAAAAGACGGATTTTCTGTAAAACTGCTGAATTTTCAATCCAAAAACATTTCAGACTAAGAAGATTAGTTTTCTACAAAAAAGTTCATTTTTGATAAAATAGTTAAATTTTCAACCAAAGTGATAAACCTTTAACTACAATAATAAATGTTTTATAAACTAGTTGAACTTTTATCTAAGCAGTTGAATTTTCAACGAAAAAAGATTTAATTTCAATTTTCAACACCAAAATATGAATTTTCAACAAAAAGTTAATTTTCTCCCAAATATATAGTTAAATTTTTAACCCAAAAAGATGAATTTTCAACAAAAAAGATGAATTTTGAACAAAAAATGATGAGTTTTGAACAAAATGGTTAAATTTTCCACCAAATAATATAATGTTTAACTAAAAATATAATAATTGTTTATAATGTTGGATGTTTACTGCTGAGTATTAAAAATATAATCATCAGGAGGAAGAAACTGCAAAAAAATAGAAATAGAAATACAAGGCAAATACAGTGCAATCTCTGAATGAGCCCTCTCCGAATAAGACCGGTTCTCCTAATCTTCGTTCGAAAGTTGTCCCCACTACTCGGCGCATCATAGAATCGGGGGCGAACCTCCGAATAAGACCGTGCGTGGAAATTGCGTTTTGATCTTAATTTATGCTTTGAATAATAGTATAGTAATGAAAATTTCAATTGATTGTAATAAATTTCATTAATATGTTGTTAATACTTATTAATATTTATACATTTCTTATACAAATATATTAATCAAATGGTTTAATTATCTCAAAGAAGGTAACACAAAGTAACATATTCAGCAATCCTTATTAAACAATGATATTTTTTAATTCAATTTAAAAAAAAAATAGTATCACATTAAATTTTGTCAAATACTGCCAAGCACATCTTGCAAATTACAAATTGAGTGTTTTCCCACAAATAAACATTTTACCTTACTCATAATACTTATTTAGAATAATATATTTAAAATATTCAAAATAATACTAATACTGATAACAATAGTATTAAGAATGTAATGTAGTTATCACTTGAATATGACTCGAATACAAGCGGTCCTATTCGGAGGTTGAGCCGAGAATTTTTCGTCGCGATGTCGGACATCTTAAACCTAGAATCTTTCATAAGCAGAATAAAACAATTTCGAATTACAATTTAAAAATTTATTATCATTGACAGATATTTAAAGCGTTTCTTATAGAAATTCCTTGGCTTTTGCAAGACTTTTTTCAAAATCCCTGACTTTTCCTTAACAAATAAAATTCGCTGACTTTAAATTGATCTAAATTTATAAGGCGACAAACCATTTAAGGCGACAAGACATTTTTACACAACTTAAGAATAAAATAAATATTTGTACAAAGATATCGATCTAAGGCCAGTAGACAAAAGAGAATTAACATCACATTATTTAAGACAAAGTCTGAATTTAAGATTTGAGTCTAAAATTAACACAAATTTTTCTGAATTTAAGAATGTACTAAAGTTATATCAACTTACAAAACGATTTATAAAATCGAAGAAAATATTCCCATTGTTAATTGTAACTAATTTTGGAAGAGAACTGAAGGTGAACTTTAAAAAATATAATATGATGTTAATGTTTTCTGTCTACATGGTCGATGATCAATATTTTTGTTAAAATATTGAGTATTAAAGTTGTGAAACACAACTTTTTAAAGTTGTGAAAAAAACCTCTCTAGCTCCGCTGGGATTCGAACTCCAGATCTTTCAGATTTCCGGTCTGATGCTCTAACCTCTAACCAATTAAGCTACGGAGAGACGAGAAAATTGTCTTCACAACTCCTACAAGTTGAATGTCGACGTCATTCAATGTACTTGCAAGATATTCCAAAACGAGATTGATTTTATTAATTGCTGTTATGTTTTTTGACCAGTGAATTATTTAAATAATATGATGTCAATGTTTTTTGTCTAAATGGTCGATAATCAAGATTTAAATATTGATTATTAAAGTTGTGAAATACAACTTTTTTAAAGTTGTGAAAAAAATCTCTCCAGCTCCGCTGGGATTCGAACTTTATATCTTTCAGATTTCCGGTCTGATGCTCTAACTAATTAAGCTACGGAGAGACGAGAAAATTGTCTTCACAACTCCTACAAGTTGAATGTCGACGTCATTCAATGTACTGGCAAGATATTCCAAAACGAGATTGATTTTATTAATTGATGTTATGTTTTTAGACCAGTGAATTATTTAAATAATATGATGTCAATGTTTTTTGTCTAAATGGTCGATAATCAATATTTAAATATTGATTATTAAAGTTGTGAAACACAACTTTTTGAAAGTTCTGAAAAGAATCTCTCTAGCTCCACTGGGATTCGAACTCCAGATCTTTCAGATAGACTTAGAGTTTTCAGTTTTTTCAGAGTTTCCAGTTAGAGCATCAGACCGGACATCTGAAAGATCTGGAGTTCGAATCCCAGCGGAGCTAGAGAGATTTTTTTCACAACTTTACAAAATTTGTGTTTCACAACTTTAATAATCAATATTTAAATATTGATTATCGACCATGTAGACAAAAAATATTAACATCATATTATTTAAACAATTCACTGGTCAGAAAACGTAACATTAATTAATAAAATAATTATTTTTATTCGATGCGTGACAAGTTTCCAAGTATTTTTCTCACGTATTTACAATTGTTTAAACAATTACGCAGGCACAGAAAAAAATAAAAGTGTCATGTGCGGTGAACTAGACCACCATACCTATATGTTTTTGGGGTCGCTGAATCCAAATCTGGTGTCAGATTTGCTACGTCTGCACATTTGACGTTCTAGAAACTTCTAGTAAGGCTCAAATTAAATATTGAATTAATTCGAGCCGTACTAGAAGTTTCTAGAACGTCAAATTCACATCCTATGTTGTTTTTGAAAATTGGCTAAAAACGCTAATTTTCTCGAAAATCTGACGTGATTATTTGTTCAACAATTTCTATTTGTTTAAGCATTTTTTCCCTTGTAAATCGTGACAATTTTTCATTTTCTGGAATTAATGACATAATTAACGAATTTTTATATTTTTCCTAACGATATGTGGCAATTATCTAAACAATTTTCATTTGTTTCAGCAATTATTTTCCCCTGTAAATCTTGTAAAGTGACTACTATCTTGAATGATTAACGCAGTTAATGAATGCTAAGATTAATATTTTTCTGAAAGATAGTTCGCAATTATTTAAACATTTTTAGTTTTCTTAAACAATTTTTCCCCTTGTAAGTTTTCGAAAGAAACAAAAATTGTTTAAATAATCGCCAAAAATCATAAACAAAAAAATAGTACTCTTAACATTCATCAATTGTGTCATTAGTTCTAGAATATAATAAATTTTCAGGATTTGGCGAGAAAATTAATTATACAAATATAAACTGTTTAAACAATTACACAATATATTAAGAAAAAAATGTTATTTTTGATGTTCATCAACTATATCATTTATCACAAAAAATAGTAACTTTTCACGATTTACTCGGAAAAAATGTTTTTTTTTAAATAATTGTTTAAACGATTCAAAATTAGTACAAAAATATTTGGTAACTAGTCATTTATCGAATACAAATAATTAATTTGGACTGAATACAAAAAAATATAGAGTTTACCATAAATTTTACATAAAACAGCTATTTTGCATTTTCTGGGGCATTTTCCGGGCAAAATACAAGTAGTTAAGAGGAGTTCGATATTAAAAGTTATGGGGTAATTCCTCATGAATTAAGCAAACTTTCAATTACAAAAAGTTGATAAGAAGTACTTCTATCTTCCATTTTTTCGTAAACCAAGGTTTCCCATTAAAAAAAATTAATTTTCTTTTTGTTTTCAACTTTTCAAAATTTTTTTGAGGCTACGTTTTATTATAAGACCTCTAATTTTTGTAGAAAAAGTATCCTTAGGTAGTGTACTTCAACATATTTTCCCCTAAATTAATCGGAGTTGGACGTCATGGTTGAAAAATTTTGTTTTTATTTCAAGACAAAATTTTCAAATCGAAACTGATTTTATTGATCAAGCTATATGTTACGAAAAAGAATGAGACAATTTTTGAGAAGAATTGTAAAAAATACTGACCGAAAAACAGGTAAAAAAATTTGAAGTTTTTTTTTAAACCATGACGTTCCACTCCGATTAATTTTGAAAACAAATATATTGAGTTAGGCAACTTAAGGATATGTATTTGAAAAAAATGGCAGGTATCATTTTTTTTAGTGTTCTCACTGACCTTATAACATCTTTTGTTCATCAAAATCGGTACATCCGTTTACGAGAAAAATGCCTTTTATGAATTTTATTCCCCCCCGCCATAACTCCCAAAAAAATTAAATGTCAAAGTTGGCATGTGCAGGATTTTTTATTCATCAAAAAATCTTTAAACACCTCAAATTTCTGGAATTTGTTCGTAATTTATTAATCGACGAAAAATTTCGAGAATTTACGAAATTAAAAAGATATCAATTTAAATTTCCGAAATGTTTTTGTTTTTATTATTTCTCAAACCCAAATTTTCCTGCATTTGTTAGATAGAATATAGTGTGCAACAGGTATATAAATTTGGCAATTTAAGCCCTTGTGAAGTTTACGAGTGCAGTACTTGTCATGGGCTCATCTTCGGGTCGCTTCCGGCTCGTCTTTGGACTACTTTCCGCACTTGTGGCACACCATCCTATTGTACTTTATCCTCCTTATCATTTAATTGTATACTCGCGTCTTAAAAAGTGGTTTTTACTTTGTTTAAATATTTTTTTTAATATTATAAATAATGTATTTATTTAAAAAATCAGTTAAAAGCGAAAATAAATTTGCCTGGAGAAATTTAATAGTATATTCGGGTTTTCAAACAGTCTTTTAGTTTCTTTATAATTATTTGCGGAATTCTTTCTTGTGTAAATAATTATTTATAATAATAATAATTAAATAATTATAATTATTTCTTATGCAATTATGCATGGTATACAATTAATATATTTATTTATAAACCTTGAAGAACATTAAAAAATGATGTCATTGTTAAAGAAATATTTAAAACAAAACTTCAGGGTCGGAAGAAGGACGCTGTGAGGTTAAAGAGAGTAGATCTTTTGTGGAACTACCCTTAAAAAGTACCACCCAGAAGCACCCTCTTCTTCCAGCTCGATAAGCCTCCGGCAAGACCCAGTGTTTTACATATCCCGCGCCCTTCTGTTTTTGGTGTCCCACAAAATCAAAGCATGATACCAGCATGTCTTTTGAAACAGTAGATGTCTAGAGGTCCTGGTGGGTATGTCAGCAGGAGCCGCAGGGATTCAACTTGGGTAACAGCAGGCGGCTATTAGTCAAGTCAAGTCATAAATTCGACCCTCCCAGTCGTTCGATTTATCGTTCTTTTGAAATTTTTTGTATCTTCGATTCTGGTGACATAACTTTAAAATTTCCACCCGAGCAGTGAATCGAATGGCAGCTCGTTTATTTGCACGATTTGCGTTTTGCTGTACTCAGCACCAGCGTTCTGTACACAAGGGACGATTGGGAATTGAGATTGCCTGCACTCATAACAAACATCCTAACGAAACGAAGGCAAACAAAAAATAATCGATGTTGGAAAAATATATTATATTGTTGCTAATTATATCTGTCAATATGGAAGTTACGCAGAGGAGCATATTCTCATATATACTTTCTGCATTTAAAAAAAAAATTGAACCCTTTAGCTTCAAAAATAAAAACGTAAGCTACTTTCAAAGTTGGTAGTCTGCGAAACAGCGTTTTGAGAAAATTTAAAGCAAGGTTCAAGTTGAGAAAAAAACATTTCTCATTTAAAGTTAGAGAGATTTTCATTACATACAATGAAATTTATCCTAAAAAATAAAGAAAGTCAATATTTATAATAATATATTACATAATAAAAGATATAAGTGAGTTTTTGTTATCATCGACAAAGACTTAGAACATCCTCTATTTCCTATATTTGCACTAGAAAGTTATGGAGTGAAGTTCAGAATTTTAATCTTCATTACATTACTAACAAATTAAAAAAAAAATCTTCTAGGTTAAATAGTAAAAAATTTATAACACACGGAATTTCTAATTATGAAAGTAATTGTTTCGCAAAGTTTATTTCTATGGGATTATAAACGAGTAAATTAAAGAAGCTTATTTTGCATTGGGGAGTTAGCCCAATGCAATATCCCTTTCGGGGTAAACGTGACTCACTCGATGAGCAAGGAGGAGGCAGTAAGGGGAAGGGTGGGGTATCGATTTTTAGATTGATTTGGAATTCTGCAAATTCGTTCCACAACACTGTTCCGACCCAAGTCGCTGATCAATCTCTCTAGCGATCACCCCAGGCAAAGAGTTTTAAAAAGTCATCGATAATCGCGTTTTTCCAGTCATCTGAAACTTCTCCCATCTCGATACATAAGTTTATCAGCTTGCACAGCCTGTGAGGTATATAGTCGCCATCGTATTTAAGCACTTCAGCGTTGATACTATCTACACCAGCAGCCTTACCATTCTTTATGTTTTTAAATACATCCCTAACCTCAGAGGCACAGATTCTCTCAACCGGGTTTTCTAACGTGTCGTGTTCTATGTCGCAGTTTTGCTGCCCTATTGCTTCACCATTCAATAATTTCTTGAAAGAGTCCCTCAGAGGGTCTAGTATCCCGTCTGTATCATATGCCATTTCGCCCTTTCTATTTCTCATGCTGACTAACTATGTACTTCTACTTCCTTTCATACTGATCAACGCCAATTTATAAAACAGTTACTTGCTTCCTTCAAAATCGATTTGCATTTTCTTTTCTTCTTCGCTTCTTCTCTTCTTTTCTTCTTCTGTTTTGATTTTATTTTTGCTTTCCTTGGATAGTAGTCTTATTTTATTCTTTTTATGTCTGTAATAATTTGAAGTCTATTTCTCTCCTCATCGCTAATACCTGTAATGCTCAACTTTCTTAGATACGCTTGCTTCTTTTCGTGGACGGCTTCGTGGATTTCGTCAATCCACCACGCATCACCAGACATTCTTCCTACAACCGCAGTACCGCACACTTCAGTCGCACTTCTAACAATGATATCATAAATCATCGTCCATTCGCCCTTTATATCGTTATTGTGTATTAGCGTCTCCCGATCTATTTGCTCTTCCGGTGTCTGTAAATTCTCAATCTTGATTCGCGTCTGTTACGTCTTTTTGATTCTCTTTCTTCCTAATCCTTGACCCAAGGTCATTTTTAAGAATAGAAGGTAATGATCAGTTCTACATTCAGAACCCCTCATAACCCTGGTTAACAAGTACAATTTCCACTATGCAATCCTTATTTTGTAAAAAACAATTTAAATTCCGTTCGCTTAAAAAGCAGGGACAAAGATTGCTGTTTTAACTGTTTTTAAAAAGCAAATTAATCCCACTTCCAGTTGCCTCTGACGTATATTCATATTGATAATAGATTGAGCAAATGTTGGAAGTATCATCTACGATTGAAAATCGGAAATCGTTATATTTGACCCCCCAGTCACAAAAATGCGAATATCGCTGATACTGGAATTGAAAAAGTGGGTCGCTTCAATATATGTAGACATACACAAATATTTCATTTTTCATTATTTTTCAAATCTCGATTTTATTCTAGATCCCTTTAAAAAAATTAGATGTTAAAATCTTGTGAAAAAATTGACTGCATCCGCAAATCTGTACAACTTCTTCCCATTCTGTATCTCTAAAGAATATTTCGTTAGCTCTAGAGAAAACTTGTACTGTCCAAATCTACGTTTATTAAAAATATTCTAAAGGGGAATAAGCAGTAAGGGTTGTTTTTCTCCAGGAATAAGAAAATAACTTTATTTGTGGAAATAGCAACGCAAGAACATTTGAACCAGTACTTTTTTGACGCAAGAACCACTAAATTAAACGATTTTTCGAGAAGTTCGAAAAAATGAAAACTTTAAAAGGGTTTTTATTAATCAAAATCGTTTAATTTGAATAGTTCCTGTGTCAAAAAATGTCTTTCAATTTAAAGAATTGAGTCCTAACAGATTCATGCTTTTTTATATAATGGCATTATTATAATTTTGCAATTCGAAAAATTACACTAGTTTACCGCCCAAATGTACATATAATGCCTTTTTTTTTCCTATGTATTTTGGCTCTCTAAACTCGAAAATAAGATTAAAAAATGTTTTTATGGATAGGTTTTCGAGATATGATTTTTTGAATATTTTCCCATTTTTTTCGGTTGTGGCTTCATATGTTAGGCCATATATCGAATTCTAAACGTCAGATTGAATCGCACGAGGTCTCAAATGAAAGGTTATAAAATTTCCAACAATCGCTCTGTATATTGTTTTCCAATCTGTTTAGTAGTTACGTGTTTCGTCCCAAAATATATGAGGAAAGTCCATTTCTTCCGCCAAAATGAAAATCGAAAATTCACTCTATCGCCATGCAAAGATAGAAAAAATCAAATTATGTCCAGTTTCTTATTTTTTATATATATATATTGCACTTTTAATAAGAAAAAGGTATTGATAAAGAAAATATATGCATAAATACCGGAGATATAAGGAATTGATTGAAGGTACCAACATTCAAATTTTACTCTGTTTTTTTATTTTTTTCATTTTTGTATTGGGATCTGAAATCATGACGTCACAGCGTCACGTGATAGGCAATATGGAGGCACAACGGGGTCACTTTACCTCTATATATATATATATATATATATATATATTACTTCACACTATATATAAACTATATATAATTTTTCCGCCTGGGGAAGTTGTGACTACCAAACTTCTTCACCCAGCTGACATTGTTCAACCTTTTTTAAGAAAATACTAATTAGCGGACTTGAGAAGGTTTCGGTGATCGATTATTTTAGGTATATAGTGGCATCCTTTTTCTTAGTGAAAATGGAGGAGCGTTTCTAGACTTAATCCTCGCCGAAGGACCGCGATAGCGCTTATCTGTTTCGTCGATTTATTGCCACCGCAATGAAAACGCACCCGGTCTTCCCAGCCCATTCCAATGTTAATTAGGCGGCTGTTCGAGTATTCTCAGTCGGATTGCACTTAGGGTTGACTAGCAATACCGAACGAAGTGATGACGTTGACATACTTTATACGTCAGACTTTGTCACGCGATCTGATCGACGCCAACCATGGCAACGGGACATTTTGTAATTCACGTACAAATTATGAACGAGTTACGGCCTTCCAGATATCATCGAACCCTCCCTCATACGCAGAATTGCGACATATTGTTCATCGAGTAATGACCGGTGCTCGACGCTAATACTGCCGTCGTGATTAAGAAACTGTACAACTGCATTTGGAGCAAACCGAGATATTCAATAAAAGAAAAGTACCTTTTTTGGGTGAATCACATATCCTCTGTTTATAAAAATAAAAACAAATTTGTAATTTCCATTACTTCACTGTAAAAAGAAAGTATTATTTCAGGGCTAGTTTCAGGTACTACAATAAGACTCAGAAAAAAAAGTCTCGAGTAGTACCAAAATGAGACAACTGGTGGAATCCCAGAATCATTTGTTTTACATTGAAAATAACAGCATGAAGTTATCCTATTCAAAAACAGGACACGAAAAAAATGATATCGTAAAAAGAAGATCTCTAGTTTTTACAGTGTTATATGCAAACCTGTAGATATTTTACATATTAATTCCAAATGTCGCTGAGAATGCTCACTCAAAAACATATATGTGTATATGTGCTGCGGAGTCAGAAATCAGCCTTCAAGAACTTAGACTTTCCTGATGGAGAAACTTAACATCTACAATTTTCCAACAACTAGTAACTAATAAAATTATGATGAACCTGATAATTAATCATCAATGTTTAAATTACAATAATTTTTTTAAGTTTTTTCAATACAAAATATATCATTAATACAAAGTTAATTAATTTGATTATTTAAATTGGTGTATAAGTACAAAATAAAATGAAAGAAAGCACAGTAGGGTGGTCCAAAAATGCACTGTAAATAAAGTTTAACACGTATATATTTCCCATAAAAAGCAAGACATTTTTGTAAATCTTATGCAGAATCGACAATATTGGGTGAATCAAGTTTGAACTTAACATTTCTCTTAAAAATTAGCTATAGAATACAAATAAATAATGAGTTTATGAATATCAGCCCCATGAGCCTGTTTCACAGGGTCTCCAAAAAAACCATAAGTAAAAATTGGTGTATTTGCAAGTTTTTGGCGTTAATTTTTTCTGCAGCTTTTTGACAAAAAAATTGTTCTCATACATAAAATACTACTTTCTTTGATAGCTAGATGTCCACATCAATTTTGCAAACAATTTATTATTGTTGTTAGCAATTTTCTCTTAGAATAGAGTTAGAAAGTCGTGCTTTTTCCAAATGTTTAAACTTATTTTGAATTTTTCAGTTATAACAAGGCAATGATCAATTAAATTTTACATAAAAAATAGTTTAAACAATAAATGATGATTTGCAATAATATTCTTTAGGAATAATGCTAGAAATTTGCGGGTTTTTCTGAAATATTCAAATTTTTGTGTACTTTTCACTCAGAATGAAGTGAAAGTTAATAAAATTCAACAAACATATTTTTTTTTAATAAATCACTATTGCTCATAACTATCTTCTCCTATAGTCATGCTAGACGGCTGCGGTTTTTTCTGAAAATTTTTACTTTTTGTCAACTTTTCACTTAATGAGGTAATAACTAATGCAAATCAACACACATAATTGTTTAAAAAATTCATTTTTGTTTATAATTATTTTCATTCAGATAATTGCATAGGCGAATTTCCTATATGGGTGATATTAAATGTAAATTTTTCTTGAAGTAGTTTCTGAGAGCATTAGTTATTATCTCACTAAGTAAAAAGTGGACAAAAATTTTAAAATTTTCGAAAAAGTTGCAACTATCTAGAATCAATATAGGAGAAGATAGTTATAAGCAATAATAATTTGCTTGGACAATTATGTTTGTCAAATCTCATTAACTATTACCATACTTGGAGTGAAAAGTAGACAAAAATTTGAAAATATAAGCAATAATAATTTGCTTATACAATTGTGCTTGTTAAATTTAATTAATTACTACAACGCCTTAGTTGCAAAGTGGGCAAAAAGTGAAAAATTAAAAAAAAAACTACATCTTTCTAGCACTACTCAAGAAGGATATCATCAAAAATAATAATTAATCCTTTATAAAATTATGTTTGTCAGCTTGAATTAATTATTACTTCACTATAATCGAAAAGTGGACCTAAAGTGGGAAATTTGAGATAAAATTGCAACTTTCTAGCATTATTCTAAGATAATATTATTGTAAATGATAATGAATTGTTTAAACAATTTTTTTTATCAATTTTAATTGATTATTGCCTCAAACTAACTGAAAACTTGAAAACAAGTTAAAATTGTAGGAAAAATCACGACTTTCTAACTCTATTCTAAAAGAAAATTGCCAGAAACAATAATAAATTGTTAAAACAGTTCCTGTAAATATCTACTAATCAGTAGGAAAAAGTACTTTATTTATAAAAAACAATTTGTGTTAAAAAAAACGCAAAAGAATCATAATTAGCGCCAAAAACTCGACAAATTTTAACACCAAATAATATTCAATAAAGGACGATATATTTACATAACATGTATAATAATTAATTCCATTCTTTTTAATTAATTTTAAAATGACGTGCGCGCGCGGACAGCCTTTTTGAATTCAAACGTTTAAAATAATACTATATTTTTTCAATTAAAAAAGTTGGAACTGAATAAATATCATTACAAAATAACAATTGAAAAATTTACTTTATGTATTTTTACAACAATACTGATAATTCGTTTTCCTATCTGTATTTACGCCAAAACCGTTCTAGTAAATATTTCAATTTGTCAAATTTTCTCAGAATTATTTCAAAAAATAACAATGTTTTAATATGACCAAATTGTTACTATGCACAGTGCAGCAAAATAGGGGAAAAAATTATAAAATTCAAGATATGGTTGGTTTAAGACATAATTAACTCAAAATAATTGATATCATTGCGCAATCGATGAATGAACATTCGCGAACATAATTTAATAGTATAATACAAAGAAATAATTTGCTTCTAACGATTGTATTGTTATAAACAATGGTACGTGATTTTTGAATAGTTTTGGATATTTATGAAGTGATTTTCATTTTAAATCCAATTAAAAATAATACACAAATATTGAGACACGTAAATAAATGTATTTATTACTGTTATAAACAAATTTCATAAATAAATGCGCAGTTTGAGCAATTTTTGAGAGCTTGAAGGATATTTTTTAAAAACGTGCTTTGTCTGACTTGACTGTGATGCTTCAGTAAATTATATTGTAATTTCATGACAATCTTGTAATTATTATAAACAAATTTGATAAACAAATGTGCAGTTTGAGCAATTTTTATGAGTTTCAGTTACTTTTTCGACGTACTTTATTAATCTTGCTAGTGATACTTTAGTAAACGATGTTGCTATTTAATGAAAAATGTGATTGCTATAAACAAATTTAATAAAAAAATTTGATAAACAAGTTCCACCTTTGAGAAATATTTAAGTGTTTGAGGTACCTTTGTTTAAACGTGTTTAGTTTGACTTTCCAGTTATGTTTCAGTAAACTATATTGTCATTTCATGACTGTGATTGTTATTAAAAATTTGATAAGTAAATGCACAGTTTAGAAAATTTTGAAAGAGTTTCGAGTTTCAAACAATGTTCAATTCAAGTAGTCTTTTTACTCAAACTGCGGATTTGTTTACAGAATTTGTTGATTTGTGTGCATAAAACATAACTCGCAAGTCAAACAAAACATGTTTTAAAAACAGTATCTCAAACACTCAAAAATTGTTCAAACTCGGAATTTGTTTATCAAATTTTGTTATATCAGTAAGAAATATATATTTTCTTGTTTTTGAATTTATGTATATTACTCGAAATTGAATTTGAAATGAAAATCAGCAATTATGCTTTATAAATTTTTATTTATCGAGTACACATGTAATATCAATAATTTTGAATCAATTACGTGTTATTAAAGCAATAATATCTTAAATTTGACCATTTTTTTCAACTTTATGTTTCAATATAAAGTAATTCCAAATTATTTTTTCAAATCGACCTCGAGGTATTTCTCGAGATTTTAGTTGTTCTCCAAAAGGTTATTAACGTATTATTTATATTTTTATAGTTAATTATGGTAATGAATAATTATTATATAATTAATAAACTATAATTAATTTTGATTTTAAAATGAAAAAGGTCGATTTGCTTTTTTACAAGGATCGGCAGTTCAAAGTTACCTTCAAATCCGGGTGAAGAAACTTATCATGTACACGTGCTATTCAATATCAGGAACTCGGCCTGCAGAATTAACAAGATATTCATGAAAAAAAACACATCAGCGCAGATGTGTTTTTTATCAAAATGTGAGGACTCAGACTTTTCCAAATTATGAAATTCGTATGGATATGCTATACTTTTGTTCAAATGTATTTTTTTTCACCAGGAATTCTCGAAAATCGCTGTAGATATGCTAATCAATAGTTTCTTCTTTAGGACGGCAGAGTAGGGCTAAAGCCCGAGTTTATAAGGTTCATGTAAAAATCTATTGTAATGAGTGTCCTTTCAAATCTTAAGCTTTTCGATATGTATGCAAAATAAAAATTCTAAACAAAGGATGTGAATGAAAAGGTTCGTTCAAGAATCATATTTATCTTCCATTACTATAAATCTGCTGCGCTATGAATGATTGTCACATAAACTTTAATTTCTTTAAAAGCGCGATTATATCAATTGCTGAAGGTTGTAATTCATCACAATAATTTGTCCCTAATTTAATATCATATGAGGAGTAACTTTCACTGTTATTTGACGCAATATAGAACTTTATGACTGTTGTTTAAAATAAGAGCAATATGCCTGTGATCAGTGATTTCTGATCTAAAATTTTCGCAAATTTTCACTTCGAGAACCATTCAGCAGATGTTATCAATTTTTCAAATTCATGACCTTAATCTCAGTTTAGAAATCAGCTATTCAGCTAACATATTGACGATAAAGTGAAATTTCGTTGTCGTTGATAAAAGGATTTTCTAAAATTTTCCAATATTTACCAGATTTTTCCCTTGCATAATATAGAAAAAGATTCTCTTTAATAAACTTGTGTTTCCACCTTAGCTTCACTCTTTCAATACAGTAATGTTAGTCAACTTCAATATAATTATCTTTTGTCATTGCATAACGTTCGGGAAATCACCTCGGAATATTTAGCTGGTTTCCTACCTATAATGGAAATACGTTTGCCCTGATTTTCAAGCTGGTACATAACTGTTTACACTCAATTACATGAACGATAGTGCATTGTCACTCGAGTTTGGATCAAAGGGAAATCATAGTATTGTCTGCAGGTCAGAATATGGTACTGCCTGAAGTCACTCTCAATATTAGAGGCGACCTTAGCCTCAAAGCGAGTTGCTAATTAATCTGATTTGTGAGGCCGATTCCATGGCGAGACTATAGCCGGTTCTGGCACGCAGCCCTTGTTTGTCGTTCTCCCAGCCCCACATCAATTCCATTACTTACTTCCGTCTTTTCGACGTTTCCCGATCCTCATGAGGCGAACCACTTCCGTGAATGAAGAACCTCAATTGACTTAAGATATTACATATGCAGGAATGCAGCTCAGGGAAATGTAAAATAGAACGGCTCGATTAACCTCCGTAAATAACCTTTAAATGAATTAAAAAAAAAAATTATTCAAATAACCTTTCTAAATGCCTAAACGACCCGCCTAAATGCCGGACACCTCAATTCCCAACTACCCTTCCAACTTTTTAAATGCCCGCTAACGACCTAATTGAACCAAACTCCCCAAATGCGCGCTACAATCATGACTCTAAAGAGTCTAGAATTTTTAGATTGATACTCTAGCATAACTTAAAACCTTTTAATGTATCATGAAAGTTGTGGTCTCATTATATTACATAAGACACTTCCTCTTGAAGAAAAATTGTATCTCTTTCGAGATATAAAAAAAGTCTGCTTAAATAAATGGCCTTCCTAAATGCCTAACCAAACTCCCAAATGCTCGCTACCTTGCTAACTGCCTAAACAGCTTTCCCAAATTGCCGCTACCAACCTCACTGCCCATGTAACCTCCCTAAATGGGCGATACCTTTCTGAATGTCTAACCAACCTCCCTATTAGCCCGCTAACTTCCTGATTGCTCAACACACCTCCCAAAATGCCCGCTTCCTTCTTCATATAAAAAATGCGAAATTTCTGAGCGGATTCACAGTGACTATAAATAAGAGCAATAAATGCAAATAACAAAAAAATTAAGCATTAGCTCAGTTGTAACATTTTTTATATTTTTTTTCGATTCCCCATCCATGGTTGCAGTAACCAGACTCTGCTCGGAAAAGTTGAAAATTGTAGAAACGGCGCAATTTTTTTTTAAAGAACGTGAAAATTGATAAAAAATAGTTTTCCTTGTTTATAAAAACTAAAGAAATCATAAAAAAGGCACACAAAAAATGAAAAATTTTACCTTTGTATCCTATGGTAGTCCAAACTTATACCTGTTATACTTTGACTCACGATTATTGGTGATTATTATTTATCATTCATGATTTATAAAATTTTAAGTAAGATTGAATAAGAAAGTTTATTGTAAATGTATACAACACCTCACACATAACTAAATGAAAATATTAATAAACTTCCTGAACAGTATAATTCAATTATATAAATGTCTATTCTTTCAGCTTTCTGTTCTTTAATAAGTAGATATGTTGACTGAATAATCGTTTCATTTTAATAATTCATGATAAAAATAATTCAAGATTGTTAATAAATTATAAAAAAATGATTCATTTACAATTTGGTGAGTTTTAATAAAAGATTATTATAATCAGCATTACTTGAAATTCTCTAGTAGTTGGTTATACTTCCAAAAAATTTATTATTTTTGTTTTTGATTCCTAAGTGTCGATGAAATTTCTTTATTGCTCATCCAACACCTCTAACTGGCCAACTTAAATAACCATAAAAACTGAACTAAATCGGGGTTTCTTATCAGAACCATAGTAAAAGCAGAATCAAGCGGCATTAAAAAAAAGCCAATAATGGAAGTGGAAATTGGCGAATTTCCCAAAGAATTTAGATCATAAGTTAAAAACTGTTTTGTACCTAGATGTGATTCCCGGAATGGTAAAGGATAAAAATCAATTGTTAATTGATAATATTGCATGGAATCTGTTTGAGCACATTTATGCATGCGAATATACTTTTATAAACAATTTTTCATTCAAAAATTTAAAATTCACATAAGTTAAATAATTTGATTATTCTCGTGAAGAATTACGTCACTCAGATACAGCCAATCGATGCTTTTTTTGAAAAATGGCTCGAACGGGTACAATATTCAAACTTTCTTTATAAAAAAAATATTGTCTTGTTAGTCAGTGAACAATTTTTTCTTCTTGAAATGTGAAAATGAGTTACTAAAGAATGAGAATATCTGTTCATCTCATTTGATGCAACATCCCCATTTTTGGAATAAATTATTAAAGTCTCTTATGAAATTATTTTGGGATATCATTTTAGAAAATTATTTTGGGAAGAAACGATAATATATTTTCCAAAAGATCCTTTCTTCTACCAAAGAAATCGGTGAAGTAAAAATAATGTTAACTTTTTGAAGAACTACTTTGATTTTTTTCTTTTTTGTGAAAAAAATATACATCTATTTTCAAACATTTCTATGAATCAAAAGAGGTTATATATTACTCTAAACGTAAAAAGCTTTTAGTTAGAAGGATTTTTAAAATATGAAGCCCAAAATTTTTCTTTTCAATGATAAGTCTAGCACTTCAATTTTCCAGCATTACTTTCCTCATCATTTGACTCTTTATCCATGTTAAAATTTGTTTGGAAGAATGTTGTAGTATCACATATTTTGAGAATATTTATTTTTGAAAACTTTCCCCAGAGAATACCCCAAAAATATTTATCAAAGTCTTATTTTAACAAATTTTTTGTAATCAGCGCGATGCCAAATTTCTGCTCTTCTATAATAAATAATCCCCCACAAATATGGTGGAGATTTAAGTAACAAAAAACTAAAGAGGTAGTTAACATTCAACGACCCATTTATAGTCTTATTACTTAGTACTTTGGATAAAACATAAGGATGCCACCGTAAGTCCCGGGCGTTAGAATCTCTACTTTAAGTAACGGCCATAAATGCCACCATTAAGGTATTTTAATTGGCCATCAAATGGCTCTCTGGAGACTTTGAGCATAAGTTTAATTTTACTTTTAACCAGAATCTCCCAGCACACATTTAACTTGGAATTAAGTGCTAATTAGCCAATTTCTTCAATGTCAGGTTTATATGTATAAGCGTGAAAATAAAAAAATCGAGAAATCACTTCTCAAGAAAAGTATTAGCTTCAATTCATGTAATTTTTCTTTTGATTACGGGATTTAATAGTGCGGAAATCATTCTATAATAATTCATGCACTAATTGTTTAGAATTTATGTGTTAGAAAAAAATGTGTAATAAGTTTAATACTCATAACTGCAGTATACCAATTGGTTTTTAAAGGTTCCCAAAACTAAATTTTAAATGTTTGCTAAACCATAATTAAATACGGTATTTGCATAATTTACTAGATCGGTAATTTAATCAGAGTCACCCGGTCACACGTGTATCCTAACTGAGGAAGACTATTTGCCAGATAATTTCATTAACAAAATATTGTTTATTATACCTTTCTATCTTGATATTGTTTTGTAATCTTCAAAAAGTGATGTAGAGAAATATCTAAGAAGTATCGGATACATTGTTGTCAAAAACCTGATTGGCTTTTGAATGATTTGAAATTTTTTCATTCATAAAATTTGCTGGTTACTTTCAATTTTGTTTACAACTACTGCTAGTTTAATCCGTAATCGCTATGCTGGACTTTGTTAAATTTTCAATAACTTCCGCAATAACCAATATTTTTTAATGTTCTCGGGCTCATCCTAAAGCTATTTTTCCACAGTATCAGAGCAGCTGATAAGCATGAATCTAAAAAAATTTCTATCAGAGTGTAAGAACTTGAAGTCGGAAGAGTGTGAAAACATCTTATCTGTAGGAAAATAAAAATAAAACATTCAATAAATATATATTATACGGGACTTTCATAAATTACTTCAGGTTTATATGTTTTATACATTCACAATATCAAAAAATAGCTTCAAAATAAGCCTAAGAACATTAAAAAATATTGATTATTACGTAAGTTATTGAAAATTTAAGAAAACATTGAAATTTACACTATTCTTACAATATCTACTAAAAAAATATACAAATTGGCTTCTTCCTGGGCTCATTTCATACAAAATTTCGAAAGCATTCAACCCTTTGAAGAAAATATTTTAACTCTATTACAATTGAAATTAAGAGAACTTTGTCAGTCATCAAAAAAGAGGTGTCCGGAAACTTTTCAACGGCAGTGTATTTCCAGGGATTTCTGAACATTTGAAGTGATTTTAACAGATTTCAAGAGATTTCGAGAAATTCAAAAGGATTTTGAGGGACCTTATATCGTTATGGAATTTCAACGAGATTTAAAAAATGTCTAATAATTTCGAGACACTAAAAAATTGTGAATGATTTCAAACATTTTCACATCATATCCATTAGTTTTAACCAATTTAAGAAGATTTTAAAGGATTTTGAGAGATTTTTAGAGACTTAAACTTTTTTCAATGGGTTTAAAATTTTTCGTGGCATACCTATCACAAAATTTGTAGAGGTTTCTTCCAAGAATATTTCAAGGGATATCCAAGAATCCTTTGAGATTTCATGATCAATAGAAGGAGCTTGAGGAATTTCACAGGATTTTTATGGACTTCAACTAATTTCAGAAGACTCCAAGGAAATCAAAGAAAGTTTAACAATTTCGCAAAAGTTTTCAATGAGTTTAAAAATATTTCACGAAATATTGCAAAACTTTTGAAGAGTTCAAAGTGGTTTCAAAAGATTTCAAGGTATTTCTTATGAATTCAAGTAATTTTTTCATATTTCAAGGGATTTAACAAGGATTTCAAGTTATTTCTAAAAAAATTAGGGAATTTCCGAGGATTTCTAGAAATCGCAGAATATTTTTAATGATTTCAGTAGGACTAAGGATTTCGAGTAATTTCAACAGATTAAAAAAATTATGTGGCATTTCAAATGATTTCAAGTGATTTCAGAAGATTAAAAAATATTTCAAGAGATTTCACAGCACTTCGAAAAGTATAAGTTCAAAAAATATAAAGGGATTTTACAGGATTTCTGAGGATTTCAAGTTGCTCAAGAACATTTTAAGGGATTTCCAAGAATCCTTTGAGATTTTATGAATTCAAAGGGATTTTAACGATTTCGAAAAAGTGTTTAATTTGTTTTGATATATTTCACAGAATATTAAAAAACCTTCGAAGGGTTCAAGTGGTTTGAAAATATTTCAAGGAATTTCTCAAGAATAAACGTAATTTTTTGATATTTTAAGGCGTTTCCTCAGGATTTCAAGCAATTTCTAAACAATTGAAGACATTTCAGAGGATTCATAGGAATTTCAGAATATTTAAAAAAAGCGAAAAACATCAACATAATCTGAATTTTTTTCCAGAACGAAAAAAAAATCTGTAGAATCGAAATCATTATTGAAATATAAAACATAAGTCCACTTCTGAGCTGCAGTGTTTCTGATTTGAGGTAAAAAAAAAAATCGGGATTAAAAATTGGAACATGCTTGGCCGCGGATCGCAATAAACGTGCAATTTTCAGTTTGAGCAAAAAGTAGAATCTTATTCTCGAGATATTAAGTTGATAAATTCGAAGAAAATTAGTTTTATCAGAAGAAGACAACCGATTCCGTGTGAATCATTTAAGAATTTGGAGGTTAAAATAACAAGGAGTAAGAAAATCGTCTTTGAATAGGGTTTAAAAATCTAGTTTTTAATTGAAAATAAAAATAAATAAAAACTTGCTTGTAATATATGGGGATGTTGTATAAGAATAAAGAGTCTTGGTACGAAAAAATTATTCTGTTCCGAGAAAATAAAGATTTTGTGTGACGGTATCGCACTAGTGAAAGAAAGTTTTAAAAATTGTTTTTGTTTTCTTGTTGTAGAAAATGAAGATCTAAAAATTAGGTTAGAATTTGATTGGTATTTTGTTGCTGAAAAAAGATGCAAATAGTTTTTAGCTATTTTTATTATAATCAGAGTTAGGCCTACTAGAAACAAATGTTTAACCTGAATAGGTGATACCTTTTGCAAAAAAGATTTCTAAGCGAATTGTGTGATTTTTGACTTTTTACCAACATTGCGTACATTTTATCATTGATTTTTTTTTAATCACGATAAAATTAAACGCAGACACAGTTTTCGCGCATTAACTTTTCATAGGGCTTCTTGAGAGGCGAAGCACACGCGATCTTTAACCACGCCTATAACGAGATATCAGTCACGCATCAGGTTCCATAAAAATACCATGAATGCAGTCGACTGAAGTTATTTAATTTTTTTTTGCTAATAAAATAAAGGAATCCAAGATTTTGGTTCCTAATTGACAATGCAGAAAAACTAGAGCGGAAATTATTATTCCCAGTTTGGGATTTTTATTTTCTCAGTCACATGTACATCTTTTTTAAACTAAGAAAAAAATTGCTCAAACAAAAAAATCTGTCTCCTTATATATGGAAAAGTTGTTGAAAAAAAATAGATCGACAAACACTAACCCTTTAACTTAACTCTGAGGGGGAAACAACTTCTAAAAATGCTGTCCAGTGGATTACCCCGGGTTATATCGATTAACCTGGATTAAATCTATATGAAGAATTACTTTGAACTACTTAAGAATAATATAAATCACATATGATTACTCTGGATTACATAAAATTACGGTGGATTACTCTGCCTCAACTAGTCTTCCACGATTGTTGAATTTTCAACAAAATAGACGAACTTTGAACCAAAAAGTTGAATCTTTAACTAAAAAATATCAATTTTTCACCAAAAATTGAATAGTTAAATCTTTATTGGAAAATAAAATTTTAACCAAAAAACAACAATTTTTTGAAAAAATAGTTAAATTTCCAATCAAAGGTATCAATTTTCAACTTGAATGAAGAATCTTTAATTAAAAAAATGACTTTCTAAAACAAATTTTGAATTTTGTACAAAGCAGATTAGTTGTTGACGAAAAGAGATGAATTCTCCATGAAAAATGTAATGGTTGATAGTTAAACGAAAAATTTTTTTATTTAGAATCAAAAACAGTCGAAGTTGACAAAAAAAGAGATAAATTTCAAACAAAACAGTTGAAGTCTTAACTGAAAAGTCGAATTTTCAATAAAAAAAACAGTTGACTCTTCGACCAAAAAGGATAATTTTTAACAAAGTTGTTGATTTTTCAATATAGTAGATTAATTTTAAACCAAATATTCGAACGGAAATTGCATACCTACACTTTCAATCGAAAAATACAGTTTTTTTTGCAACAAAAAGAAGAAGAAAAAAAGAAATTTTAACAAGATGCATACATTTTGATCTAAGAAAGACACATTTTGACTAAAAATGAAATACCTAATTTTTTAGTTCAAAAATTAATTTTCAACTTAATAACCAATTTTCAAGAAAATATTTGAATATTCAAACAAACCATTTTCAACTGAATTCCAAAATCTTTAACGAGAAAACTAAACATTTACTAAGTATTTCAACTTTCAACCAATTAGCTGGACTTTTAACTGGAAAATATACATTTCCAACTACAAATGGCATAGATATCATTTCAGTTGAAAAGAAAATAATTTGCAACGAAAAGAACGAATTTTGAACATTATATTCAAATTTTCAACCAAAAAAATGAATTTTCTACAAATACAGTTAAATTTTCGACCCAAAAAGACAAATTTTCAACAAAACTGTTGAATTTTCAATTTAAACTTCTTACAAATTATAATTGTTTCTTACCAAGTAGTTGAATTTTCAATCAAACTCATGAATTTTCAACGGAGAAGATTAATTTTCTACCAAAGAAGACAAATTTTTAACAAAATAGTTAAAAAATATTTGGATTACCTATGTAAATTACTACGAATTATCTGGATGACTTTGGATTACAAGTTGATTACTAAGATTTCCTGAATTACTTCGAATTACTTGAATTATCAGTGGGTTATTCTAGATTATACGTGAATTAAACTTTCAAATTACAAGTGGATTACTTGGATTTCCTAAATTACATCGAATTATTTGAACGACAACCGTATTACAAGTGAATTACGATGGATTATTGGTGGATTAATCTGGATTATAAGTGGAATACTTGGACCATCTGCCTTATTTGGAATTATTTGGATTACATGTGGATTACCCTGGATAGACCAGTTAACTAGTAATAGCGCATATATGCGCAGAAAAAATACGTGAAAAAAATGGGCAATGACGCATATATGCGAACTTTGAATAACTTCCATGAAACTCAATGGATTTCCATGCAACTTGGAATTACCTAGTTTTTTTTGTCGCTTATTACGAAACTGAACTTGAATTTGCGTACCAATTTTGGTACATATCGTCGATTTGGAGTGTACCAGTTAACTGTTTAGGCCAGATTACAAGTGGATTACTCCAGATTATAGGTGGATGATTCTGGATAACTGATGAATTATTTGTATCTCCTGAATTTTTTGAATTATTTGGATTACAAGTGGATGACTTTGGATTGAGAAGGATTACAAGTGGTTTAGGATATATTAGAACTAAAAAGGAGTGAATTATAGTGCATAATACTAAATTATTCTAAATACGCCGGATTACAAGTTTCTGATAACCGAGCGGTCCAGCGCATTACCAAAGTTGTATCCCTCTCGTTTAACCCTAAGTATCCCAATTATATCAAATACCCCAACTCTCAATAAGCCTCCAGGTAATGCCTGACGTACTCAATCCTGTAGAGTCCCTGAACCCCATACCGTCTGCAGCTGGATTTTTATTAGGAGCGCCCGCATTCGCCTGAAAATTTGTGAGAGAAGTGGAGAACTGAAGAAAAGCAAAACTCCTTAGCACAGCCGGTTATCGATGTGAAAACCCTCGTTTCCCGTCCCACATTACCCCTCAATTCCTTACTTTCCCTTTCATAATTTCCCCAAATTTTTCCCACTTCTCCCCTTATTTCCCACATTTTTCCTGCGTCCTCTTCTCACATTTCCAGTCACGTAGCCTACTTCCATCTCCAGTCACCTCCACTAATTTCATATCCGCCATTTCCCCTCTTTTCCCCTACTTATCCTCCTCTGATTTCCTCTCACTTCCCCTACATGTTCTGCCATAGTTTTCCCTACTACGCCTCCCCTCACTTCCCCTCGCTTAACCTACTTCTTCTCCCATAATTACCATCACTTCACCTACTCAACGTCCTCTCACTTCCCCTACATTCCCCCATAATTATACCTCACTTCTCCTCCTTCACCTCCCCTCATTTCTCCTTATTACTACGTGGATATTTCTTACTTCTTTTTGACCTTCCTCCAACCCTCCTCCATCACTTCTTTTGGAAAAACGTCGCATTTTTACGAGCACCCCCCCCCCAATTCTCTGTCTACTCAAACATATTTTATATTTTATGAACGTATGGATATTCTTTGTATTTAGAAGCTACGAAGCCAAAAGGAGCTGCCAACTGGCTGCATAGTCGGTTTTCCTCAAAAACATAATCTTTGTGATACAAGGCAGGAGCTTGAAACAAGAAGTAGTGAACATTTTCTTAGTTCCTCATGAAAAAAAAATCGCAGATGCAGTTTCGAATTAAGACGAGACGGAATTCGACAGTTGAATATCAAAAATTCTCTCATGCAAGAAAATTACAAAAGTGAGTAATGCCAGCGAGATTCGATAAATTCTTGTCCCGGCGTGCATCACTAGCAGTATATCAGATTTTGAAACTTTATGGAATGCTGTACACGACTTTGAGAGGTTTCGAGAAAATCTAGCAAACTTGATAAGATTTCAGAAGACTAAGAAATTCAACAACATTCCAACTTCTTTGAATGTAACTTCAAGATTAAGGAGGATTCTCCCAAGCCTTAGAATATTCTAAGAAACTATCTAAATATTCTACGCGTGCTTCGAAATTCCTTCAATTATTGATTTGTACGAAATTATGCAACACAAAGAGGCTAGAGAAGATTTCATCACTATTTAATTTTATTTAGAAAATGTTACGAATGAAAATTATATATAATAATCTACGATTCATGCATTTTTTTCACACAGCGACTTTTTTTATTAGCTTAAAGTGACAGCTTATTAGCATACGTCAGTTTAACATCTCATCAAATTGTCTTCCACATGAAAATTTTTCCCTTGTATGCAAACGTTTCATCCTTAATTTTCACGTGATTGATTTTGCACTTCAGATTAAAATACTTCAGTTTTAAACAGCACAAATGTTACTAGTTTTTTTACAGAAATTTCATTGTTAAATTCTTAGTTTACATAAATGTATCTAATCATTTTGAATGCGGCTAGATACTTCATGATATGAGAGATACCTGATAATAATTCGTACCATCGCCAAAATTTAAAAATTCCAATGTCAAGCCTCAAAAGCTTAAATTCGATAATATTGGTTCTTAAGTTTTTCAATTTTCAAACGCTTCATCAGGAACTTCAGAAATTTCTAATTGTATAATTTTTTTGCGAGTGTTATTGAGCAGACTTGAGAGATCTCCAATTTCAGATTGCATAATTTTGTAACTTTGAACTTGTAAAATTTTAAATTTATTTTTATATATTATCTAAATTTGAAGTCCTTTCATAAACTATTATGAAGAATTAAATAAAGGGATAAAATGAGTTTGACTTTCTTTGAATTAAGGATTTTTTGACTGACAGGAAATTTTAGGTTTTTATTTCTGAAAACCTTCAGTTTAAAACTTCAAGATATTATTGTGAATATTTTGATATCACTGAACAAATTTTTTTCTCACTATAGTCTCGATTGGATTCTTCATGCAGTTTCTATTGAACATAATCATTTTCAATTGATATTAAGGGAGTCATCAATCGTTGAAAAAGATGGTATTCGCACAAAAACCTATCGTACGTTCACCTGTAAAAATAAATAATATTCGCTCTCGATAATGGGTCAAGGTGTCAGGAAGTAAAAGAAAATTTAGCTACGATGCCGATGAAAACTACAAAAGTAGAATGGTGGAGTATCTATCCGAAAAACAGAATATGTTGGTCCCAAATCATAGCTGTTCGTCTGTGGAAGAATGTGCTAATTTTCCAATTTTCATTTTTCCATATTGTATGATGTAAATTCGTGAAGTCAAACTATGCTTTCATATAATAATACTTATATGTATGCGTGAGTAAGTATGTATATTGCAATAATTTTCGAATTTTGAATATTTTATATATAATATTACATGGAGAGAAAGTACAGAATGAAACTATAATGATAATCGGGGTAGAAGAAGCTAGGGAACTACAATTATTGTAGAGTGATACAAATTTGTAATGCTTAATTCCTGTTAAGACTGGATAATCGGGATTTTGCATATTATTTATTTTCCGTCTGTCCCAAAACATTATGAACTCGTGATAAATAGATTCGCCAGCCTGCCCAGACCACAAACCCACACTTTCCTTTCCGTTCAAAAATTCAAGCGATTATGCAATATGACTTAATATAATATGGCTTTTGAGAGACTCCGAGGCATTAATAGTAAGGAGAGCTTTTTTAGATCTTTTATATGCTGTTTCAAATTCGAGTGGATTCTCTTCACACCCAAACAAGAATGTACACATTTGTTCGTTACTTTGAAAGCTGCGACGAATTGTAAAAGCGGCAACGGCCTGTCGATGTCCTGACAGATTTTACGATCGTGATATTTTTTTAAAACCAAATTCAGACTAGGAGGCCATGGGAAAGCTTTTTCTCTGACTAGAACTGAGCAGGCTGGGGAATCCATTTATCACGAATTCATAAATTTTTGGGATAGATGAAAAATAAACAATATGCACAATCCCTATTATCCAGTCCAGTTGGAAGCAGCTATCGTCGATCTTTCTTCTGAAAACATTCAGTTTATATATGTAGTTTATACATTAATTTTGTAATGTCATCATCTATTTCATCCTGTGTAATGTCTTTATAGAGAAACTGAATAAATTCGCAGCAATTAAACATTATAAATGGGTATGAATGCATTTCTTTCCCTACCTTCCCTCTTCATGAAATATTATTGTATATAAAGTATTTAAAATGGCGAAATTGATGCAACACACACACTTGCACACGCATACAGATAAATATCGTTACATGCAAGCATGGTTTGCCTTCACGGAGTTACGTAATGCAATATGGAGACATGAAAATTGAAAAATTAGCCGATTCTAGCAGAGATGAGTCGCTATGATTTATGACCAAATATATTCTGTTTTTTTTTGGACACATAATCGACCATTCTAAATTCGTAGTTTTTGTTGGCATCGTACCTCAATTTTTACATTCTCATCTCAGTGAGAAATTATTGGTTTTATGTGAAAAATGACTTTCGCGGATTCAATCAAATGTCGACGTTTTGAGGCCCCTCGAGTTGAAAATTTTTGAGACCACTCTTTCCAAAATTTGAAAATTTTATGTACGATCATCAGTAATAATTCAAAAGACAAGCAATTCATTTCAATGGAATTTGTTCATAAAATGAAAATTATCAGAGTAATATCATTTTTAAAATCCAAAAAACAAACAAAAATTAATATTTTAAGCCGAACAACGCACGATATGAAAAAAAGTCACAAATAGAAAAACGTTTCTTTTTGAGAGCCCTACAAGATTATCATGACAACTGTTCAAAATTTCCCGAAAACTCGAAAATTAAACTTTTGATTGCATAAAAAATAATGAGGAATTAAAAATTCCATTTCGTGGTCAAATTATGCAAGATACAAAAAAATATGAGAATACAAAAATCGTGCACCTAAGAAAGATCTACAAATTTCTGATCAATCACTTTTTGATAAGACGCGTAGGTTTTGTTTTATTCGTGAAAAATAACATTAAAAATAAAAAAAGTTCAATGTTTCGGATATTCTTCAATCGTAAAAAATAAGCATGGAAATAAAAAAATTAAATTTTTTTAAAATGACACAAGAGACGTAAAAAAATGAAAAGACAAAAGATGATAAACCAAAAAAGATCTACAAATTTTTCATAAACTCTTGCTATAAAAATGCATCAAAAATAAAAAATGGACTTTTTGGAAAAACGACACAAGCTGCAATAACTTTTTATTTAACAAAATTTTTTGCCTGAATTATATTCACGATTTTTCTTGGAACCTGTTTTGCACATCTATGCGTATTTTCAGTTCAAATCATAAAAAAATAACGTTGAAAATAAACAAATTAAATTTATGGAGGAGCGACACAAGTTGCAATAAGATATATAATAACAACATTTTTTGCATAAAATGCACACTTTTTTTTATTATAAAAACAAGACAATGAAAATACATATGTTTCAATGCCAATGCATATTATGAATTGTGATAATACAAAATTATTGAAATGATAGATTTTTCAGGGTAGCTGAGAATAAAAATCAGTGCAAAATAAGGAGCAAATATTGTAGTAATCATGAAAAATAACATTTGTACATTATTTTGCAAAATCTGAGTAAGAAGTACCAGCTTTAGATACATAAATAAATATGATATACATTTAATATAATAGTGTTGAACATTATGTAGAAAAGTTAAGATTTTTGACAAAATCGAGTGCAAAGCATGAGATGCGTGATGAGAATGTGTTTGTTAAAGCCCAAGGAGCTTCAACAAAAGAGAAGTAACAATCACTAAATTACAGCTGTCGATGATTTGTCCTCTAATGTTAAAAGGTCTGGGCGCAAATGTGGGGAAAATAAAAAGGCCGAGCGCGTAGCGCGAGGTAAATACATCACCGAGCGCGCGATGAGAATGTGCCAGCCCAGCGGGCAGATTTTTTTTACTTCCGTACACCTGTGGGTTGACCTCGCGCTTCGTGCTCGGATATTTATTCTTTGCACTTGGAATGCTTGAATCAAACTTGATCAAAAACATCTCATTGAGATCCCGGGATTTGTATGTACCTTCATAATCTGAATTTTCTACGTAGTTAAGTATGTATGGTTGATGATTAAATTGCTCAAAGCTCTGTAGGCTTTGATGTCACATTCGCATCGTGACACTCGTCCTACGCGCTCGATTTTTAATACTTTCTTAATTATGAATTATGAGAACGTAATAAATTATGACAAATTTGTATCTCTTTTTTGGGCTTCTATTAATTTTTTGTTCATACTATCAAAAAATGGCTTAAAGCGTAGACGTGTTTTGGGTGGACAATTTTTGTTCACTAATTTTTTTTCGTAGCTTGGCCTAGAGTTTTACCAAGCCATGCCCACTTTTTGAAAATTTTAAACTATTATTATTTTTAGGCTCGGTAGGGGTTCAACTTTGTTTTTGATTGAATTTTTCCCTGAAATTTATTCCCTCACCTGCTACAATTATCAATTAAAATATTGACGTTAATTAAAAGTCAGGATTGTATCACGTCATATCCTTTTTTGCATTGCTATAGGTGGAAAAATGCCAACTTCGTAGTGCGTATTTTATATGGAACCCATAGGTTCAATTTGAGACATAACAATTTTCAAAAATATATTTAACCTTAAAAGTAACCATAGGAATGTTACTCAAAGGTCAATAATTACCGAATAATTCACTTAATTCGAAGTATATAATACAATAGAATAATGTAAACTATCATTCTGTTCAACTATTTATTTAAGAATTTCATTATAAATAGTTCATTTCTAAATATATTTTGCAGATTGCGTACTATAATTCTCAGCAAAAATAAATTATTCGAATATCATATTACGCCATGTCCAAAACCAATTTTCGAAATCAGCTAAAATACAATCATAATATTATTAAAATTTGTGCTAATATTTTCTTGACCATGCATTAGTTTTGACCGATAAACTTGTTTCGACATTTGACAACGTTTTTGTAGAGTATATTATGTTTAAACTTTAAACCTCATTTTCTCAGTTTGACAGTTGAGGGACATGGCGTACTTTAGGGCGACGTTGTGTCATCTTTTAAAAAATTTAATTTATTTTTTTATTTTCAACGATATTTTTCACGATTAAAACAAAAAATACGCGTCCTGTCAAAAATTGATTGATACAAAATTTGTATCTGTTTTTTGTGTGAAAAACTTTTTTTTATTTATTTTTTTCTGTTTGTGCTGTTTATCCAAAAATTAGATTTTTAATCTTCAATTTTGTATTGTACGAATAAAATATAAACTACGTATGCTATAAAAAATTGATTGATACCAAATTTGTATATCTTTTTTATGAGCACAATTTTTATTGTTTCATATTTTTTATGTATCATGCATGGTTTGACCACAAAATGGATTTTCATGAATTTTAATTTTCGATTGATTTTTGAAATTTCGTAAATGCTATGATTCTGATTTTTTTGAACGAAAAAAGTCATTAGAATAAATTGTTTAGCTTTCAAGGTACTACGAACAGCCGTACATGCAATTTTCATATTCCAAAATAACTGGTCTCAAACATTTTTGAAAATGCTCTAACTTTTTGAATTTCTAACCGAAATAGCTGATTAACGAACTCTTTCTTTCTTTTGGGACCTTTAAAAAGTGTGCCAAGGCTCGATTCGATCCATTCATTTTGTTCAGATTTATCGTGTTTACGGATGGACAGACGTCCGGACAGACAGGCAGACAGAAGCTAACGCAAAAACTTGATTTTCGGCTTCAGAGGGTTTTAAAACGTGGAGATCCGTTGAAAAACTGTGACGTCAAATTTCAGACAATTCTAATACTTTCTCAATCATAAATGATGAGAATCTAAAAAGAACCCTAGTTTTGAAAAAGATTGATTATTTATTATTATTATTTTATTTAATTTTTTTGATCTTCATTTCTTAAGGTCAAACGTTTTCTTTTTAAGCAATGCTTATGATCAATGAAATGCGTCTACTTTTTGATACTTATTTCCGGAATTCTCAAAAATTGACATCAATTGATTTTGAAACGTACAATTTTTCAGGTTTTCAATTTCAAGTTGAAGAATATTCAGTTAAATAAATTTAAATAATAATAGAAATTAAACTAAGAATGCCCCTTTCTTATTTTAAGACATATGTTAAAAATATATAATTTGACACCATTCAACTCACTAACAATTTCAAAAATATAAAAAATACACTTTCAATTCAGAAAAAAAATTAAAACCCAAAATTGATTTTTTTCAAACTCAATAAAAATGCTTCCTTTTTTATCTTATAAAAAATTACACATTACATAATCCCCCTCGCTCCCGCCTGCTTCAACTCAATAAAAGTGTCAAAAATAAAAAATATCCCTATTCGAATCCAGAAATAAATTGAAAACAAAACTTTCCTTTTCTAATTCAGAAAAAAAAATTAAAACCGAAATTTCCTCCCTTTCAATTTAATAAAAAAGCTGAGGATATTCGTACGGCCGGCTGTTCAAATTCTTTAAAAAAGTTTTAAATAACTAAAAATTAGAAATTTGGTTGTTTAAGATCTTCAAGTTGTTTATGTTTTTAATATTAGGAAACAAATATACAAACAGTTGAGCACGCAGTTTATGAAAATAAAAAGGATCCTCATGCAATATAAAAAAGTTAATTAGACAATGTGTGTGTAAGTCTTACACTTGAAAGATGGCCTGTCTTCTACACTTTCGCAGTAAAGAGAGGGATTAAATGATCTTGAGGTAACGTGGATGGAAAAATAAGGAAAAAATATGCCCTGGACGAAGTTTAGGTCAGAATATACAGGCATCTAAAAAAGAGATTTAGGTTCAATTAAAAGTGCACCATTCTTCTCTAGAATCTTTACCACATTCTCTTGTCAGCTTCATTTATCTTCCATTCCTCCACCATATTCTTCCCATACATGCCCCCATGTTTGCTCTTTTCATTCATATGTTCTGCACCTTCTGTTCTCTTGCTTTTCCTAATACATCCCCCTTTACCTCGTTTTTCAATCTGAATCTTACCATTCTAATCCATCTTCTCTCTCTCTCTCTTCCTCTATTCCTTTTCTGAACACATTGGTACTTTTTCCTTTCTTATCATTTTATACCATTCATTATATTTTGATTCCTCAATCATCCCCCATCTTTCTAATAATTATCTCTCCCTGTCACTTTTCTTGAATTCTTCATAGTTTAATCCAGTTCCCTCTCCTATATCTGTAGCTCTAGATAACTACCTCCTTTCTTCATCCCATCTCGTTTGTTCTATCACCCTACCTCTCCTTTCGTCTACTTCCATCCAACACTTTTTTGCTAACTTCCCCACTTTTCCTTCCTTAGCTTTGTCTCAGACTTCTATGCACAACTTTCCATTCTAGTACTTAATTCATCCCTTTGCGCTTCTTATCTGAGTATACCCCTTATCTCATTTATTACTTCTGCCGGTTTCTTTATTCTTTCTCTTATATGAGCTCTATGACCTCCATTTATTTGCAAGATATATCCCAAATATTTAAACTCCTTCACTCCTTCTAAATTTACTGTTTTCTATTTTTTAGTCTATTCTCCCCTCTTTCCTCTCTTTTTCCAACCCTCATTATCTTTGTCTTTTCTACATTCAAATTCAACTTTTTATCATCTAAGTATTTCTTCAATTCTGTAATCAAGCCCCTCGTCCCATCTTTATCCTTTGCCATCCACACTATATCGCCCACGTATGCCAGCGCCTATATCTTTTCTTTTCCCATCCTTACTCTTCTTCATCCTTTTTTCTTTTAAGTCTGATATTAATATATTAAATAAAAGTGGGCTCAGAGAGCGTCCTTGTCTTACTCTTCTTACTAATTAAACACTATCCCTTACTTGTTCTTCTACCTTTACCCTACTTTTCGTCTCTCTAAAAATTTCCAATATTCTCTTTATTAAACCCCCTCTTATCCCCTCTATGAACCAAATTTTTTCTATCTCGAATTGATCCAATGAGTCCAGCGCCGCCTTTAAGTCCACGAACATTGCTATCATTGTCCCTTTCTCCCTTAAAGCCTTTTATTTACCAGATAATGTAGAACATATATGTTGTCAATCACCCTCATTCCTTTACTGAACCCTGTCCGATTTGGTGGCTCTACCTTTTTTTCCTCAACTTCTTTCTTCAACCTTTCCGATAAAACAGTTATGTATGCTTTATACAATGTTGGCATTGGCGTCACCCGCAACAATCTTTAACCTCTCCTGTCTTACACCTTGACTATTTATTTTCTTGTTATGCCCTCTTTCTCATCTCTTTGTCTACCATTTTTTCTACCTTTCCTAACTTTCGTCTGTAACCTTCCTAGCAAATCCATGAAATATTTTTTCCATTCCACCATCTCAATATCCTATTTTGCTCTTTTTCTTCATTTGCTCTCTCTGTTTACTACCTTCCAAACCTCTCTTCCGTCCTAGCCTTCTACGCCTCTTCTTCAAATCTTTTATAATGTTCTTTATGTTTTACTTTAGAAGAATAATTTTAAGTTTTGAAGGTTTGAAAATATCTCGAAAAAGAATCTGGAAGCTTTTAAGACATTTTTTTTTAATTTTCCAGGATTTAATTTTGTTTGAAAACTCTCACATATTTTCAAAGATATTCAAAAGTTTTGAAAGTTTTAAGAAGATTCGGAAATAATTTAAATCTTGAGAAGATTTCGAACAATTTTAAACGAAATTTTGATATTTGAAGATTCTGAATAAAAGAAGCTTGTTAAGAATTGTAAAAGTTTTTAGGAGAATAAATATTTTTATCGAGAGTTTTGGATAAATTTCTATTGATTTTTTATTTCCGAAAATGAGTTTCAAGAGAAAATTGTTAAATATTTTAAATGATTTTCTCTAATTTCGAAAAAGAATATAGAATATTTTGAAGAAAATTTTTGCAATTTTGCAGTGTTACAAAAATTTAGAAGTTTTTTTTACAACATTTCAAAAATAACGTACAATTGGAAAAAATTCAAAAAAATTTTAAACAAAATGTAAATCTTCACACATTTTGAAAATATTTCTGAAAATGTCGAAAAAAAATCTTGAATATGTTTGGTTGCAAATTCATCTCTTTTGTTTTAAGTTTCAACAACTTAGTTGAAATTTCATCTTTTTTGGATGAACTTCGATTTAAAATAAAAAATTTTGTTAGTTGAAATATCGATTGCATGACAATTAACTGATATAATTATATAATAATGTAATAACAATATCCATTACATCTTTTATTGCTTATTCATTCTTTTTAGTTGCAAATTGAATCACGTGGTTAAAAATTAAACTACTTTGTTAAAAGTTAATTTTTTTCGTTAAAGATTCGTCATTTTTCATAAAAATTCACCTCTTTGGTTGAAAATTGAACTATTTTGTTCACAATTCATGTATGTCGTTAAAGGTTCGTCTTTTTGGCAGAAAAATAATCTTGTTGGTTTAAGATTCATCTTTTATATGAAAATTAATCTGTTTTCGTTCAGGATTCAACTATTTTATTGAAAATTTGCCTCTTTTAATATATTCAACAGTTTTTAATTTCAAGTTACAATTTTTTTCTTTTAACTGAAATGTCAAATATTACATTTTTGATTGAAAATGTATCTTTTTTAGTTGAAAATTCAAATACTTGGTTGAAAGTTAAACTACTTCGTTAAAAATTATTTTTTGTTTTGTTTGAAGATTCGCCATTTCAGTTGAAAATTCGTTTCTTTCAGTAGCAAATTAATCTTCTTGATAGAAAATTGATCTATTTGGTTGGAAATTCAACTATTTGGTTTGAGATTAACTTTTTGTTAAAAATTGATATTTAGGTTTTAAAAAACGAAACTATTTTGTAGAAAATTCTTCTATCTTGAAAAAAATTTCACCTTTATGGTTAAAAACGCAACTGGTTGAAATTAATCTTTTTCGGTTAGAAATTCGAATATTTTCTTCAAAATTCGTCTTTTTCATGAGTTCAACTATTTTTCATCTAAAATAGAAATATTTTTCGAATGAAAATTCAACTATTTAATTAAAAATGAGCTTTTCTGGTTGAAATTCTGATGTGACGTATTTGAAATCTTCAAAACTCTTTTCAAATTTCTCAAGGATCATGGGAAAATTATATTCACGTTAAATATATCATATTTATATTTAAATTATATTCAAACAGAAAATCAAATAAACGCAAAAAATACATAGATGATGCTAATGTACTAAGAACTAAAAGGAAATTGATTCCTTTTTTAACAAAATTTTAAGAATGCAATTTTCAACCTAATTTCATTCCACATTACTTATTATTTGCACTTAAAGACATGGATTCAACACTTGAAGTGCCTTGAAACTTACACCCTTGTTTGTGCAAAGGCAAGTTTCTATTCCCAGAGTAACACTACCTTATCAAACTTGATGCAGCGAACTTACCATGTCTCTGGCTTGTTGCAGACTTGCCGAGGTTTGGAAAGCCCTTGAACAACCTTACTGTGTCGGTGGGGCGAGAAGCCATCTTCGACTGCATAGTTGAGAACCTGGGACCCTACAAAGTAAGCTAATTTAGACTCTCTCTTCTTCCATTTTTTCTACCACAAGCTCTAATTAAGACCACTTTTCTTTTTAAGTAGAAACCTCGAAAATCCCAACAAATTATCATCTCGCGAGGTACTTTAATCCTCCCTAATTCCAAGCCAAGTTCTCTGAAAGAGCCAGATACAAAATCTTACATACTTATTTATACGCAGATGCGTGAAAAGAATATGGAATTTAATTTTTATTCTGAAATAATAATAATCTGCCAACTTATGTATTCATTTTTTCCGCATTACATGGAACCTGATGCGAGAGGCTTTCAGCTCCCGATTAGATCAAGCGATAGCGCTTCGAACCAATTTGTTTTCGTTCAAGATTTTTCTTAGTGCAATTAACTATTAGCTTTATTTGAATCAAGCTGAAATATTTATTTCTAACCATGTTTTTATTATGGACAATTTTTTTTTTCAACTCTTGTCACTTCCGAAGCGAATATTTCAAGGATAAGTTAGTATCGCGACATCATTGAAACATGCTGATTCCTCATGCAAGTTTTTTTAAAAAACATTACTCACTAGTCTTATTTCAAAATATAAATATAATGATGATGATAATAATAATAGAAAATGTCCTTGATTTATATTCTATTTCTTTATTGCTATTTATTTATAAATGTTTAAATGAATGAAGAAAAATGAGAATTTTGTATTTTAAAAACTTCATTTGGAGTAAGAGTGGTGAAAATAAAAAAAAACTTATTTTACACAAGAAAAAGAGGGTAAAAATAAGTATTTCGGCTTGATTTATATATAATCAATATTCGATTGCAGTAACAAAATTTTGACATTGCGGTTCATGTAACATGCGTGGATTTTTTAAAAGACTCTAGCATATTAGAAGTTTGGTAATTACCTACTACTGGGAGGAGCATGAATTCACACACAATTTCGAAGGTTATTAATTTTGCATTTTAGATTGAAATAGATTATATAGCATATAATTCTCAGAGTTTTTGAAATAATTAAATCTTAAAGGTTCACAATATTTAAAAATATTCAATTTTGAACGGTGAAATTGACAGTAATTTTTTTCACAGAAATCACATTTTTTAGTAAAAAAATGTATCTAATCACTTCGTAAACCTCATATATGTATGTATTTTGCAAAGTGTTTATTTAAAAAAATGAAATGTTTAAGCTTCAAAAAATTAAATTTTTTAGGTTAAAAATATAGCAGTAATTCATAAAATTATCTTCTGATTTCAAACGTGAACGAAAAATTGTGAATTTATGTAATTAGAAGATGAATAGTCAGTTACATGAATAATCAATTAATCAGTATTAAATTGAAATATTTTTGGGATTACATTTATTAAAACGGCTCGATTGATTAAAATAGCCAATTTTAATTTTAATTTTGATAAATGAACTGAAGTGGATTTATCACGTTTTGCTCGGTTACTCCTCATATGGTACTTATTAATCATATTTGTCATTTTTTAAATGCCTAGTTTCAATTTATATTTGAAGTTTTTTTGCATCAAAAGCAAGCAGGTGAAAAATATAGGTCAAAAGTAAATTTGAACTTTTTTGAATCAAGGGTTTTTTAAAAACCATTTTAATATTAATTGAAAAAATGTTCTTTTCACCTAAGTTACGATATGGTTCATCATTGTCTTTATATTGAACACAACAATCATTAATGACCTGAACAAATCTGTGGATAACCAGGAAATGTCAAGAAATTTTGTTTTTTATTTTTAGAGGCCACCCGGAAATATTTTATATTTATATTGAAAATTTTAATGCTAGTATTGTCAGTAATGTTCAATTTTATAGCCCTAATGATTAAACAATTTAAAAATTGAAATTTTATATTGAAAGCATTAAAAGTCAGTTTTATATTTCATAATTTTATATTTGAATATTCCAAATTATTTGGTTTCAATTAATACCTCAGTAATAAAATAAGCCAACATAAATTTGAACATTTGAGCATTTAAACATTTGTACAAAAATAAATAACATTTTAAATTGGTTAAATCTTTAGAGTTCTGAATTTTCATGTTGAAACATGAATTAAACATTTTATTCTTTCATATGTTTTCATTTCGCAATTAAAATTCATATAGTAGAATTTAAAAAATTATAATCAACAATCTAAACATTTTTAATTTGAGATCGATTTGAATTTGTACTTAAAATAATTTTAATGTTAGAGGGTTTGAGTATAACAAAGTTTTATTATCACAGTTTCTTGTAATTAAACAATGTTTCAGTTTTAAATAAAGTTCGAAATCGTTTGAATGTTAAAATTCCCTAGCAGAATTTTTTTCATTTTGAATCTTTTCTATTTTAAATCACTTTATTTTGAACGTTTTTTGTAAAACAATTCAATTTTAAGGATTTATAATTGAAAATGTTGCCATCTTGAACGGTCAGAATGGCAGTGAATATATTTCTTGATATTAAAAAATTTTGTTTGATTAATTTTAATATTATATTATGATTTTTCCATGTAATAACAATTTGAAATTTTCTAAGCTTTAATTTTGAAACATTCAATTTAGTATTAAATTTCAAATTGTCAAATTTTAATCACTTCGAATGAAAGTTATTCAAATTTAGAAATGTTAGTTATTCAATTTTGAACGCCTAATTAGAAATAATAAAATTTCAAATCCTGTAAATTTCAAATGATCCTGTTTTCAATATTCAGGTTTAAAGTAGTTCAATTTTGAATATTTTGGAATTTTCCTGTTATCAAAATTTTAATCTGAAATCATTCAATTTAAAATAAAATTGTTCAATTTTGATTGCTTTTAATTAGAAATGTTACAATGTCAACTCCTGGCCAATGAAATTGTCAAACTTTCCAAATTTTTGTGTGAAATTTTTCAACTTCAATGACCTTTAAGATTTTTTAATCTTTCGAGTTAAAAATAATTTTCGAAAATCGTAAAATTCACTGCTTTTAGACGTAAATCCCCATGCATTCCTACTTACCACGATATATTGTGAACTTTTGAAAAAAATATTTTGGGTTTTCTTTATTTAACAATAACTATTTAGAGTTTAATGTTTCTCTTCTCCTCTTTGGGTAAAAGTTGCAATTCTTATTTAATTCTGGTGCTGTAGCGCTTATTTCATTTCTTAAAAGATTCTCCGCAAATCTCATTGGCATGTTTTTATTCACAAAATTTCATTTATGAAAACCTATTGTTTACAAAAATAACGATTTTATGATTCCTAAATAAAATTTTTTCTATAAAAACGTACTAATGAGATTTGCAGAGAATCTTTTAAGGAATAAAATAAGCCCTACAGCATGAGGATTAAATAATAGTTGCAACTTTTACCTAAAGTGAGAGGAAAAAAATAAACCCCAAGAACTATTGTTAAATAAACAATGACAATTGTGAAATATTTATTTCAAAAGTTCACTTCGAGTTCTTTTCCAAAATTGGTTACAATTAACAATAAAATATTTTCCTTGATTTTATAAATCACTTTTAACGAAGTTTATTTGTTAGCTTGAAATAACTTTAGTTCATATTTAATTTAAAAACAAGTATAATGAAAATTCCTTTTTCGTCTTAAACCTCAAGCTGAATTTCATGAAAATAGTTATGCTAAAAAGCAAATTTTTAAATGAATTCATTAAAATTAATTAAATTTGTTTACAATGCATATTTTGGTTCATTTTTTTAAAGTTTGGTTTATAAGTTTGGCCGTTTTAATCCACGCCATACAGGCTCAATTCGCCAATATATATATATATATATATATATATAAATTAAGGCCTTAAGTGTGATCAATGTGTGATTTCGAGCGTAGGATTTGAAGTGTTAAAGAAGTGACCAAAAATAAATCTTCTAAAGTGATATTGTGAAGGTGAATTTCTAATTTTTATATGTAGTTTATTCCAAAGACGAGCACCACGAATAATAAAAGACATTTGCATTTTACACGTGCGTTGAGTCTGAATGTTTAGTATGTTTTCCTTCCACGGAGTTTGGAATGTGGCTGTAGATCCTTGTCAATAAAGTGCAAAAGTTTAAAAACATAGTGCGAAGCTTCATTACTGAATAGGCTATAAAGCAAATCGACCATAAAATATTGTCCTTTGGTGATGTTAAGAAGTCCTGCTTCTTCCCTATACTGGGTAATAGGTTTGCTTTTGTGGATGTCAGTAATATCGTCATATTCCACACAGCCGTAGGCAGAGAAAGGGTAGATTAGGGTTTCAATTAATAAGAAGTGATTCTTTCTTCCAGTTAGGCAGTGGGAGGACTCTGAAGATTTTTCTCTACAAAGGGAATGAGACGCCAATCGATAAAGAGGAGAGGTAGGGTTGCAATTGTTTCAAGTGATGCAGAGGAAGAAGGTCCTATAATTGAAGCCACAGTCTTAGCAGGGTTAAGCTTGGGGCCACTTGTCAAGGACCACTGAACCTTATGAAGTAAGCTCTTAAGAGTGACAATAGGCCTGGACTGGTAAAGCTTGAAGTCGTCAGCCTATTTGTGACAGTTGCAGCTTTCAAGTTCGCTACCAAGTTTTGAGATATAAATATTGAATAGACTGGATGCAAGCGTTGATACCTTCGGGACACCACGCTTGACCTCCCCACAATCGGACCTTTCACCATTGTTGATTTTCACTCTTTCAGAACGATTACTAAGATAAAATTCAAACTATATACTAATCGTATTTGAGAGGTGGAGCAATTTGAGCCTAGTCAATAGTTGATTATGGTCAACTGTATCAAATGCCTTGAAAGTCAAAAAGAATAACAACCGTTATTTTCATTCTATCAATTGCTACTTCAAAGTCAGAAGTTACTTTAAGTGAAGATATAAGTATACTATGCCTGGCCCAAACCCCAGGTTGCATTGAGTGCATTAATTTGTTAGTTTCAAGGTGTGTCGTAAGTTGCTGATGGACAATACGTTCGAAAGGTTTAGATAAGGCAGAGAAGATGGATATATAATGGAAGTCTTTGGGAGAGGTAGGGTTACATATTTTAGGAACAGGGCGAATATTCGCTTTTTTCCAGATATAAAAAAAATATTCTCACCTGTATTAATGCGTTATGGATGTGCAAGGGAATAGCGCCAATGACTGGTAAAGTAAGACGAATTATTTTGATTGAGATACCATCAGAACCTTGAGCATTTAATTTTACCTCAAAGAATTTTCTGATTGGGGTTTTTCGCGATCTGTCAGAAAAGAATAATTAGTATCATGAAAAGTAGAGGGGACTGTGGAAGTGGTATGAGTGCTGTTTGCAAGAAGTGTAGACTTTTTGTGGTGAAAGCTTTCGATAGGTTTACAGGCGAGAAATTGTTATCAGGAGTCAGGCGTTGTTTTCATTTTTATCCTATTTTTGAATTTACGGAATTGGGCTTAAATAATACTATTTTTTGTTCTTCAGCCAATCTAAGTTTTCTCTCGCTTTCTTTTATCGAATCTCTGATATAAGAAGTGATCCAAGGAGTGGACTTATTTTTTGCTTCAAGTGCATGGAGAGGCGCAAATTTGTCAAATGCTAAAGATAGAAATGTGGTTAAACAAATCACCTTTATATTTATATCCTTTCTAGTGAAAATGCTTTTCCAGTCATAAGTAGAGAGGTGCTCAAGAAATTCGGTTTTATTTATATTTGTGAGATTGCATATGGACAGAGGAGTTATACTAGAGGAAAGATTAAGGGAGAAGTGCTATTGGTTGCTGATAAGGGCATGGTTCAAGAGGAATAAGATTAGGTTTTGAGTACAAGAAATCACCTTCTCTAGATCGTCAACAATCATCAAGGGAATCCATGTAATACTATAAGAAATTTTCTTTCATTCAAATAAGTTTTTTTTCCCGTGTAAAATGATCGGTGTGGTGGGTTTGTATTATGGGGAACTATAGATAATATGGTGGAGAACACTACTAATTTTGAATAGTGAGTTAAATTCTTGATAGGATTAAGAATTGTGCTAAAGTCACTGATGAGAACAATGTTATTTTAATTAGGTATAATGTCGGAGATGTCATTCTTAAGTTCCCTGCAGTTGGAAGCATTATGAGGTTTATAAATCACAGACACCAATAAACACCGTTCTGAGCGGCTCTGAGGCGGAAAAGTGTGTAATTGTTAGGTGCTATGGGGCACGAGGGAGTATCAGGCGTAAGCTCGGTTTCGAACACGGCTATGATATGATAGAAACAGGACATAAAGTGATATTTTAGTTTTTTTTTGGTTGTTGAATATTATTTTCGGGATGGCGACATCTACTAGACTCCCAAAGACGTGACTGTTCTGATGATTATTTCCAAAATATCTTGGCTGTATTGCGTGGTGATCTTTCGGATTATTTTCATTAAAAGTGCTAGGGCTGAATTTGTGATATATCTGAATGATATTATAGGGCTGGAAAAACAGAAAAATAATCATGAGATTATATTTTTTGCTGCTCATTTTTTTATGTTCTTGAAATAGGATATTTTTTTCTCAATACGAGATTACCTCAAGTGTAAAACTGTAACATGAACTTAGCTGCATTGTGATTCCCCGATTTCACATTTTGTTTCAAACTCAAAACAACATCAAAACGGAGTACTTTTGAAGATAGGCGTTTTTCTGTGATCACTGCCTAGAGTTTTGTGAAGGTAGCTTGTGAATATTTGTAATTTTTCAATTTGATGACTCTTCCACATGAATATGTTAATTAATGGTTTCGTTAAAACTGTTAAGAATGGATTTTTGTTGTTGTTGAAGATTATTATCAAGTTTCCAACATATTCTTGAGTTTACTGAAGTTGAACTGTGTGACTATATCTTTAGTTCTCAAATTTAATGGGTGTTTTTCATAGAGACGTTTTTGAATTGTTTTTTCAAAAGTGCCACGGGTGGTTTTTAGAGATTGTTCATTTATTGTAATTGTCAGACCAACCAAATATTGTCTTGTTCTAGTGAGGGTAGTTGCCACATAGGGAGTGGTTTCTATGGTTTGAAGTTGGTTGCACAAATTCCGACGAGTGAAGACGAAAAGATTAAGTCTATATAAAGTTGAATTCGGACGTTTTAGAGAATTGTCTTGAAGTTATATTTCACAAACTGAGATCCAATCACACCTTAATTCTACGACCACTCGCTCTTATCGCCTTGCTTTCCTCGCTTCGCCTCGCAAGCATGTCCCTGTCTTTCGCATTGGCGCGCATTGCCAATCACTGCCTCCGCAGTTGATATTTAATACTCATCTACTATTTTTATTATTTTCAGTTTACTCATATCTACGTCCTCTCTTCTTCACAAATTTTCCTTCTCTATTCCTCATCTACTTCCATTTCTTCTCCATCTTACCTAGCACCAATTTTACCCATGCAGCTGCCCTTTTGTCCACTCTTTTATTTTCTCCTCCCCTGCTGCCTTCGCTCTCACCATGACGTTTTTTAGCCAGCTCATACACGTTCCTTTCCTCCTTGAGCACCCTTTTCGCTTCATTCATTTGTAGCCCATTCGTTCCAAAGTACTCATTATTCTCTTTAAATCTCCATCTTTTCACCCCCTCTCCTGTCTCCTTCTCTCACCAACCCTCTCTAACCAGCTTACGTCCCACCTCTTTGAAAAATTTCTCCTCATACTTACACGCGCGACTCTCTGTCATAATCCCTAAACTTGTTCTCCCCATTTTTGTTCTAACAATATAATTAGGCGTATTCCTTGCCAACCCCAGTGTCCAGTTTACATAACTCTCCTGTATCCTATTTAACTCTTTACTTTCCTTACACACACACATCCACTTCACGAAGTCATACACTCATAACTAGCAGGTCAAACAATTTCATTCTCCTTCCTAAATCATCTGCCAACAACTTTTTTTCCAATACCCACACTTGCCTCATCGCCACATTTGTCCTCCTCAGCCTCTTTTTTATACGACCATCTACTCCCTCGTCCCTCCGAAACAGGACGCCCAGGAACCCAAACACTTTCACCTCCAGCATCGCCTTTTCCTTCCACTACCACTCTCCTTGCTTATCCCTTTCACCTCCTTTCCGGAACATCAAAACCTTTTATCTTATCGCATTCAACTCTAACGTATTCTTATCCAAGTATCTTCTCAACCTCTTCATCATCTCCTTCAAGGCCTCATCGATTTTCGTTAAGCATTGTGCTAAATAGGCACCCTTGCCTCAACCCCCTATCCAGCTAGAAGCCCTACAAAATCCTCTCCCCACCTCTCACCCTATGTTTCTTCTCTTTATGTACCTCCCCTACCCTCTTGATCATACCTCACTCGACTCTCCTTTCCTCTATCGCCTTCCATAACCTCTCAATATCCGCCGAAGGGAACGCGCCTTTGAGATCCACAAATTATCGATAGCGCTCCTATCCCCTCTGAAGCCGGCCTGCGGCTCCAACAATATTCCTTTACCCTCGACGTTCTCCCGCAGCCTCTACGTCAACACGATCGCATATGCTTTGTACGCCGTATTTATTTGCGTAACCCCTCTATAATTTGCCTGCCTATTCCTATCATCTTTCCTATAAAGGGGCACCACCTCCTTCATCTTCTCCCTAATTTCGCATGTACTGAACAGTCATGCTTTATTCTCTACCCTGTTCAGACCTGATGCCTGTGACATTCTGAAATTCCTCATCTATTTCTATATCTTCTTGTCATTAAACTCCTTCCCCTCGTTCTTCTACTTCCCATATCTCTCTTCCGTGAATCGGAGCACTAAAGCGATTCTTCAAAAGCTCCCTCCACTCTTGACTCCCTGTAGTCTCGCCTAACCCCACCCTGCGCCTGATAAACCTATTTATTATCTTCCACACGTCTCCTTCTGTCTTAACACTGCTCAACTTCTCTTCCAGATCTTTTTTCTTTTCCTGCATTTTCTTCTTATATATCAATCTAAACTCCTCCCTCATTCCTACGTACATCCTCCTCTTTGCAGTTTCCGCTTTCCACTTCTTGTGGTTCCTTTTCACCTTCAATTTCATCTTTTTATATTCCCTATCCCACCACGGCTCCACGATTCTTTTCTCCTTATTTCCGAATACCATCTTTTGTACACACCCTTTCACCTTCTTTTTCAGATCGTCCTATATCTCTTCCACCGACTCCCCTTCAAAGCGTACCTTTCTCAACTGCTCCTGATATTTTTCCATGGCCTCCCGGGTCTAGCTCGCCCTTTCCTTTGTCCACACTTCTATAACTTGCCTTCTGCGGCTCTCCCCTCTTATCTACAACACTAATAGCTGATGGTCTGATTCTAACCTCCCTCCATAGTCGATAACCGATAACCCCACCTTACTCACATACGTGTATTCTCTCACTACGTCCCCTACCACCATGACATTCGCCACTGCTGCGCCTCTATCCTCCATTCCGTCCCTTAATTCTGCGCCTCCTCATTTATTATCTTATCCTTCGCTTTCCTTTCGAAACTCTCTCCTTCTCTGCGAAGGTCACCTTTCCACTTCATTCTCGCATTGAATCCTCCCCCCCCCCCTGTACAATCATGCCTTCCTCTCTTTCGCCTAGTAAGTCTTCACCCTTTCTTTAAAACTTTCCATCCTATCTCTACTGCACACTCTCACAAACTTGCACGTTCTTCCTCCTATTATTACTGCCCTTATTTGCACTCCTCTCGCTCTCTCCCACTATAAACTACTTTCATTAATCCATTTCTGACCCTGTCATGATTTCCCTACTAGCCCTTTCTTTCCTCTTCACTCTGATTGCCTTCTGGAGCCTCCACCTATAACCGCTTGGCAGCCTTGACTATATTCTCTCTCATTCATTTCTTTCTATCCACGTCTCTACCAGTCCCACAACATCAAATTCCTGGATATATATCCAGAAATGCCCATCTTTCTTCTTAACTCCATCTACGTTCCAGTACAGCACCTTCACTACTCCTTCATCCTTCTTTACCCCCATTTCATACAAACTACGTAACAAGTTCCTCTGCACTTCCTTCAACACATCTTACTCCTCGCCTTACACCCACATTTTCTTATCTTCTTTTATCTCCCCATATCCGTCCTTTGCCGCTTTCCTTTACTCCTCTCCTTAGTTACCCTGTCGTTCAGCATTCTCTGCACCTCCCTTTCCTTCCGCATCAAATCATGATCGATGTAAACCCGCTTATCTTTTATCATATTTTCATTCCGCATTACCCTCAACTTGTCTTCCCAGCTCTCCAATTTCACAACCGCCACTTCCTTTTCCTTTTTCCCCTCCAGCCCAAACATTACCTGCCTTGCCGTTAACCTACCCCCCTTATGCCCTGTAGTAGCTCTTCCACCCCTTCCTTTCTTTCTTGCTCTTTAGCTTCAACCCTCTTATCACAATATTATTAATTCTATTTGCTTTGTCTTTTCTCCCAATTGTCAACTCCATTGCCCTTTTCCTATGCGTAGCTGTCATATCCTTCTTTTCATTCTTACGCCCTCTCACTTTTTCTTCTATCATGTTTGACCTGCTCTCCACCTTCTTAAGCTTCTTTTCCTTTTCTTTTCTTCCACATCATAATCTCCTCTTTCACCTGTTTCACTTTGACTTCTCTTGCCTTCCTTACCGACACCAACTCTCTCTCGTATGCTTTTACTCTCTCCCTCAGCTCTTTCATCTCCTTTTCCCATTTCTCATCCCTAATCCTCAAGTCTTCCGTCATACCTTCCATCTGCTTCTCAGTTCCCCTCACGTCTTCCCCCAGTCCCTTGATTTCGCCTATCAGCGTCCCTAGTGCCTCCCTTTCCGACTGTTTCTTCATTGTGAGAGTGGTGGTGTGTGTGTGGGGGGGGGGGGTTGACCGACTTGTCTTACCGCTCTTTTTAAAAGGACTCTCTACCGCGTTTATCTCCGGAGTCGTTTGACTGTCTCTCTTCCTCTTCTGTATCAAGAGATCTTCCCCTCACTTGCGATAGACACATTCTCCTTCGTTTTTACGCTTCCGCCGTTCCCGCAGTTCAGCTTTTTCCCCTACCCCGTCATGCCACTCGTCACTGGGCCACCACCCCTTCCAGCTCTCTTTCACGTCCTTCTCTTCTGTCGGTAATGGATACTCCTCCATGCAATACCTACTGCATCCAAAAGATGTCTCATAACTCTTCTCCCGCCTATTGCTCTATATTTTCCCCTCAATCCCTTTTATTTACCCTCAACAGCCCTTGTGGAACCCTTTTCTCTCCCCTAACTTCCCCCCACCTTACCAGAGTCACCATTGTCTTCCTCGAAATCCCAAGCTTCTGGCCCCAAATTCACCTGGTTTTTCTACAACCTAACCTCACTTTCCCATTTTACAACCCTTTATAGGGGTTGAAATATCATTGTGCTCTTTGGCGAACATAACATTTGAAGTCCTGATTTAAATTTGCAGTCGTTTTGGTATGTTTAGGATCGCAAAACTACTGTTTAAACGTATTTTCAAAATTAAAGAAAATTATACAATTACTTTTGAAACCAAAAAGAATAAAGAGCCAGGTTTAGTGAAAAAATGTATGCACCCATGCATATTGCACTTCTTCCGTTGCTTTTATAGTTTTTTCGTAAATATCCTCGGTAAAGTTTAAATTTTTTAATTTAAAAAATTTCGCTTCCTGATTAATTTATTTAGTTCTGGATAACTAAATATTTTTAGAGTTTTTCCTCAATAATTTTCCTTCTGAAATAGCACTGCCGAACCGCATTATTATACACAAGGTTGTGCGTAATATAGTTATTATTTCTTATTTGATAAGACGTATATGTCAAAAAAGTAAAAAGGAACTTCTTTAATTATTGAAAAAATGGTACGTTTCCGTTTCTTAGGGTAACTTAAATAAAACAATGATAACGAATAAAATCTCTTCCTTATTTTGCAATATATGAATAAGCACTTCTGGCCCAAGGTACAAAAATTAGTAACACATACATTTGATATAATAGAGTTCAACATAGAAAATTTAGTATTTCGGACATACTTTATTGGATCACGAAGCGCGATACAAGTGATGAGAATGTATTTGTTGAATCCGAAAAAGCTTGAACAAATACATAACGTTTGTTTTAATCGAGGAAAGGAATGTCTGATTTCTGCCTTGTTCACAAATATTTTTCACGGTCATTGAAATTAAAATATTCGACGTGTTAAAGCTCAACATTTTTTCATATGACGTGATCAAACAGAACTGCTAATTAAAGCATTCAAAATGCAACTCTTTTGAATGTAAAACTTTCAACAGTGATGCTTAGAAATTTTTAATTAAGAAATGTTTAATTCAAACGCTTAATAATTGACACGTATAAAATAGATAGTTTTAGAAAACATTTCATTAAATTTTTTTTAAATTAAATTGCCGTTACTCTGCAAAATCTTGAATTTATATATTTTATAAATTGAACAGTTCAAATAGTTACGGTCAGAAAACATAAATCTGTGCTAAGCTTTCATTTTCAAAGCTCGAAATTGAAGAAAAAATCAAATTATTTGAATTTAAATCGTTTCAAATTAATACATGTTTAATTATTGTTCATATGGTGGAATTTAAAAGTTTAACTCGAAAATGAACATTTTTCAAATGAAACAAAGAAAATTGTTCTTCTTTTTAATTGAAAGATTTCAATTTGAATAGGTTAAGAAATTAATTTTATCTTGCTATCGCTTTTTACCAATTTTTTTAAATTGTCTGAATTTTAATGAATACTAGCTTATTTTTTTGTAACAAAAATTCTGCTGCTGCTGCCTTTGAATGGAAACTCGAAATAAACAATGTTCGAAGTAACAACTTTTTGAATTTTTACGCATTTTAAACCTGTTGGATCTCGCACTTCGCACTCGATGATGTATACCTCACGCTATACGCTCGGTCATTGTACTTTTCCCATATTTTTGCATATGAATTTTTAAATTAAAGGTCAAACCATCGACAACTTAAATTTAGTGATTGTGAATTCTCATTTGTTAATGCTCCTTCGGTATAACGAACACATTTTCATCACGTGTCTCATGAGAAAAAAAGGTTAAAGTAAATTTTGAGTTCTAATTCAAAAACAATTTTGATATCAAACATTTAATTGTGCCTTGTGTCTTCTGTCCAAAAATTTGAATTCTTTATTTGCAATGTTATTTTTTATGATTGAAACAAAAACTACGCATCCTATCAAAAAATGATTCAAAAAAGAAATAGTAGCTCTTTTTCGGTAAACAACTTTTTTCTTTCTTTTTCCTTTGTAGTGTTTCCGGGAGAATCCAAAATGTTGCTATGATAATCTTATAAAGCTTTGAAAAAGCAAAGTTTTTCCTTTCTTGACTCTTTCCATATAGTGTCTTGTTTGGCTTGACATTTCCATTTTCGTTTTTTTTTAATTTCGCAAATGCAACTCTGATAATTTTCTTTTTATCAAAAAAGGTCATGAGAATAACTTCTTCGAATTTCCTGCTACTACGAATAGCCGTACATTGAATTTTTAAATATTGAAGAAAAGTTGTTAAAAATGTTGAAAATACTCTAATTTTTTTAATTTTCATTCAAAATAGCTGGCTCGAACTGTTTTTTTTTTTTTAATAAACGGAATTATGTAAATTTCATTAGGGCCCCCAAGCTGAAATGTATTTCACCGAAAAAAAGTTTTGAGTATATAGGTTAGAGAATATAGGTTATAAATCACTAAAAATAATAATTATATATATTTTTACTGGTGTGGGAAGCAGTGTGTGCATTTTGCTCAACACAACATATCAATTTTGTACAAACTAAATGTTAATTGAACCGAATATTCAGGAAACATTGAGAGTAATATATATTTTTTTTCAAATAGCGCTGACGTTATCATAAACCTTCATCCTTCTCATTTATTTTGAAAAAGGGCTGTCGATTTCGCCAGTGAAGTCATTAATTTGAATTTCATCACGATTATGGATAGAATAGTCAATGATAACATTGAATAAATATATTCACTGACGGTGTTAAAATAACAAATAGGAAGGTAGATTTTATAAAATTCGCAATATTAGTTCTCTAAAAGTTAAATAATATATTCTAATGAAATTTTATGTATATTATGAAAATTATAAAATAATTTTCTTTCCTTGACCGTAAACTAATAATATTAATGAATTTACTGGAGAAAGCGTCAGCCTTTTTGTAAAATTTCTGAGAGATGTAGAGTTACGATAACGTCAGTACTATTTTTGATAATTTTTTCTCAATTTTTCTATAAGATTTTTTAAAATTAAAATTACATTGGTCCAGCGGCGATCCAGAAAAAGGAATCCAAAATCACAAAATTCAAGTTGTTACTCTTTTGACCTCTAATTCTGAAAGGCCTATGTATAAACGTAAGGTAAGTATAATGATCGAGCGCTAAGCATGATATCTGACAGACGCGCACGATTGTTTCCTAATTTTTTTATTAACAGTGTACAGAATTGTGTTTCAGACACGTATTACTTCAAAAGTCTTGGCGATTGAATTTCTGCTGCCTATTGGACATTCCGCGATTTCTTCCGTGGTCATTATTGTAACCGCACCGCTGTCCATGTTTATTTTCACTCGTTCTGAACCCAAAAAGAAATCAGGATGGGGTTCATATATTCCACGAAGGAGCGTTTGTCTGTTTGGTGCTTTTTCCAGTACTGCATAGACGTCACCATTGGACGTTGATAATACAATTTGTTCTTCGTTTGGTATGGGCTTAAGGGCATGCTTTTTGGTTCTTAATTGAATTCGTTCATCTGCAGGAAAAATGTATTTTCTAAGTTCAAATAGCAGGCTCGGATTGCTGTGGGGAATAAGTCGAACAAATTTCAGATCTTCAAGTTCAAATCCAAGTACGGTAGAAGAAATTGGCTTTGCAGGAGGAGACTTGGACCTGACATGAAGAGATGGCTCGGCAGGTGTAGGATACCTCACAGAGGAATGAGATCTGGCAGGAGAAAGAGGCCTGGCAGCAGAATGTATGTCAGAAGATGAAGAAGAAAAAGTTTTTGGACGAGGAACACCAGGGATAGGTTCGCCATTGGGCAAACACTCGAACTGTGAACTAAATTCTGCAACAAGAAACAAAAGATTATATTTTTCTTTGAGCACACAAACGTATAATGGTATATCATGAGTTGTTAATGTGATTATGATAATTGTCAATGTAGGTGTCAACATGATTTTCAACTGTTTGGAAAGTTTTTATACAATTTCGCATGTTGCAAAAAACTTGAGGTTATATTATCTTCCATATAATGTTATTATTATAATTATTTTTTATACGTTTATTGACGTACTATCAAAAAACCCACAGGAAATGCTATTTTATTAATCTCATCCCGCAATTGGATCAAAATGATATGCAACGCTTCCACAAGATTTTGGATTTCTTATTTGATTAGAAAATTGGGCATCAAAATGCTCCGATTCTTAAGATCATTTTCGTGTCGTGAGTTTTTTTGAGTAGCAACCGTCAAGTGTCAAATAATATATGCTACATTCAAGTCACCCAAGTCTACATGGATATTGAAATTTCACAATTCAGATTTCAAAGAAATTTCCTATATTTTTAACGAAAAATTATTAAGATTCGACCAATGCTGAAACTACGTAAATTTAATGAAACACTTTTCTAAGGTTGGAAAAATAATTTCGACAGACAGAAAGATTTATAGTTGAGTATCGAAAAATTAGAAATTTTCTCCTGCCCTGAAATACGAAATTTTCTAAACATTGTTCGTGGGTCCAAGGAACTTGTGAATCTTCCAGAGGTAGAAAATCGAATTAGAAGAATCTATAAAAATATTGTCCGAAAGAAAAACATTATTTCTAATGTTGAATATTTGTGTCTTTTATAAATGCATTTTTCGAACTTGAAATTTTGTTGAAAATTCGCCTTTTTTACATGAAAATTAAAAATTTTAATTGACATTTGTTTGAACTTTGACTAACGAATGTTTCTTAGTTCAAAATTAAACTATTTTGTCGTAGAAAATGTATCTGTTTTAATAAAGAATTCAATCATTCTGTTAAAAAAATTGTTCTTTTTTGGTTGAATTTATCTATTCTTTATTTGGAATTTAAATATTTCTTGTTTGAAATATAAACTATACATTTTTTGTTGAGAATTCACCTGTTTCATTGAAAATTCAAGTTCTTAGTTCAATGTTTAACTACACTGTTTTAATTCATTTTTTTGTGCAAAGATTGATAATTTCAGTTTAAAATTCGATTTGTTTTGATCAAACAGCTAGAGACTTGAGATTTATGAAGGAAAATTTTATATTTTAGATCTTTTCATTTAATAACTGTTTAACAAGAAGACGTTTTAGAATTATTTAGTTCAAGCTGCTAAGTGTAAATTCTTGGGGTTACTGAATATTATTGTGGGTTTGCGAACATAACCTTGAGTTCTTCTAAGGAGACTTGTGTGACTGTTTTTGCTATAAAAATTATATGGTTGTTTTATATAGAGATGTTTTGTAATTGTTGTGTTAAAAGTGCCGGGCTGGCGAAATATTTCGGTAGCCTTACTAGTCTTTTCTTGAAAAATCAGGTATTTTCGGTGTTGCGAGAATTCTAATTTTTGTGAGAAAATTTTTTGTTCAATTATGCACTAAATATTAGGCCCAAATAAATTGCATTTTCGTCAGTGGCCGGGCCAGTTGAATAATCCTGGAAAAAACAATATGATTGAAGTTTGCTCATAACATTAAATTGCGCTATTTTCAATTTTTGAAATAAAAAATGATTGATTCGAATCTACAGACCAACTTTAGACCTAATGTTTGTTGTCCTATAGTGAGGTTGAAAATGTGGTTAAACTTGCATGATTTTTATTTAAATGAAAATAAAAGTGAATAAAAAATTTATAGTTGAAAATTATAAAATCTGATATTTAGAATCAGTTCCTTGAGTCGTCTTTTAATATTAGAAAAAGTATTTAAATTAATATATACTGCTAGCAATTAAAAATCACATTCTCAAATGTGAATAAACATGTTGTATTTTAGAAGTATTTGCATTGAAGGGATTATTTTAAAAACATTTTGTAATGTGCTTCATGCGCCAATTTTTTACATCTCATCAATAGTCAAAAACCATTTTTGTGAAAAGAATGGGATATCTGATCTGATATACGAGGAAATTTAATCCTAAGAATATCCGGAGAGGATATACCTTATTATTTTTTTTTTATGGATCGCAACATCGATCAGACAATCTATTCTGGAATGATCCGCAGAATTTAATCATTTTCAAATAAGTATAAGCCACTTTAACCTTGCCAGGGGTAAAATGAATCAGTGTAAGATCATATGTAATTATTTTAAATAAAAGTGATTATGTCGCAAGAACGTAACTTGATAGATTTTTTGCATTTTGAAATTTTTTCCAAACCCACTAATGATATGTCATTTAAGGATTTTGAGGGACTTAAGCGTGACGAATCAAAATCGTTTATTAATAGTTAATAATGAACTATGGGTATACTGTTTGAAATCTATTAATTATACGTATACGTGCACAGTTATGGGAGGGTACCATATGTGCTCGACTGCACGTGGACTTGCTTCAAAATCTGATTACATCAATTTAGACGTGCAGAGTTAAGAGTTTCCCATCTGTAAACGTCGCAATTTAGACGTGTACTGATGTATCAGTGCACAAAAAATGTCCAAGTATCAAATTTATCTAGAAAACAAGAATGAAACTTTGCACAATGTGTAGTTTTCATTTGTTTCATAATGAAGTTGTCAGTTATTCACCTAAAATTAGAGATATGATATATTATTATATTCACCAATAGAATTGAGGATAACGGCCAAGGATGAAAACAAAGTGCAGACAAGCCTCATCTTTTGTATTTAGAGAAGAGACTAATTAAAGTCTTGATAAATAATTTGAAAGAATGTAACTAATTAATGTTCTACTGCTCAATTAGCTTATATAATCTATACTATAGTCGTTATTTTTTAAGTGAAAGGCGACAAGTTTATTCTTCTGAGATGTTTACATTTGATAAGAGTCACTTTGAAGAACACATTTTATTGACACATATCTTAAAAACTGATGTCACCATTTATATATTCTTTTGCGTTTAAGTAAAGCTGCTTTTTACATGGCAAATACAATGGTGTCTAGTATAACAGTCCACTCAAGGTTTTGAAAAACTAATATAAATTCTACAAAATATGTTAAAAGGATTGAAAAGACAAATTTCATCCTCTCATTTTTTTGATATAATATTTTGGAAATATAAATAAAAGTATTGTCTTCTAACGTCTCTTTTCAATGACTATCTCAGTATCCCCGAAACATATGTTTGTATAAGAAAAATATAAATATCAATGTATATGATAATATGTTGTTTTTCTGAATTTTAAGATAGCCAGTGAGAGCGTTACCCATACGCGACGCGTCACAACGTGGCAGATAGGGTAATGCTCACTAGTTATAGAGGGTTGGGCGAAAATAAAATACGTCTCGTGGAGCTGATAGACTGTGTGTAGGATAAACCGGGAAAAAACCACGATCGGTTCCTGCTGTGACCTACTAGAAGTGCTCCAAACCATGATCACCATCCTCATGCGTCGGCGTGGTAGAATAGCTTATGTGTGCTTGCACTGCTGAGGTGTGAACTGCAGTACGGACTAGAAGCCAGCCCCTTTCGGGCCTTGATCCGACCTTGCGTGGTGGCTGCAGAGGTCGGGATTTGCGGTGCTACGGACAAGTTACGGTCCGTTTGTGTTTGCCAGAACCGGTTGAATAAAGGCCGGGACTCAGGTAATTAGGGTAGGACTTTGGTCCAAAGGTACACCCTTTTCTAGCTATTTTATCCCACCCCTCCTCTGTACGATGCGATTGCGATAATTTAATAGAGACCCAATCACCCCTCGTACTTTTAGCAGAAAAAGGAAAAGACGCAACAGAGGAGGCGGCAACTCTCAAGGGAAACATTGATACATTTTAATTCGCACCAGATACAGGCTAAATGACCATCCTGAAGATGCAACTTGAAGAGTCTGAAACTTTTATCATGAAGGTGATCCGCCAAATAGAAAAAATGCATCCAGGTGAAGGAAGTTAAAGAAGTGTGACAGGACAGGAAAGTGTCGCGACAAAGAGTTTATAAGAAATGCATGATGAAGAATATCAGTGAAGTGAATGGCGCCTAAAATAAAAGACCTTGGATATAAATAGGCCCGAATGGAGAACTATACATGATGACTTTGTGAAGTTCTTCACCTAGGGTGATAGCTGGAGAAATTGATCGGCGACCTGGGTCAGAGCGGTGTACCGGAACGAACGTGTTATTTGAATAAACAACGCGGAAATTCTGAATCCATCTAAAAATCTATACTGCCGCCCCCTCCCCCCATTACTGCCTCCTATAACTCTCTTCCAAACCGAGTGCCTCACGCCTACCGCGAAAGGTATATGGCTCAATTGTATATATAAGATATTATTCTATCGAGAAAAAGGAAAATTTGCGAGTTTTCCGCATTATAATTTACAAGATTTTTCAAATAAAAAAAAAGTAATAATTTTTTCATCTTTTCAGTTGCTTTTAAGAGACAATAAAAATATATTTCTATTTATATGATTGCGAGTAACACGAAAACCGGAAGTTGTCTCACATTTTTTAATTATTCATTTTTGTAACTTTCTCAGGGCGACTTAAATAAACCAATAATAAGGAATACAATTTTTAATTTATTTTGCTATATATTGATAAACAGTCCTGCTTTGAGTTACATAAATTAATAACACATACATTGATTATGATATAGTTCAACATAACATAGAAGCTTTAGCATTCTGGAAACACTTTAATTGAGCGCGAAGCGCAAAGAAAGTTATTATAATGTATTCGTTGAATCTGCACTTGTTTTAACAAATGCAGGGTGGCTGTTTCAATCGAGGAACAAAATTTCCGTTTTTTTTCCTGGTTGACAACCATTTTTCATGGTCATTGAAATTAAAATATTCAAACTTTCAAAGCTCAACATTTTGTCATTTGAGGTGGTAAAATTGGACTGCTAATTATAGGATTCATAGAGGAACTCTTTTAATTATAAAACTTTGAAAATGGAAACTGAAGCTGAACAAATTTTTAATCATGGAATTTTTGAGTTAAACAATCAATAATTTACACGTATAAAACATAGTTTCAAATACCTTTCAATTGAACAATTTTTGATCAATTGCCGCTAAAGTGCAAAACTTTTGATTTTCAACTATTATAAAAGAGTTCTGGTTAAAGAACTGAATCTACGCTGCGCTTTTATCTTCCATGCTTCAAATTGAAAAACAAATAAATAAATTTGTGAATTTTCAAAATTATATCACTTTAGGTAATTTTAAGTTAGAATCGATAATAATTGAACGATGCATGGTTGTTGCACTGCAGACTTTTTAAATTAAACCTCAAAATTCAAAAGTTACACTGAAAAATTAACATTTTTTTCAAATAGAACAATGAAAATTGTTCTCGTTCTTCAATTTAAAATTTTTACAATGAATGGATTAAAAATGGAATATTTCACAGTAAAACAATAATTGAATAGGATTTGAAAGTGAAAAAAAGCGTTTAATTATTGAGCAGATTCAGAATCGTCTTTCAAAATCAATTATTGTTAAACTTTCAATACTCGAACTACAGCTCAATTCAACAAATCATGAATCAGTTTATATTCACAGTTGATCAACATAAAAAGATTTTTTTCAAAAGTTTAAAATTATGTAAAACGCTTTCCATTTTCCATTGCTTAGGTCTTCCAAACTGCATTTTAAAATTCTTTAAATTGGAAATGTACGATTAAGGTTGTTGTCATGCCACAAATCAGATTATTAAAAAAATACTTTTCATATAATTTCAAAAATTAAAGTAATATTAATGATAATGTCATTTCAGATAAAAAAAAAAACATTATTTGAAATACAAAAAATTTTGAAACCAACAAAAAAAGTATTGTTCAACAAAATGTTTTCTGAAAATTGGCTGAATTTTAATAAATGATGGCTTGACTTTTCGTAAAAAACATTCTGCTTCTCCCGCAACCTTTATTTGGTATTAAAAAAATTGACAAGTGAACTTCACGATAAAAAAAATTGAAATAGAACTTATTCCGAATTGTATTAGATTATGTGACAGATTGATTATTACATCAGTACATCACACAGATCATGTTTAAAAAATTTACAAAATTTCGGTCAAATAGAAACTCACTGTCATTTTTCTGTTTTTCGTGGTCTCGAAAAATTTTCCTTCGTTTGCCATAAAGACGGAATGAAAAGCATGATACTTGACAGACGCGCGAGATTTTTCATTGATTTGTTTATTAACAGTGTAAAGAATTATGTTTGAACAAGTCTTACATTAAAATTCTTTACGATTGGATGTCTGTTGCCTACTGGACAATCTGCGATTTCTTCTGCGGTCAATTCTTTAACCTTGCGGCTGTACATGTTTATTTTCGCCCGTTTTGACCCCAAAAAAACATCAGGATCAGGTGTATATATTCCACGGAAAACTGTTTGTCTGTTTGGTAATTTATTCAGTATTGCCCAGACGTCACCATTGTACGTTGATAATACTATTTGCTCTTTGGTTGGTATAAGGATAAGGGCAGTATTTGTGGTTCTCAATTGAATGCGTTTATCGGCAGGAAAAATGTATCTTCGAAGTTCAAATACGCGGCTCGAATTCTTGTGGGGAATAAGTCGAATAAATCCAAGTTGTTCAAGTTTAAATCCAAGTACGCGAGAAGAAGTTGGCCCCGCAGGAGGAGACCTGGACCTGACACGAAGAGGTGGCTCGGCAGGTGGAGGAGATCCAACAGAAGAACGAGGTGTGGCAGGAGGAATAGGGCTGACAGGAGAATTTCCATCAGAAAATGTAAGAGAAAAAAAAGGCCTGCGACGAGAAACGCCAGGAATAGGGTCACCATTAGGCAAACACTCGAACTGTGCACTGAATTCTGCAACAAGAAACGGATGATTACATTTTCCACAAAGTACACAATCGCATGTTGGTATATTATGAGTTGTAAATGTGATTGTAATAATTGTCAATGTAGTTGTCAACATAGTTGCCAACTATTTGGAACATTTTTATGCAATTCTGCATGGCATAAAAAAACTTCAGGTTATGTTATCTTTTATATATAATGTTATTGTCAGAATTATTTTATATATGATTATTATTTACGTACTGTTTACAGAGCCAGAAAATGTCGGTTGATTAATTTTATCATTTTCAAGATCAATTGCCTGTCATAAATTTTCATGAGTAGCAGCAGTCGAGAGTCAATTTCTATATATATGCTACATCCAATTAGTCATCCAAGTCTACGTACACATTGAAATTTCAAAAGTGAGCTTTCAAAGAAATTCCCTACTTTCTTTAACGAAAAATCATTAAGTTTCGACAAATTCTGGAACTACGTTGATCCAAGGAAATATTTTGCGAGGATAAACAAGAAAATTTCCAGAGCTATAGAGATTTCTAGCTTAAAATAGGAAAATTTTAATTTTTCTCCAACCCTGGAATTTGAAGTTTCCTAGAACATTAGTTGCTAGTGCTAGGAACTTGTAGGTCTTCCAGGAGTAGAAGATGGAATTAGGTACATTTATAAAAAGAGGTGAAGATTCATCATCTTAGATGAAAATTCATCTCTTTGGTTAAAGATAACTGTTTCAGAGAAAATCCTTCTCAAAAGAGCGACGTGTCACACAAAACCCCGCTCTCGACACTAAAAAATCTGCATATTTTCTGCGTATTGCAATTATTTGTTGATTCTAAGAAAATGTAAGCGATTATTCCGCTCTATTTATTTGTGAGAAAAAAATGCTTAAAAAGTAACCGCTTGGAAGAAGATACTTCTCAAGGGAGCGACTTGTTTCACAAAACCCCTTGTTTGACACATGAAAAACTGCAAAACTTTTTCTTATTCCTAACTTTGAAACGAAAATTACGAAATGATGTCGAGGTGTTATTTGGCTCTACTTAATCATACCAAATTAAAAAAAAAAGCAACCACCTGCAAAAAGTTCATTCAAATTCAACAAAATCAACAATATTTAATAAAAATCAACATCATTTACTTAAACTCTCACAAGGTTATTTCTTACAATTGAAATAATTACAAACAATGTGACTCTTCGAACGATGTTGTTGCATACTTATTGCTTTCAGGTGTGTCACTTGTTATTTTTACGAAAAGATCAAGCAATTGACACTTTTGAACGTTTACAAGCCTTAAAGCAGGGGTTAATAATTTTTCTTACAATGAATTTATGAAAAATGGAACAATTATTTGTACACCCGTTTATAAATAAAATAGTAGTGTGAAACATAATAAAAAAGATCTTGAATTTTTCCTAATACCCTACTACACATTATAAATTGTGTTTTAGATTTACATAAAGTAAGTAAGTTACTGATTGTCATGGAGAGATCTACTAGTTAGTGTGATATTTAGAAATCCTTGAAGTTCAGTAGAAGGTAAACATAATTTTTTAATAATAATGATATTAAAAATAAGAAGTCTATTTTCTTCTAGTGAATTATTCATAAGTTTTAGATATTTATAAAATATGGACGATTCGCGGTCTTTAAACTCAGGGGGAAACTCAGGGCTGAAATGTATTATTTCAATTTTTGTGAATTGTTATGAATAAAATAACAATTATTCACCTCAAATACCTTTCGGAAGTAAATATTTTTAGTTTATAAGCAAAAAGTAAACAATCAGTAGGTTAAAATTTTTTCCCTCGAATTTCAAGTATTTTTTAATTTGTTTCAATTTTGCTTTAAAAGCCGCAATTGAGAAAGGGTAAAACTTTCAGAACTTCAAATTCGGAACATTTGAAAAAACAAATTTATTCAAATCCGAGATTTTTCAGGGTAATGTGAGGTAACATATTGTTTTGGTCTACGTTGACTACACTGAGTGTTTTCTTGAAAAATGAGGTACTTCCGGTGTTGCGAAAATTCAAACTCTTCTGGGACAAATTTGCACAAAATGTGCAATAAATATGAGGTTCAAAAAAAAATTAAATTTTCGTGGCTGGCCGGCCCAGTTGAATTATTCTGAAAAAAAACAACAGGACTGAAGTTTGCTCATAAACTTAAATTTACCTACTTCCAAATTCTGAAGTCAAAAAGGATTAATTTAAATTTATATACTAATTTTAGCCCTATTGTTTTTTTTTCTTCAGTGAGGTTGAACATTTGGTTGAACTTTCATGTTTTTTTCTGAAATAAAAATAACAGTGACTAAAAAATTCACAGTTGAAGATCCCAAAATTTGACATTTCGAAGGAATCGTCTTTTAATGCTAAAAACAGTATATAAATTAAAATATTTGCTAGTTATTAAAAAATCCATTTTTTAATGAGGATAAGAATGTTTTCTTTTTGAAGTACTCAAATTGAAAGGATTATTTTTAAAACATTTTGTAATGTGTTGCATGCACCGATTTTCTCACATCTTACCGAAATTCAAAACACATTTTTCTAAAGAGTCGCGACAACGATCAGGTAATCTATTTTGGAATGATTCATATTGATAAAAATATGAGCAGCACTTGATCATTTCCAAATAGGTATAGACTACTTTAAATTTGCCAGGAGTAAAATTAATCACTGTAAAATCTTTCCTCTTATGGATTTTGGGGGACTCATGCGTTATGAAATAAAATCGTTTATTATTAATTAATAATGAACTATGAATATACTGCGTAAACTCTATTGTCTACACGTATACTTGTACAATTAGGAGGCTACCATATGTTCACTTGTACAGTTAAGAATGATCCATCTGTACGCGTACAGAGTTGGATGCTTATCATCTGTGCACGTCGAAATTTAGACGTGCACATTTGGGTCGGTGAGGGTACGTATAAAATTGCTACGTACATATTATACAGCAAAAATTTTGATTTGCGTAAAGCCTAAAAGAAATTTACGTGAAATTATAGATATATATTATTATTATAATCACCAATAGAATTGAGGATAACGGTCGAGGATAAAACCAGAGAACAGACAATTCTCATCTTTTCTAATAAGAGAAAAACCTTATTAATGTTTTAATGAAGAATTTGGTATAGGATGTAACTAATGAATATTATTTTGCTTCATGAGCTTATATAATCTATACTATAGCCGTTATCTCTTAGATTCAAGGCGTCATGCTTATATTTCTAAGTGAGATATACATATTTGATAAGAGTCAGTTTCAACGAAAAAAAAACATAGCACTTTTCGTTAAAACTGATATTATCATTTATTTAATCTCTTGCGTTTTAAGGAAAGCTGGTTTTACAATGGAAAAATGATATATTGTATACTGTAACGGCCCATTCAACGTTTTCAAAACCTATGAGTAATATCATTTCTACTAAATATGTTGAAAGAATTGGAATGAACGATTTCATACATACATGCATTTTTGATTGATAATAATGTAGGAACCTGCATTACTGGCTTGTTATACGGATGAATCCTACGATGTCAATTTTAAATTGCATTACCGTAATTCAATAAGGCAGAAACCTAGTTTGCCATCAATCTGTAGAGTAGGATGCTATTTTACTATCTGCAGATAAATCAGGCTCTAGTTGCGTTCTGAGAAGAGCATCAGAGGCACAACGTTTTCCGGCGTGATGTTCTCGCTGAGCTCCTCTTGAGCCGCTTCTCTTCTCCCAGCCCATCTGTCACAATTAAAGAAGGTGTTTTTCACGTTGTCGACAGCTTCACCTAAACAGTATATACACTGCGGTGTAACCTTTTTATTAATGTAGTCCAGGTATGCGTAAAACATCCCGTACCCACTTAAGAATTGAGCGAGGTAAAAATTTAGTTTCCTGTGTCCTCTTTTGAAACAGGGTTTTTCGTCTCTAATGAACCGTTTGGGCCATTCACCTTCTGTCGCAGTTGCTCAGTGCTGGTGCCATGTGGAAAGGGCACCCTTTTTTTTCTCCACTTCGATCGCATCAGAGTTTTCTTGCACTCTTCTTCGTTTATAGACCCGCTTCCGCTCGATAGCTAGCAGATCTATGGGTGGGATTGATGCTATGACCAAAGCTGCAGCTTCTGAGGTCGTGCGATATGCCCTTGTGACCCGTAAGGCTCCTCTTCTTTGCCCCGCGGCCATCTTTCTGTGGTTGATTTCAACGGAGAGTGCGTGCGTTCATACTTTAGCTCCGTAAAGCAAAATAGAATGTATCACACTCACCATCGTTCACCTTTTGCTACTCTTTGGGCCAGCTATATTGGGCATCAGCCGAGATAGCCTGAAAATAGAATATTTCACTGTGAAACAATGATTGAATGGGATTTGAAATTGAAGGAAAACGTTTTATTTTTGAGCAGATTCAGAATCGTCTCGTAATATATATTATTGCTAAATTGTTAACACTGGAACTACAGCTTAATCACTGATGATGTCACTTCAAATAAAGAACATAATTTTGAATGAAAAAATGTGAAAACACACAAAAAATATTTATTTTAACGAAACGTTTATTGCAATTGAAGTTTATGATGCTGTCGCTTCTTATCGTTTTTTGAAAATTGGAGACTTAAAATCGAAAAATCTTAGGTGAAATTTCTTTGAATTATTACGCATTGTAAACTGAATGATTTCAGAATTGAAAAAATTAACAAGTAAAATTAAAGTTAGAAAAAAATAATTCTAGCTCATTTCAAATTGAGTGATATCGTGTGACATGAAATTTGTGAAATTTCGAGTGATTGGATAGATTTTCTTCGAAATTCATTTTCCTGTTTTTCGCGGTCTCGAAAAATTTCCTATTATTTTCTGGCGCAAGACCTGACAGACGCGCGCGCTTTTTTTATTGATTTCTTTATTAACAATTCAAAGAAATGTATTTGTCTCACTCTGAAATTATTCGTGATTGGATTTTTGTAGCCTATGGAACATTCCGTGATTTCTTCTGCAGTCAATAATTCAACCGCGCAAAACCTTTCATCCGCATCATGATTCATCCAGTATTGCACAGACGTCACCACTGGACGTTGATGATACAATTTGTTTTACGATTGTCATAGGCTGAAGTACACGTTTGTTGGTTCTCAATTGAATTGGCTTATCGGGAGAAAAAATGTATCTTTGATTAGCTCATTGTTCTCAAGAGAACTATGAAAATGTTTCGCAACTACGGCCTGTATTAAATATTTTTACTTTAGAAGGCACAATAGAAACAGATTTAAAGTTAGCGAGCATCTTAGTTTGTATTATGCCACATAGCAGTGCTCATCCATGTATTTGGTCTGACGCAAAAAAGCGATCTCGATATTTGTGGTGCATATAGCACAGTTGAGAATATTTTTGACAATTATAAGAACTGGCTCCAATCACGAGGTTTGAAAGTGAGTGCAAAAGATCTCAAAAACTGCATAAATTCCCCGTTATTTACGACTATTCACTATCAGGAATTTTTAGAGCTCATGCCACCACCAGAATTGCACTCAATGCTTGGTGTGGTGAATACATTATTCACGAGTATAATAAAAGATTTTCAAAATGAATCTCTGGAATGGGCCTAAGCGTATTATGGCCATCGAGAAATAACACACGGTGGCTCAGCATTCTAGGGAAATGTTGTTCTATCAAACAAGGTACCTAATTTAGGTTTCCCAAATACGTGAGAAGTTCTGATGGGTTTAAAAACGTCATTACTGCATGTTTTGGAAACGATTTTCATGTCCGGAACCTATCGTTATAATTCGTAAAGTATATGGCGATGAGTTTATGTGAAATATTAAAACTGAAGAGTGGTTAAAGCAATTTAGAAGTATTCATACTTCAGTGAAAAGTGACTCTCACTCTGGAGTATTAACAAGAAGTTCTGAAAAGATTGCGTGACGCAGTCAGAAGAAAACGTCCACACTTTTGGGCAAGCGGCGACTGGCTTCTTCACCACGATAATGCGCCAGCGTATTCATCTAACCTTGTGCAACAGTTTTTGGCAAAACACACGATTACACAACTTCGCCAGCCTCTGCACAGTACCAACGTAACCCCCTGTGACTTTTGGCTGTTCCCAAGATTGAAAATTCCGCTCGTAGGGCACCGGTTTAGGGACACAGAGCCGATTAACATTAATGGGACGACTGCACTGATGGTTATAGATATATATATAAACAATGTAGATGTGAAATCTAAATAAAATTACCAGTGCAATCACTTTTGGGGTAAATCATGTTAAGGCTCACCGTTGTGGTGATGCTTTGTATTGTTTTCATTTGAAGTGCTCGGGTTGGATTCTTGGTATAACTGAATAATAATATAGGGATGGGAACACAACAATGGGATCATTTTTGCTGAAGCTCATTTTTTTATGTTCATTTAATTAGATTTTTTTACTCAAAATGAGAATACCTCAAGCGTGAAACTGCAACATGAACATAGCTGCATTGTGATTCTCCCGTGTTTTATTTTTGTTCCAACTCAATACAACACCGAATTAGCATACTTTTGAGATTCAGGATCGCCATTTTTCCGCGATCACAGCCCAAGAACTCATGAAACTAACTTGTGAATATTTTTTATTTTCTCATTTAATGGCTGCTTTACAAGAAGGGGTTTTGGAATGGTTTTGTTAAAACTGCTAAGGGTGGATTTTTTTAGGTTTTTGAATATTATTATAGGGTTGCGAACATGACCTCGAGTTTTCTGAAGTTGACTTGTGTGACTATCTTTAATTGCAAAATCTAATGAATGTTTTGCATAGACATTTTAGAATTGTTTTGTTAAAAGTGCTAATCGTGGTTTTTGGGGGTTGTTGATTCCAGGTAATGGTCCGGCTGGTCAAATATCTTCTTTTTCTAGTCAGGGTTTTTGCGACATAGGTAGTGCTTTCTAAAGTTTTTTTTAGTTGCAAAAATTTGCAACAATTAAGACGAAAAGATTGTGTCTGTGCAAAGTTGAATTTGGATGATGGCTCGGCTGGAAAAATATTTTCCTGGCTCAGCAGAGTTTTCTTGAAAAATTAGGTACTGCTGGTGCAGCAAAAATTCTAATTTTGGTGGGACGAATTCGTATAAATTGTGCACTAAATATTAGACCCAAAAAAATCTCCTTTTCGCAAGAACAAATTAGCTCACGCGCTACAAAAAATTTCGCTATTCTTTGAGGAATAATTAATAGCCAATTAATTTATCAACGATTCCATATAACCAATAATTAAAATTCATGACTCTTTAAGCAAACTCAATAAAAAAAATTTTTATCTGGCTATTTCTCATCACCTAAACTTTATTTTTTAACTTGATCAACTGTTAATAGTTATTTTGTAACTTTTTTAGAAACTTGCATAACGATTAACTATTGTTGAAAATAGCCAGAAAATGCATTAGTAATCAATTTTGATCAAACATTCATTAATTGTCATTGATGAATAGCAAAAAATTGGTCATAAATAGTTGGCTGTTAATTCCTTGGTGGAAAGTGGAATTTTTTAGTTCATAATTACATAAGATAATACAAATTTGTTAAAAAAATTGTTCTTCAAAGTAATAACTGTCGACTGTCATTGAAATATCCCAACACGTTTATAAATTAGTTGATAACATTTGATTACGCTGAAAGAACCAAGCTAGTGCGTCGGAAAATAGCCAAAGAGTGCATTTGTTGATTAGGTTTAATTAAATAAGCATGTATTGTTATTAACTGATCAAATTTAAGATCACTAGGTATCATTGTCGAGTAATTTTTAGTCGATTTCGTAGAAAAACTTTTATTTATTACATTATAAATATCTGATGTCTATAATCGCTCATAGAAGTTATTTATAAAATAAAAAGAAATCAATAACTTTCATGAGTTCAATATAAAAACTTTTTATCTTTTTATCTATAAATTGTGGAGATTTAGTGCGAATCATATGACGAATCGCAGCCAATCCCCTCGAAACAATTTTCGTGCAATTATTCCTATTTTAGTTTTCCAATTCCACGCAATGGAAACCCAATTATTTCTAGGGCCCCATGGTATTGATAATTCATTTGCAAAATATTATGCGTATTAAAAATGAAATGAATTTTTTCGATGACTATCACTAATTTTTTTTAATATAACATAATTTTCCAATCTAACTTTCCAGGCATCAATTCAGCATTGATGTACTTTAGGAATACACATTTGTTTCTTCAAGATTGAAAATTCGAATTTTGAGAACGTTTTTTGAGTCTTCTGAAAAATCGTTGATACTGCGCTTGAGCTATTATGGAGATAAATCCATAAATTTTATTCATTCTCGATCGTCCAGACGCGAACGAAACGAAAATATCAGCGTAGCCGAAAACGAATCAAGAGTTCGGTTGAAGTTGAACTGAATCGAAATATGAGTGCGGGCAAAAATGGGTTCGTCCACGCGCTACGGGCAAAAACAAATTAAATCTTTAACTCGTTTTTGCTCGTAGCGCGTGAAGTAATTCATTCTTGCGCTGAGAAATAATCAACCTGCTATTGCTCCGACTCTTTTTTTAGTCCGCTTTTGCTATCAGCCCCTCAATTAATGATGAAATATGAGTATTCTGCATGAACTCTATTGAAGATACGTATACGTGTGTAGTTGAGTGTTCCATCTGTGCACGTGCTGAGTTGGAAGTTTCCCATCTGTGGATGTAGAAATTTAGACGTGCACATTTTGGTCGGTGAGAACACGGATGTGCACAGCTGGGCACGTATAAAATCTCTCTATACTCTAATCAGAGAAAAACCTGAATAATGATTAATGAAGAATTGGGCTAATAATGTAACTAATGAATATGCTAGTGCTTCATTAGCTTTCATAATAATCTATATGATAGTCGGTATCTCTTAGATTGAAGGCATTAGGATTGTCCTTCTTAGATATTTACACATGATAAGAGTCAGTTTCGACGAAAAAAATTCGGTCACACATTCGCTAAAACTGATGTCACGATTTATGTGCTCTTTTACGTTTCAAGAAAATCTGGTTTTTGCGTTGCAAATTGATATATTGTCTACTGTAATGGTCCATTCAACTCATTGAAAAACTAACATAAATTCTACAAAATGTGTTGAAAAAATTGGAAAGATGGATTTAGTATTTTTGATCTGTTGTTTTAGAAATTACTCAGAAGTAGTATGTTGAAAGGGCTACTGGCCCAGGGTTATGTTCTGAGCTAAACGACAGTAAACCAGCAAGTGGTCATTCATCGACAGACGGACAGTTTTCGTCCGTGTTGAGACGCCACCAGTCGGTAAGGTCAAAACCGACAGGATTCGGATGTTCAGTAGAAAATTGCATTACTGACTGATAATACGGAAGAAACCAACATTTCTGGCTCATGATAGATTAGAATCCCACGTGTTCACTTTAAATTTGCATTCCCGTCATTCGGCAAAGTAGGAACCTAGTTTGCCATCAGTCGGTAGAGTAGGCTTCTATTTTACTATCAGTTGATAAATCAGGAATCTGATCCACCTTCAGTCAATAAAGTAGAAATCTATATTACCATCATTCGTTCAAGTAGGAATCTGACCTAGATTCTTGCCACAGTCTATCAATGTGGCGCATGGAGCTTGGGGAATCATCAAGTTTTAGAACTGAAAGTACATCTATCTTATCGCATAAGAATGCATCTTCATTGTCTCTGTTTGCCTCAAATTCTCAGTACGTATAAGAATAACTAATGGTGGTGTTAAATGTGATGGAGGATGTTATGGTGGAAGTGGTGGAGGTGGTACATGCGGTGGAGCAGATGGTGGTGCTGGAGGTGGATTTGGCGATGGTGAAGGTAGATGTCGTGGTAGTGGTGAATGTGGCAGAGTTGGTGGATCAGGTGCATGTGGTCGAGGCTGTGTTGAAGGTGGATGTGGTGTTGGATCTGGTGGCGGTGGATTTGGTGGTGTTAGATTGGTCCTGTTCTTAAGATCTCAAAGCCTCTTTCACCCAGTGAATTCCGTCCTATCTCTATTTTGAACACTCTATCTAAGCCGCTGGAGCGGATTGTTTATCGCCAGCTGACAGATTTTCTTGATACAAATAAATTAATGGACCTTTTACAATCGGGCTTTAGAACTCAACACAGGACCATAACAGCGCCGCTTAAATTTACCACCTAATAAAACTGGCAATGGACAGAAAAGAAGTCACAGCGGTGGTTCTATTTGATTTATCCAAGGAATTTGACTCGGTAAACCATATCCTTTTACTTCGAAAATTGCAGTCTTTTAAATTATTTGGTTGAGCTATTGAATAGTTTGAGTCTTACACTTCAGCAATAGTTGGGAACGGATCAGGAATAGTGGTAAGGGTCTTCTCTCGCTCGTACTTTGCCGAATATTTACACTCCTGATCTAGGGGGCGAGTTGCCAGCGAGAACCAGCGTCTGATCTGGAAAATATGCTGGGCATGGTCCTGGAAGGAACACGTGATGACCATCTGGAGAAACACCTCTAGAATTTTACAGCAGCTACATAAAAAGAGAGAATCTTTTCCTACTTCAACCAGGATTCTGTTAGTTATACTACAATTAACGTAGAAGCAAAATTGGAACAAGCCCTAAATACATATATCCGCTTTATTTATAATTTCTTCATATCGTCAAAGAGATGTGTTCTTGGCACTGGCTAAAGAAAAGCAACTTTTCATGGGCAACCTATCATACTTCATATTCGTAGATGAGACCCCCAAATACATATTAGAATTAGTCACCTTTGTTGATAGAAATCCTAACCAGGCAACACTTCGTGATACATACTTACAAGAAGGTTACCCAAGTGTCCGCTCCGATTTGATTTGTTCTGAAGTATGTTTTAGAGCACTAAAAGATAAGGCACACGTATTTTCTTATACGTGCCAGAATTCATATTTAGGAGGTGAAATCACCCTTCACAGTTTTCGAATAATTACTTTAGAAATATACTTTCCAGAGAAATTAATCATTAGGAGGCAGTGTAAATATTATTTAAACTGTAATTATGTTATTTAATTGCAGTAAAATATCAATTTTCAAACATCACCCCCTTAGACGGGGGTTAACTACCCCCTATGGCTAACGTACACAAAAATTCCAAATATCATCCGAATCAAATTTTATTTTTGATTGAATAATTTTATATTTTTCTTTATTTTCATAACTTTAAACATCTTTTCCCATAACGTTTATAGACTATTTCAATAAGTGGATAAAAGAAGTATTTTTTCCTAATACTGGGAGTATAAGTGTGTTGTTATTGGATTCATGGGCTGGGCACTGTGTCGACACTATAGGAAAAGAAACACCTGCTGGTAAAACTGTCATACCTAACGTTATTTCAAAAGGAACCACAGGTATGATCCAGCCATTAGACGTTTATGGATTTCGAGTTTGCTAAAATTTTGTTAAGCGTTTTTCGGATGATGTTTTATTACATAATTATAAGATGAATCTTCACTTGAGAAACAATATTATTAAACTCCAATCTCTTGTTCACAATCAACTATCCTCTCCGAGATATAAAAATCAAGGACCTCAAACGTAAGGTGAAACCTGACACCCTTGGTGTTAAAATTAAGGGTGTCAGAGAAACCAGGAACGGCAAGGTCCTTGTGGAAGTGGGACCTGCAGCGGACGGTAGAATAAAGCTATCCGCTGCCATTAGAGAGGCCATCGGCAAAGGGGGTAGTGTGAGGAGCTTGTCCCTCGCACTGAGGTCGAAATCTTAGACCTCGACACCACAACTGTTGCGGAGGAGGTTGAGGCTGCGATCAGGAAATGTCTTGGAGCAGAATCGCCTGAACAGATTAGAGTCACTCTCATGAAAAGGGCCTTCAGGGGAACGCTGAAGGCATTCGTGGGAGTGACAGAAGAACAGGCGCAGAAAATACTACAAGCAGGACACCTAAAGTGGGGTGGGTGTCTTGCCGTGTACACAGGAAGGCGGATTCAATAAGGTGTTACCGCTGCCTAGGCTGCGGCCACATGGCGGCGAACTGCGAGGGTCCAGATAGGACCAAATCATGCTGGCGATGCGGCAAAGAGGGCCATAAAGCTTCAGTATGCGAAAGCACGCCGCAGTGCTTCCTCTGCGCCGCAAATGACGATAAGCCCCGGACTGACCATCGCCCGGGGACAAGGAGTTGCTTGGCGTTCAGAGAGGCAGCCTCGCTTAGGAAGCCTCTTGGACGTGCAAGCTAACATCGTAGCTGGGCAGGTCCGACAAGAAGCCCAGTTAACTAGGAGAAGCCCAAGCTGGAAAAAAGATTAAGGCCGAGGCACGGCCAATGAAAACGACACTCCCTGAAGTAATGCGAAAGCGGTTCTGGGGGGGGGGATGCCAAGGAGAAAGGGTGGTGTTTTTTAGTGGGTCGTTGACGGCGTTACTATAGTGATCAAATTAAGATCTTCATGTATATTCATATATATTAGGATCGTTGGAGTGACGACATCAGCATCCCTACACTACTGAGGAGTGCGGACCCTTGTCGGTGTGTTATAAGAACATTTTTCGCCAGCCCTCGTAAAAAAAAATAAATAAAAAAAAAATGTTAAGAACCGAAACCATTTAAAACACCATAACAAATTTTGAAATATTAGGAGTTTGAAAATGTTTGAATTGAGTTAAATTGTTAATAACTTTTTAGGCTTCCAAACGTTTATGTCAGAGGAAAAGACATTTTTTCAATTTTCATGCATATTGCCCGGAAATTGTTCAAATATAAGCCTTAAATATGAGAATATTTCAAAATTAGGCATTTTATTTAAAATTTATATCCACACAGCAAGTAAATATTTTTCTTTGTTATTTAAAAAACTTTCTAACAGTGTACACGATATTCACAAATGGGTTACTACATCAAGGTCACGTAATATTCTCTCTTCTGTGATAACGATGATTTGGAAACACAAGATAACGGCTTCAGTATATAAACCGCCAATCGCGGCGTTTATTTTACTTATCATCAGCTTCAATCTTCGACAAATTTTTCAAGAACTTACCCCTTTACTCGGGGATGATGAGGACCATTATTCCCACTCTGCTGACATCATCAGTATTTCTCTTTTACTCTGTTGGTGAGTAGAATACATCAGATAATTTGATAATTAATTTAAATTTCGTAATTAATTTCCCTTCCTTTATTTCTCCCACAAATACTTTCCTTCTCCTCTCTTCCTCTACATCCCAAACCCTCACTCCACATTCTCCACATCCCACACTTCTTCTACTTTCTCACTTTCCTTACTTTCCTATCTCTAATTTTAATTTCTTTACTTCCCCTTCCCTCACATTTCTCACTTACACTCCCTTCCACTACTTTCCAACCCCTCACATCCCACACTCAGTAGTGCTAACGGACCGCGACTTTTTCAACTGCGCAGGCGTCGCACAATAGTGGTGTAAGGAAGAAAACTGATGTTCTCTTCGTCGTTCCTTCTTTACGCGACGACTGCGCAGTTGAAATAGTCGCGGTCTGTTAGCACCACTGTCCACACTTTCAATTCTATCACTTCCCTTCTTTCTGCTTCCTCTACTTCCCATAATTAAATTCTCATACTTCTTCTTCCCTCCCCTCCCTCACTTCTCCCACATATACTTTCCCTCTCTTCAATTTTCCTTCTTTCATGCTCCACACATCCCTCCTTACTTCCTCACCCCCTTCACTTCTCTTACTTCTCCATTTCTGCATCCCAACCCCTCACATTTTTCACATCCTTCACTTCTTCTACTTCCTATTTGCTACTCCTACACTTTCCTCAATTCTGCTTGCTTCACTTCTCGACCTCTCACGTCCCTCATTCACACTCACACTCACTGGTTCTACCCCCCCTCCATATCTCACACTCACAATCTCAATAATTTCCTTATTTCTTCATCCTCTACTTCCCCTAGTTCCACTCCCATACTTCTCTTACTTCTCCTCTCCTCCTTTCCCTTACTTCTCCCTTGTCCATATAAATTTTGTTTTCACCTGAGTAGGTAATTAAACATATGCGAAAACCGCTAGGAATTAGAAAAAAACAAAAATATATACTTGCACGCTATATAAATGTATTTCAAGACACCTCCAAAAACGCAATATTTCCATATTTCTATACCGAAGGTCATCGGAACATGCACCAAACGGAGGTTTAACCAAATTTAAAGTTTCTTTTTCCAAATTTCAGCTAATTAATTTGCAAAGTGTGTGTGGAGGCCAATTTAGAACAAAATAACTGATCTGTTATTTGAGTTGAAAAATGACAAAAAAACGTATTTTCCATATTCGTGGTACCAAATTATGCATTTCTTGTCGCAAGCAATAATTTTTTACATTCCCATCAGAGAAGGTATTAAATTTGTATAAAATTTAACCCCCCCCCCTCCGTTTCAATCCAATTTCCACATTTCGAGACCCTCTGAACCCGAAAAACAGTTCTTTACTGTCTCTGAGCACAATAACTTTTGAAAAAATTAATCTATCAGATTGGCCTTAGGTACACTTTATTCGTGTTCAAAACTGGAGGTCAAGTTTGTTAGACAGCTATTTTGCATAAAAATACAAATGTGGGGGAAATACAAAGACCGAGCCCGTAGCGAGAGGTCAATACATTATCGAGCGCGAAGAGCGAAAACCAACAGTCCCAATATTTAGTAGCAAAATTTTTGTAGTGTGACCCAGTAAAAAGAAAATAATTGAAGCGAATTGAGATGAATTTGTTATAGCCTACGTGAATCTGGCTTTGCGACAATCTCGAATAAGAGCAGGTCCTGAATTCTTGTAAATTCTTGTTAATCTGTAAGTCTGCTATTCGCCAGAATTCGGCGAACAATTTTTAGGGGACCTAATAAACTTGAATGTGTCAGCATAAATTAATTTCAGTGTCAGTCAATTCAGTTTAATTCGCGAGATTTAAAGTCAAGCTCCGATACGGCTGAATTCGTCATTGTGAATACAGTTAGAGGCTGGCCTATTTATTCGAATTCGTAAGCTATAGCAAACGCGCTGGAGATAAAGGATCCGTTGTGAATAAATATCAATCAGTTCCGTAGCTCAGTGGTCGCCCTCTAAGCTTATACACTTGAGATCGCTGGTTCGAGTCTTGATTTAGAAAGCGGAATTCGGGCGAATTGAAAAATGTTAATACACCTCAATTCGCCCCAATTAGTTTCTTTTCATTGCATTTTCTCAAATATAATAAAAATTGCAGCCTAAATCGATAACTTTTATTTAAAACCCTGATGAAATACAGTCATGAATTGAAACTGAAGCTGTTTTTCAATTTGTTTCTAAAAACGGTTCTAAAAATACCTGCGGCTTTGATGATTACATTCTCATGACAACACTCGCGCTCGACAAGTAGGTTATACAGACGGTTCTCTTTAAAAAATAAACCAATATAGATAAAATGGAGCGAAGAGGGTTTAGCTTTCAATTTCCGTATCAGGTGGCTGTAGGTGATTGTGGGTGATCAGGCTAGTGTCGAAGGAAGATTTGGGTCTCTTCAAAAGGTCATCTCGAAGGTTGAGAGTCTTTCCACTCGTTATTATTTTCTACCATTAAAGTTTTAATCATATTTTATAATGTTGAATGCATACGTTCTATATTTCCGTTTGCCTGCTATTGGAATGCAGTAGTTATGATGTGCTTAATTTTGAACATTTCTTCAAACTGCTCCATTAGTTTTGACAAGAAGTTATGTCTTTGATCAGTCAGAATGACCTGTGGTGCCCCAAACACGTAAGTGTAATGTTCCATTAAATTATCCGGAATTCTTTTAGAAGTTTTATTTTCAATTGGTAGTAATAAAATGTATCGCATCAACCTATCCTGGATACTCAAAATATACTTATTTCCACTTCTTGTCTCGGGCAACGGGCTATCTCATTGTCAGTGATTGTGGGCTTAGGTTTGATGTACTTGGAGGTATTGAACTCCTCCGCAATGGGCATGTCGAGTATTTTTATATTGGGTAATTTGTCCTCTGGTGTGATTTCTTTTCTCACTATGTCTGTGTCTTCTAGACCTCTATTCTGTACGTCTCGACTGGTAATCGGGAATAGTCTAGATAAGCAGTCTACTGCTTTATTTCCTTTACCTTCAACCAATTGGACTTCATACTTGTATTATTCTAATCTGAGTAACCATGTCAGTAGACGTGAGCTTGGGTCTTCCACGTTATGAAGCCAAATCAAGGCATTGTGATCCGTCTGAATTGTACATTTTTTTCCTACTAGATATTGTCGCAGTTATTTTACCACCCATACAATTTCTAATTCATTTTCACTAGTGGTATAATTTTCGTCTGCTTTGTTCAATTTTCTCGATATAAACAAGCATGGGTGTCCGTTCTATGATAGTATTGCACCTAATCCAAGGTTGGATGCGTCTGTGGTGAGCACAAAAGTTTTCTTAAAGTTCGGGAATCGTAGTATTGGTGCTGAGCATAGTGTCTTCTTTAGTTGTTCAAAAATGTCAGTGCATTTGGTTGTCCAGTCGAATATGGTCTCTTTTTGGGTTATCTTAGTCAGAGGTCTTGCTATACTAGAGAAGTTTTTAAATAAATTTTCCATAGTATCCTGTTAAACCCAAGAAAGACTAAATTTCCTTCACTGTGGTAGGAACTCTGAAGTTCTTGACTGCTTGCGTTTCTGATGGATTAGGTTTCACACCATCCTTGGCGAGTAGATGGCCTAAATACTCAAGTTCCGGTCATAGATACTCGCATTTGGTTGGTTCTAATTTCAGTCATAATGCCTTTATCCTTTCAAATTCTTCAAATAAATTTTTGCTGTGCGGCTTTAGGGTGTTTTCTATGATTACTATGTCGTAAGGAGGACTCACGCTTGTAACGACGCCGTAGTTTATTACCTTTCAATTTTTAAAACTTGAGAAATTAATGTTTACAGCTGTGCTCTTTCCTTTTTATAATTCGAGTGGATGACCGTAAACATCCTTCTCTTCTTATCTGGAAACGGGTGTTGCAGGTGCTGGCGTTTCAGTTCCCTTGCTAATGCTATGCTGCGCTGTTCCTTTGTAGATAGGCCGTCGCCTCTTCCGCCTGTTTGCGGGCCTCGTTCAGTTTTACGAATTTCGGAAATTAAGAGTTTTACGTTGTATACTCGCTACTAAATTCGCTAACTAGTTCAAACTCTAGTTTCCTAGTTTTCGTTTTTAAACGGGCTTTTCTTAGAAAAGTCCGGAGTTCTTCTTACGAATTCCGTACAATTCTTCCTTTTTCGCTTTTCGGATTCCCGTAGAAAAGTCCGTTTAATCTTCTTAATAAATTCCATAGAATTTACACAAATAAAATATTTAAGCTTTCAGTTACAAACATTCATTTGCGGCAAATTTTTTTTCAACAAAATCGTTTAATTTTTCATCAAAGAAATGAATTTCAAACTAATATGATGAAGCTTCAACAAAAAAATGTTCCTGACTAAGTTTCTAATAAAATCGTAACCGCGAATCTATTTCGATCGTCCATAAGTGAAAAGTCAAGGTTAAGCAGAAACATAATCAAAATGAGATGAAGAAAACCTTTATCTTCAGACAGAAGTAGAGATTTTATTTTTTAAGGTGTATAAAATGTTACCATTTTCTTACAAATCGATATAGTATAAATTAGCTGTCTTGCGAATATTTTTATATGTATTTGAATCAGTAGGGGAAATTAATTTTGATTGAGGTAAAGTATTAACTGCAATTTTTGTATTTAGTCACAACGAAAATATAATGAAGAATTCAAATTTGTAGAAAATAAAGATAACAGACTGCTAAATGTTTAATTCTTGACGTAAGAGGACTTTAGTGACATGTGAATATTGTTTCTTCAACATCTGAAATGAAAAAAAGAATACTTTTGCCTTATGAGAGAGAAATATTTTCAGAAATTAAAAAAAAATCAAGATTTGTCTGGAAACCCTCTGTGTCATCCATAAATTGCGTATAAGGGTCATTTTTGAAATTTCGATGCAATATATCTCATACCTAAATAAAATGAATATAAATAATATATCTTTATATGAAATCGTTAATTTTCCATAATATTAAACGTGTTCTAATAGAAATTTCCTAAGGTTGTAAATTGTGAAACAAAAGTTTATCAGGCTTATGCACGAGTGTTAAGCAAACAGATAAGAACCAAATGTTATTTCTCTATAACTTGCAGGATTAGCACTGTCGTAAATAAAAGTTCCATATTTATCTCTAAACTTACCGACATAATGAAATTAGAAACAATTTTATCTCACCAAAAAACTGAGGGCGTAAACAATTGGGCTATTTATATGAATATCTTTCTTATTCATGTTCAATGTAACAAAGGTTATGAAATCAAAAAATAAAACCAAGTACGAGTGGTAGAACATTTTTTAGAAACTTGTGTTTTTGCCTGTAATATAATAATTTCAAAATTAACTTGTAAATACAAACAGGATGAATATCTTGAGCACAATATTTTTACGAGCTTCTTCGTAGATATTGCAATTATTTCGTATTTTCTATGTTTAGGAATGGGAAATAATTAATTTGATAGTTTTGGCTGAATTTCCTATTATGAAATACTTCTCCGACCCAGGTCTCTGATCAATCTCTCTAGCGATCGACCCAGGCGAAGAGCTTCACAAAGTCATCATGTAGAGCTCTCTACTTGAGGCCATTAGTATCCAACTTGTATCCAATTTGTGTCAGATTTAATTCACTCCACTGACGCATTGTACGATTTCACGCTGGCTAGTATTTCTGTATGAGTTTGTATGCCTGAATTTCATAATCAAATTGATCCTTTTATGATTGAATTCTGACTTCATTTATTTCCGTCAATTTTTTCTTTCTTTTTTCCCCTTTATCAGTTCAAAATTCTCGGATTTATTGCTTAGCATCCAGCCACAATTCTTCAGGATTTCTCTAGGATCGCGGATCTTTCAGCATGGGTGGTGTTGGTTTTGGCCATTAGCGATGTCTCAAAATCACAAACATTTTTGTTAGCCCCTTCTCGTAGAAGGAATTAACTGCTCATTATTTTAGTACACTTGATACCCTATACAACATATACTTGAGCCATCAAAATCGGTTAAACCATTTTTAAGAGATTTCAATTTTTTAGTCTTCAAAATTTATTTCTAACTTTTTTAAGCTTTTTTTGTATTTTTTACTTGGGATAAATTAGTCCTATAATGGTAGGAACTAACCCTAAAATTTTGAACCAAAGACAAGTGGGAGCAGCCCATCCCTGCTTAACCAGCTGCCGCCTTTTGGAACAAAAATAAAATATTTAAACTTGCAGTTGAAAAATATAATTTTTTAACAACAAAAAACATATTTTCAATATAATATTCAAATATTTTCACAATAAAAAGGACTTTTCAAGAAAATTATGACTACTCAACAGAAAGTAAATTTATTTTAATAAATAAATAAGTCCGCGGGTGACACCTAATTATATCATATTTGGGGAAAGGCTTGTCAAAGCAAATCTCATTGCATCTGACATGTGAGAGAAAGGGTTCAAATTGCCAAAAAATGCCTTACTTAGTGTGTGGATTTTGACATTAAATATTATTTTTAATATGACTAGGTGCCACTTATATTTTCAAGTAAATTGCATTTCATAATGTTATAATGATCAACAAGGTAACATCAAATTTTTCAGTAAAATGTACTAGGTACTAAAGTAATCACTAAATCGCAGTTGCGAACACCTTTTTACACACAAAACACTTTAATAAGTTTATGCACGGCCTCCATACTATTCAATAAATCAGCATGTGATACAACCAATATGAAAAATTGCTGTCTCGTTCAACTTTATACATTTCCATTGTATTTTTGCAGAACCAAGCTCACATGGATCTGATAGCAGCGAAGATTCTGCAGATATTCTTCATACTGTAAGGAGTTTACCACTTGGTCGCGGTGAAGAATTAGTAGTGGACGAGTTCAAAAACTCAGTCCTTACAAGGGTCAACTATGAAGATAAAGCTATCAGACCATTCAAAACCAGATTAGGCACACGATTTGTTGAATACAATATTTTGGAACTGCAAGAGCCTCCATATGGGATAGTATACGTCCCTAAGGCCGTTGACCCCGAACAATGGGCATCAGATATCTACGAATTTGGCGTAGCATATAATGTAGGTACACTGTAAAAAGTAGAGTTTTATTTTTTATGACTTAATTCTTCGCATGACCTGTTTTTTAAAATGATAAGGTCGTCTGTTATTTTAAATGTGAAAAAGGACTCTGGGATCTAGTGATGAGTAAGTTACTTTTAAAAAGGAACTAGACATCTTTATCGTTGCTGTTTCAAAATGTAACTTTTTCAATTAATTTTGCACTTCAGAAATATATATAGGGAAAACCAGTACGCGATAAATACAAAAATATTTGAAACCATAACATCCACAAACAACTAACAATTTAGCAAAGAATTATATATAATTCTGTTTTGAATTGTTCATTCATTTTAAAGATGTCTTGCCTTTGTATGAATCGGGTTAGCCATCTGTCATACATTTTATAATTCTCAAACACGCTGAAATTTTATTAAGATGGTACTCTTCTGGTACGAAATGAATATTCAGATTCTTAGCTTTTCCGATTAGTTCTCAGAGGAATTTGTGTATGAAAAAAATGAATGAAACAATAATCCGAAACTGTGACTCAAAAAAATTTTTCAATTCATGCAGTGATTATTTGTCAATATGTTATAAAAACTGTAAAAACTCCAAACTGGGTTATATTCAGCATGCAATGATGACATAATGCTATCAACTAATCAGGGATGAAAATCAGGAGGAACTGATGATTAAAAAGTTGAAAAACTAAGAATTTCTCGAATCGGAGAAACCAGTATTTAAATAGTAAAATCAATTCAATTCCTTAAAAAATGATCATTTTTCCGCGGACAGAATATTCATCAACATTTTAAGTAATAGCGGGTCAGTATCGTCAATAAGCATATACTATTTGTTGATCTGCGGTAAATCATACCTATGGTCATGTCTCACGACCTAATGAGGATAGCCTTCCGCATCCATCTCGCAAGTGCCTTGGCAACTTTTGCTCCTTGATAGCGTTCGCCAGGTTTCGGTCAAACTGGGAAATTCTTGACTTAAAATGCGGACACGGTATACTAAGGTGACAATGATACGGTGCTGCCAGGCAAAAATAAAATCCTTTGTACCTGAATCAGATCTATTATCGGAGTTTCAAACCTCGGCTTGCTTTACTTAGGCATTAGTTAAAAGTGGAGCATCTAGATGGAGTAATGCCAATCATCTCGTGTTTCCTTATAATTTTTCGCAGAAAATTTCTCTTATTTGCAACGATATAGTCCTTGCCCAGAACAATTCGGTAATAAGGACATCGGATATTCAGAATTCCGCGCCCGCCTTGACGGCGTGGGATGTATAATCGCGGATGCTAGCTCTTCTGCATAGGCATGATATTACGCGCAAGTAATCCTTCCTCGCTTCAGATTAATCTTGGCACACTCGTCCAATCTGAAACCCATGACCATCTCTCCTACGTACCCCTCGAACATATCCAATGTACTCTGAAGTTGCTTTGAACTGGAAGGATAGACCTTCAGGTCATCCATATAAAATACAGAAGTGACCTTATGCTCGCGATAATTTTTGTCACTGCAGAGGTACACAGAAGAATTGCTTAGTGTGACAGATAATGGCGGAAGTGTAATGCAAAAGAGTAGAATGCATATGATGTCGCCCTAAAAGACGCCTCTCTGAAAGGCGATGCTGTTCGTTGTCACACGATAATTTCCAGATGAGATAGTAATCTTTGTGTCCTTAGTTACTCAATTATTTTCAGCACCTCAAACTCTAGGATGATTAGTACTATTTCCCGACCCATTGTCGTGTGTTCTGCGTGTTTTATCGATTCGAAGCACATCCACCACTTTTTTGTGGTTTGATGGTTTCATTGTTGTTCCTATGAGCAGCTAAAAAAAGGGTTTGTCTATCCTTGTAGAGCTCCACTTGCATGGATAAGGCTGCATACTCTGAGAGGTCGCCCGGTATCATTGAGTCACTGTTTGAGGCACCTCTTCCAGGTGCCATTTAGCTTTCAGCACGGTTGCTATGCCTCATTTTGGGTTTTTTTTTCTGCGGGAATCTCTCTGGATAATTATTCACGGGTGCCTAATAATTATTGTAAACATATTTAGCAGAAACCATTGGTACAGGAATCCTACACTTGCAACCTGAGGACGCATCCGGTGGCTCTGTCGTAGGCATCACATTATTACCATTATTTCTTGCATTTCGCCATTACGAAGGGTATTTCTGCGGCAAACCTGGAAATCAAAAGCATTAGGCCTAGATCTAACTCTAGGGATTGTCGAGAAATACACTCGAGAGAATTGAAAGGAGTCTGGGTTACTAAAATGCGCTGAGGTCTATTTAAACCAAGGAAAACCTAATGGCATCCCCGAAGACCACAAACTTGTCGTCAGAAGCGCTATACGACACCTTGGCGCTGAAGAGATACTCTTTGATGCAGATACAAACGTTTGATCCGACGGATTTGGTCATCCGAACTATCGGCGAGGAACAATGTATGTGCAATGAACATGCATACCGTCCCCGTAGTACTCTATTCATTTGGAGTGGTTCATTGGACGAAGGGCGACCTCAGATACCTCAATATCGGCCACGGAAAGTTATGCACATGAACAAAAGCATGCGCCTTAAGACTTCTGTTCCGCAATTTCACATTTCACGTTAAAAGTGGTCGTGGAATGCTGAATCTCGAATTCCTTCACAACGGGATTATTGTGGGTATAGTACTTTGAAAAACGAACCATGTTTGTTATCGAATTTTTGGCACAGGAATATTTTGTTAGGCTTGTCATCCTGATCATTGGTGCTCTTGCAGGTGCCAAGCCTTCACTGGTTAATAGCCTGAAAAGCATCCCTGCGTGTCCACAAAATGCTAACACGCTTGCGGGGAAAATGCAGGAGGCAATCGTCCTTGGGTCGCTTCTTTTCCTCTGGTTGCATACAAATTTAGCCGGATCATTGTATTGTGTACAACGCAGACTATAATCACCTATTTCATGGTCGTGAAACGTGGTTACAGCTTAAATGTTACCGCGATTTCGACGGGTTGTTGGGCCAACTATTAAGTTAGTAAGATATGGTACTGATATTTTATTAGTTAATACTGCTATTTTATTAGTTGGCACAACAATTCCATTAGTGCTAGCAACTAAGAAAATGTATTTCCCAACTAATAAAGTTGCAGTACCATATAACAAAATAAGCAGAAATCCTTTGAATATAAATAAAGTTGAATGTATTCATTACAGTTTTCTGAGTTAAAAACCGTTCAAATACTTCAAAATCTTTGGAGATTCAATGAAATCCTTTGAAGCTTGTGAGATTCCCTAAAATTTTCTAAAATCTCTCTAAATATTTGTAATTGCTCGGAGTCACTCAAAATTTTATTCTATACAATTTATTCATCTACAAATAGACTGAAATCTTTCGGAATCCTAAAAGCTTTTTTGAAATTATTTTTGATTCTTTCAAAGGCCTTAAAATCTTGGAATTATTGATATATGCAGGAATCCGTTGAAATAAAATAAAATTTATTCCCGCTAAAGTTCTCTCGAAATAACTTAACATGCCTTAAAGCCCCTTCAAGATACAATTAATTAAATTTATTCCCTGAAGTTCTCTAGAAATTCCTTAAAATCTTTCAAAAGCGTAAATGTCGATTAAATAAGCAGAAATTATTCAAATTTTTCGAATATACACTATTATGAATATAATTATTATTATTGTGCCATTATGCTAAATTCCTTGCCAGGTATATCTTGTAAAATCGGAATAAATTTCAATTATTCATCGAAGTTCTCTATGAAAATCCTTCGAATACCTAGGTATTTGAGAAATCTCTCGGAATCTTCGGAGATAAAATAAAATCCTTCATCTCTGGTGAAATTTCCTCCGACAACTTAAAATTTCATAAGATCAGTACAGTATAGTTACTGAGAAAATTGAGTTGTTCACCAAATCATTAATTATTTTAAAAAGTAGGTTAGTTACAACTATCGCTACAATAAAAGTAACTAGTTAAAATAAAGTAGTTATTTCTCGTCACTGCTGAGATCCGATCATTCGTCTCATTTAAGTTTTACTCGATACTGTATTTTAGCCTTGATTTAATATCTGAAATGAGCCCTGAAATTAAATTTTTTTACAGAATCATTGGATACATGGAAAGGCTGTATCAGTGTGTCGGCGGCACACTGAGGGCGAAGAGGAAAGGAGGGCACAAGTACAGCCGAATCAGCTGGACGCATTCCGGCAATCTTTGCAAGTCCATAGCGATTTTATGAAAAACAGACGACGACGTGATGGGAAGTAATTGGCGAATAATGCAATTCAAATATTTTGAGAAAAAATTACATGAATGCTATGTATGTAATTTTCATTTTCTGTCAAATGCACATATAACGTGTCCCAGGAGGCGTCTTTTACTTCGTCTTTTTCACCATCAACTGAAGCGTAGCACGCTTTGATAAATAATCTCCTGATTCCTACTTTGATTCTAACCCACATCAATCTGGGAAATACACATCCATTATCTTTTACGCGCATTGTTGCTCTGTTATTCATACTGAAACAGACCCCTTGACTGCTATGTAATTCGTTTTCTACTCCTTTCGTATTTCAAGTCCGCTTTAGTTTCACATCCTTCTTTCTTTGTTTCAGGTATACATAAGATATCTAGCTTTTTTAGGCGCATAGTTCCTCGTCATTCTCTTTCTTTAAGATTATTGACCCCTCCAGCATTCCAAACACCCAATATCCATTCAGCGCCTCAAACGTTACCTTTGCCTTTATCAGATGCATGCCTTTCATCAATCAAAGTTCTAGTCCATTCCGAGGATAATATATTGTTTTTATTATTCATTGTGTATGGTGTGCGCCCAACTATCAACTTGATGCGAGAAATGTTTTTTGTAATTAGAAATCATGTCCAAATTAACTAGCAAGTCGCCGTAGCGGTGGAGAATTGTTATATATATATTCTTTCCTATGCCTGTGATTTTCCAGAGTGCCCCAGCCTGGAAACTGATCGAACATAATTGGCTAATCAAGCATTTTTCTTTAAAACCCGGAAGGACGGAACGCCAAATCGGATTAGTATTATATACATTGTCCTTATTATTTTATTAGGAGGTTTTGAGATTACGATTGCTCTCCTGGTTTTTCCAAAATAGATTTTGCCACAAGAGCAAGGTTATGTGATACCTTGAATGTAGGGTAGGATGGTGGTTGTTTTTCTCTCTCTCTGTCTTCAATAGGTTGCGTTGACTTGTTTTTTCAGTGTATTTTCTAATTGCTTCATCAAGTTGTTTGTTTTTGTAATCGTTTTGTATCAGGATTCCTTTAAACTTTTGTAATTCCTTTTTTAAGTTATCTTTATCTATAACGGAGACAGCTCTATTCAAGGCAGTTGATGACCGATGGCTTTGGAGATGGGTGTTGGTGGGAGAAAGCATGTAGGTATCTGTTTATATGGGTGTGTTTGCTGTAAACTTCATGTCCTAATGTGTTATCAGATTTTTTGTGAACTAGTACGTCCAAGAAAGGCAATTTTCCGTTTTCTTCAATTTCCATGATAAACTGGATATTAGGGTGTAATCGAATGATGAAATCGGAAACTTGTGTAGTTCTTCTAGTCTATGTCTCCAATATGACAAAAGGGTCATCAAAGTAACGGCACCGAAATTCCAGTTTAAGCTTGGATGGGTTGACGATTCTATTTTCTAGATTTTCCATAAGGATGTTAGCTATTACAGGTCAGATTAAAGATCTCATTGCTGCTCCTGAGGTTCGTTCGTAGAATTGGTTATTGAAAGAAAAGTAAGTATTATTGTGACAGTGTTCTTTCAAAGGTATGAGATTGGAGGGGAAGATTGCAAAGGATTTAGTAAAATCAATTGTATCAGAGATTTATACCTCCGTGAAGAGAGATACTACGTTGAAACTGACTAAAATGTCTTGGGGTTGAATGTGAATCTGTTGTACCTTTCTGATAAAGTCAAAAGAGTTTGGACATGTGTGATGAAATTTCCTTCGAAAAGCTACAGTTCTTTGGCGAGAGCGCGCTAGGTTGTAAGTTGGTGAGTTTATTGCGCTGACGATCGGTCTGACTGGAATGTTTTTTTTGTAGATTTTTGGCAGTCCGTGAAGTTTTGGAGAGGTGGAATTAGTAGGTACTAATTTAGATATTGTATTGCTGTCGAGTTGAGAGTCTTTTGAGAGGGTTTTTTATTTTGCTGACTATTGTGTTTGTGGGGTCTTTTTTGAGTTTTTTATATGTCGCCTACCTCCTAAGGCAAATGGTTTGACTAAAATGAATGCAAAGTCGGAAAGCAGGGATTGAATTGTACTCATTTACGAACGAAATCGTAGCTGCTCGGGTTCGAGCTTTTCGCAGTCTGAATCCACTTTTCTAGTGGAAAAGCAAGCGTTCACAATTTTCTCCATAGTCTTGAAGGAACAAACGAATGGTACTACTCTTATAGGTCCAACTTTGCCGCAAATTTTAGATTCTAAAAGTTTATCAGGATGTCTCAAGAATTTTTATACATGCATTGCCTTCGAAAGCTTCTCCTTGATAATTTTTGGCGATGACGCACAAACTTTCAGGCCAAAGCAAAGCTCGCTCTCTACCTAAAAGTGGCACTATTTCTTTCCAGAAAAGATGATTTGCAAACCACATTAAAACATGCAGCTCTGGAATGATGCATTTTTGTAGCACGCAGATATCGTCGTCTTCATCAAACAATGTTGCATTTACGGTACTATGACACTCTTTTGCAAACTTTTTGTCCTTTCTCAGGAAAACAAACTTTTTGTAGTCTTCGCTAAAATCACCAAAATTTTCTTAATCATTCTCGTAATGGTGACGATTTTCTATCGCATTGGAATCAGAAATCGTTGTACTTGACATCGTACCATTAGCTTCTTCTTCATTATTCCTCAAGCAATATAATGGCACAAAACAGTATGGACAGGGAAAGGAAGATGTTGCTGTTTGCTGTCCATTTACAATTAATATTATTTTAAAATCGGACAGAAACTTGTACGGTATATCGTTGAGTTTTGTCAACTCAAATATAAGTTTGACATTGTCGTAGGTTTCTTTTATTTCTGGGACTACACACAATAATATTAGTTTATGAACACTAGTAATTTTTCTTTTATTATTAGGAGAAAGTTGATTTTCATTTGAATAATTTTCAGGAAGTACAGTCATACTAAGCTTCAAAAAGCCTTGTCCACCATCAGCCATAACTTTTATTAGAATATTGCCAATAATGTTACGATGATCGATTACCTTATTTAATAAATCAGAGGCATTTGCCCATATAACAGGCCTCATTTGCTTCTTTGCACTTTTATCAGCACCAGTGTCAAATTAAAATTTTACTTCCTCGTAAAATGCCTCTAACGTCTTGGATACTGCAGATAATTGCTTTATAATATGAGCCGGCACTGTTTTTTCCCCAATATTACATCTCAAAAGGCTAGTAAATTTTGTCATATGTTTCAAAGATAGACCATTAGCAGTTCGAAATCAGCTTAACTTTCTGTAGTAAACGATTTACAAATATAAGCTTTCAATTTACCTTGAGAAACATTAAGTTTTGAACCCTTTGTACCTAATGATAATTCAGTAACTCCACTACCTTCTTCATTCACACTAAGTTTTCTTTTTAAGGCACTGCTAACAATTTGTTCTTGATTTTCTTGTGGTAACTGTTCCATAAATTTATTTAAATTTTCGCTAGCGCTTACCTCATCACAAGTATGGTTCTTTTCTTTGCCAATTGTAGAAAAACAGTTTTCACATATCATAATTGATTGTGATTCTTTATCTTGAAATTTACTTTTTTCACAGTATTTTTCATGTGGAGCAATGGCAAATAAACCATTAGATTCATCAATTTTATTTGGTAATTTTCGCTTATGACAAGCACCTTTATCAATTGTTTCGTGTCCATTATATCTTGCTTTCAAACATTTATAGCAGTCACATCCATATAAAAATTGAGTAGCTCGAGTAGATTTAATATGGCACTATCCTTATAGTTAGGCATTTCTTGGGGCGGCCGTTTGAAAATTTTCTTTTCATGTTTGTTAAGTGTTAGCTTACATGTAGTGCTGGAAGGATATATATTGTGGATTCCAAATTACTGATGATTTCTTTTTTCGGCATTTCGGAAAGTTCACGACTTAGAGCATTTATTCGGTCACAATGAGATAGAAGCCGCAAGTTTGTCAGAGTGATTCGTTATTCGCAGATCGAAGTGAACAGTATGACTACCGGGAACGTAAGACGATTTACTTGGATGAATCTGGGGTTTATATAGTTCCGCGTCCTCATGGCAAAGATATGATTTACAATTGTGAGCACGTTCCTTTGACTTTCTGAAATGGCACGTTCCTTTAACTTTGTTCTTTGAGCTTTCTGAAACGGCACGCTCATCACTGGAATCGGGCGACAGATGATATTGATACCTTGCGATGAGTGACTCAGATGACTAATGCATCCGCTTCGCTAAAAATCTAGGTGTTCGTATTGATTCATGCGTTTCAACTCTCGCCCTCTCATGAGCAGTTATTCTGTATGCTACTGATCCTTATTTCTATGTATGATGCCTTGTCTGACTATATACAAGTTCTTCCACTGAGTGGATGTACACTTACAAGAATTACGATATATATATATTTGTATTAATTACATTACTAGACATGTATGGTAATTTTGGTAAGTTGGAGGTTCTAATTCTTGAATGATAATAATTATAATCGAGTGATCGAAAGTTCTGGCTTTGCCTCAATTACCTAATGAATCATTTCAACCTGTAACCTTAGTTTATTGATTATTATTGATGAAAATGGGTTAAGTCTCACTTACACCTCTTCTTATCAAAATTCCTAAGTAAGTTTTCTTTTCTAGTAGTTAAAAAGTTTGATTATATTTGAAGGGCAATGATTGCATTGAGCATATAATGATGAATTTGATGTATAATCTTATTATACAATTTGGGAAAGGATAGGAAACTCTGAGGAAAGGAGTCAGTTGGTCAACAAAGCTTTGAGCCCACTTTATCTTTTTCTATCACCATCCAAGTGGAGCTTTAAAGTGAATTCTCGCTTGTCATTCTCTTTTCAGTGTGTAGAGGCTGTCCCGTACCGTTGAGATATCATCATACTTGGATTGTATATCATTTTCTGAGCGACCATAATGAAATTGGTGATGTTTTCACTGGTAATCATAGTCGGCTGTATTCTTACGTTTTACCTACTGCATGGCCATCATGAAATGTGTACGTCATCCTTCACAGTCATTATGCATCTAATCGTCCGGCTTGCAACTCTTAGTGATGAGATGCACGTGTGGTCAGCCGTACTCTAAGTGAAATTAGTTCGTGTGCATATAGCTCCGTTTCAGTGTTTGGCCACCATGTTCTGCTAGTCTTTATTGAAGAGAAGCTGTCGAAATCATAACAGGAGAGAGAACGAAATAGCCCTCTTCCGTCCTCCCTTCTTAGATGTGTTCGTCTTCCTTGATGAAAGCTTTAAAGGTTTATCCGCTGTTGTCCGTTGAAGCCACCTGTAGAGTAGTCAATGGTAACTTGAACCACTTGTCGGAGTTATTAATTTTCTTGCGATCTTTGCCATTGCCTGAAAGAAAGGATAGAGAGAAGTCAAGGAAATGTTTCAATCTGACCTGATCGAGTGTATGTTTTATTTGGAACATTTAAAAATCTAATTAAGAATGCCTCATTGCTGTATTCAATATTCAACCGATTTCAAAATTAATTTCTTATATTTGTTTAACGCATTATACTCCTCTGTTTTACATGCTACGAAATTAGAATCCCTTTTCCTCTGAGTATTTTTAGAAAAATGTCTTGGAGGAAATTCAAAGGGTGATCCAGCATCGGTGTATTTGTGTTGAACCTTAAAATTTATCATGATTATTTGCTTCCATTAATCAAAGAAGATATTTTCTGTAATCACAGAAATAATTAAAAGTGTATACATAAGGTTTTGTTGAATTGAGGAAATACAACATTCGACTAGTAAAAAATTTCGAATATATATATTCCGTTCTAACAACTTATATTCTCTCTGTAATCATATAAGTTGCAAAACCTTAATTTATAGAAGATAATTTCTCTGCGAAGACGTACTTTCGAACTCTGCTATTTCGCCCGCCTCCGTCTGTGCAAAAGAAATAAGTATTAATATGTATCCCTTTCGTTTGTATATATGTTTTGGGATCGCGTTTCAGGTGAAATGGGTAACCCTATCCTCAAATTCTCCCATTGCATCTTGTCAAAACAGCTATGATTCTGGTTGATTGTTGCAATGGATTTCAAGAGTGTTTAAGGAAGATTCTACTTGCTCTGGAGCATTTGCTTATTTATTTTATTCACTAGTTTCTTCATTTCTATCTTCTTGAGTTTCGAGGTCATTTAGTTCGTTTGCAGCCCGGTTTATAAATCAGTTTATTATTTGATGGAATTGCGTTTTACTATATAATTCAAGTTCCTCGATGCTTTTTATATTCAATTTTTGTTCTGATGCCGTTGCTTTAGAATTAGTTATACCCTCGAGGGCAGTCAGCGACTCCTTATCTATGAAAGGAATCTGCCTATGGATTCATCTCCGTTTACCAATAATTCTTCGTCTAACGAATTTGGTTTAATAATATTAATATCGACTCATGTGTCGATTAAAAAGTAAACTTTTGTTTTATTGAAACTTGAGGATGAAAATTCTACTGCTGGGGATTCTAAATGAAATGTTAAATCTAAATTTGTCGGTGTGTTCTCATGACTTGTACGCTTCTATGACGCTTCTAGTTCTCCGTTCTCGTCGTTGCGTTTGTAGGACGAACGGATTATTATTTTAAATGGTATGTATCTCTTGAAAAAGGGGGTTTAATATTGATTTCATCCTGTGAATATTATGGATTAGGATACCCTGTAGTTCGCAACGGAGCAGTTGGAAAATAAGGGTGAGGGTTTAATGTATGCGGATGCTTGTATGGAGAAATATGACTACACAGAAAACCTGAAAATTCTTGCGTGTCGTCAATTCTGTTTTGTTTTTGATCATAAGCTTTACAGGGGTGTGCAGTCATTGTAAAACGAGCATGAGCATTAGGATTATGATCATATGAATCTAAATAACTAGGGTGAGAATATCTTGATTCATGATAAGGGTTTGTATCATATAGAGAATTCAACTGCTGTCTCGCTTCGTATTCGAGCGCTACTTGTAAAGCAATATCTAAAGTTGAAGGGTTGCGTGCTTCCACTAACCCTGAAATGCTATCCGGTAATCCAAGTTTGAAAGCTTCAAGAGCACAGTCGTTTAGCGGGGCTAAGGGTTGCTCCACATTAGGATATTTATCTTCGCGTGCAGCTTGAGCTCCTGACCTTAGAAGAATCACGTATCCAAAGAATTCACTGAAGTTTTCTTCTCGTCTCATTCTCATAGTAGAAATTTCATGCAGGTACCAGGCATAGGGTTTCCAAGGGGTAAAACGTTGTTTTAAGTGTTTCACTAAATCATTAATTGTCTCAAAATTCTTTCCGTGAATGCTATCTCTGGCCGCACCCTTTAATCGGGATAAAACGGCCCTGAGCTATTGTTTTTTACAATTTGCTGGCACTGGAAATTCCCCATTGGTTATGTCCTGAATAGAGTCTAAGTGTTGTAGGGCAAAATACTCGGCCATGGAAGTCATCAGGGCTTCATTGAGTAATATATATATATTTTTTTATGCTGGTGAATTTATAGGGGAAGTTCAAGAATTATAAATATCAATGAAGCGTGATAATTTGACCGCTTGAATCTGCTAAATAATGTGGGATGAATCGTAAACGAATTCATCTACTTCCGTTTTGAAGTAATTCGTATGAATTTTTGGCTTTTAGTTTCAGAATTTCTTTGCTTATTAGGTTAAAGAGCAGTTGGAATTCAGTTTTAACAATTGTTAAAAGTTGAATGGATTATAACAAATGAATTTATTATAAGAGCTCCATTTAAGGTTGATCAATCCGTGAGAGAGAAACGTCTGACCGCAATTGTGCGTTTATCACTAAGGAGGAGTACGATTTCGATGTGCAGTGGAAAATGCCGTTAGGGTCAGACGAGAATGCTTTGACAATAAGCGAGTACAGACTATCTATATTGTAATAGGCTCTGCAATATCAGTTTGAGTAGCCACAGATTGACTAAAATAAAGATAATAATTCAAGGAATTGTGCGTCATAAATCGCGTTTTGTGGAAAGCGCATATCTTTTAAGTGAGATAGAAAATTTGAGCTGCAATGCGGCCAAATATCTTTTATTCATTGAAGAAACTCAGGAATAGATAAATCTAATTGTTTCAAAAATGCTCTACCCACTATACCAGAGATCTCGGCTGGAATTTTCGAGATTATAACGTTAAATTTAACAATTTTCAATTTTCAATTGAATCAAATTATTGTTCAAAGATGGAACAATAGAAATGCATAAAGTTGAACGAGACAGCAATTTTGCATTTTGGTTGTTTCACATACTGACTTATTGAACAGTCTGGAGGCCGTGCATAAAATTAAAGTGTTTTGTGTGTTCGGTTACGTAAACGATTTTTTAAAAATTAGTATCTATGGTAGCATGTTCCGCCAGTACTTGGTCAAAACCATATTATTACAATACAAGATATTTTAAAGTCAGAAAATCACTGAAACACAAAAGTTAAGAAAGATTTTATTGTACAAAGCTGTTTGCAAGTGCGATGTAGTGCTTACTTGAGACGTTACTTTGTTGATCATTGTAACATTATTACTTGCAATTTATCTGACAATATAAGTAGTACCTAGTCATGTCAGAAATTATATTCCATGGTTAAATCCTAAGTTCAAGAAGTAAGGATAAATAAGTAAATGAATAAAGGTTCATCCACGAATTAAGTAAGGCGTTTTCTGCAATTTCCAACCCATTCTCTCTTATGTAAGATGTCAATTTCTTTTATAATTGAAGATTCATACTTTTATTGGAAAATCCATTTCTTTGTAAAAAATATGTTATATTATATTGAAAATTCGGTTTTTTGTTTGTTACAAAATTATATTTTTTAACTGTAAGTTTATATATACCATTTTTTGTTGAAAATGCAATAGCCGGATAAGCATTGTTGGGCTGCTCCCAATAAAGCAATGCATTCTTGTAGACTTATTATGTTTGCGGCGAAAAACCGAGTCATTTTAAGAGCCTTAAAGGCACTCAAGTTTTGGAAAATAGTATGCAATCATATCAAAATATTTCGTACCATTTTTTGTATAGCCAATAAGATTCTTATTTGCCTGAATCTTACTTATTTCAGGGTATTCATTTATGTAAGACAATTTACGTCGACTGATAGTTTAATTTTCTGCGGTTCATATTATCATAAGGCAAATATTTAAATTAGCACGGCCTGTAACTCCTCCAATATGAAACTAAACTTTGCATATTTAAACATGAAAAATTCGAGATTTTTGCATAATGCGTTATTTTCAAATATGTCCTGCAGTTCTACAAAACCATGATTTTGAAAAAGTCAAAACTTTATAAGTTCTGTTCAAACTGATTAGAGTTCTGCTTCCCCTGCAACTTTTTTGTGGAAAATTCGTCTTTTTTGGTAGAAAAGTAGTTTTTTTCCATGGAAAATCATCTACTTGGTTGAATGTTGAACTAAATGGCAACCTTTTGTGTGATATTATCATTCTTGGTATGAATAGAAGCTATCGCACAAAAAAGAAATATTTTCTTGTTAAAAAGCGATAATAGTGAATTTTTTTATAGCAATATCAATTGTGGTTGAATGTCAATATCTTATATCAAGCTATTATCTTTGAGATTAAATAAAATAATCCCATAGAAAATAAAAAGTTTCTGTGCTCAGTAATGTGATATAAGTGAATTTCAATAACAATTATGTACGAAAATTACAATTGCTCAACTTTAGTTTTCGATCATGATTAATTAATACTTTTACACAAGACAATTACAACAACAAGACAATTTATCACCGTGATCCTTACCTTCCAAATACCTTGTATCGATTTAATCCGGGATACGAGCCTGTCAAATACAGCATTCCTTTAATAAAAAAAACTCAACAGGTTATGGGCCCAGGACAAATGGATTAGTGAACAAAAAGTGTACTGTGTACAATGACATTAAAATGGAAGCGATAATTCAGAAAGTGAAAAAACTGCATGACAAGGAAAATTTGTATCAATGGTGTTTCATCATACGCACATTGCTGGAAGAAGATGATCTGTTGGATATATGTGAAGGCATTTTAATTAAACCTGATTAAACAGATAAAACTGCCCGAAAGTATATTGTCGTGACAATTTAAAATAAACCGTTGGATCTTCTTCTAAGTTGTGAGAGTGCGAAGGAGATGTGGGCTAAATTAAATGCGGGTTATGACATGAAATCGGATGAAATTTTATCGCTTGTTCAGAAGCAATTTTTTTAACAGTTCGCTAGAAAGATGAAGAGTCTCGGTGACGAAATTCCTAATTCGATGGTGCTGGCACGTGCAGCTTCAATTTTACCATCCCAATTCAATCATTTTCATAGTGCCTGGGATTCGATAGACGATTCGAAGAAAAATTTATAAAATCTTGACACAAGGTTGATGTCTGAAGAAGTTAGAATTCACAAGCAAGGAAGCTTTGAAGAAGCGATATAAGAAAAAAACTCATGGAAGGTCAAATCAAAATGACAACAGTCAAAGGAATAGTACTGGTCGTTACACGCGTGGACAAAGAAGCTACTTGAGGAGAGACTGTACTGGTTGCTATATTTGCAGTTCGTAAGGTCACCTGAGGATAAATTACCCTAAAACGAGAGAGAAAAAAGATACGAAGGATAGTGAGAATTTTATGCAGCAAGGTTCAACTGTCAGGCAGGCGTTTATGGGAATCAGCGAGGCTGTTGATAACGATTGTTGTCTGATAAGACTCAGGAGCATCGAATCATGTGTCTACTCGGAGAAGCTGGCTTTGCGAATTCAATGAATTTGAAGATTCAGTGAAAGTGAGGATAGGAAATGGTGAGGAAATTCCAGCACACGGTAGAGGTAACATTGAAGTTAAGACTCTGGTAGATGGAATTTAGAGAAGCGCGATTTATCTCCTGATAGTGATGAATCGTTTAAAAGTATGTCAGATGAGAAAAATTCTAATGAAAAAACGAATGTTTGGAATTTTCAAGTGAAGATGATTCAGATTGTAGAAAGTTAAGGGATAAACAGAAAATTAGAGAGACGGAATTTGTCTGTTGTCCCATATCATTTGTTGCACAAAAATTGCCTTTGAATTATAATGAAGCTCTTAATTCAGGAGACAAAAGGGAATGGAAAGCAGCTATGCAAGACGAAATACATTCCTTGCATGAAAATCAAACCTGGTAGCTTGTTGAGAAACCGTATGGTCAAAAAGTAATCAATAATCGTTGGATTTACACTACAAAGGTATATCCGGATGGTTCACGACGTTTTAGAGCGCGTTTAGTAATAAAAGGTTATTCGCAGGTAGAAGGTATTTATTATTGTTATTTATACTCACTCGTATATTGGTGAGTCTTATTTCACTTAATTTTATTAATAAACGGATTTTTTTGTTCAAACTGTGGTTCTTTATTTGAAAAACTTCAACAAATATGAATAATGCATATAAACACCGAAAATGCAGTAAATGACACTATTATCCATTGCCTTGTTTATAACATTAAAATGAATCAAAGAATTTAATCTCTAATGAAAATTTAATCAGTCAGTTTTTGGATAGCTGATGTCTGTTCTTGAAGAGCTGATGACGAGTGAAGTAAACGCCGAGTTTGGTGGTTTATATACTGAAGCCGATAGCATGCGTTTTCCTAATTATCGCAATTGAAGAAAAGGATCACAGTGCAAAGTACATAACTTTATTTATTGTTAGCGTAAATTTTTGTCATATGCGTGGAATATTGCGTGATCTTGATGTAATAAACCATTTGTGAATATCGCGTAAGCTATTATATAAAATTCAATAAAATATGCTAGTTTTGATAATACATAATAAACACTTGTTTCCTTAAAATAACATAAAAGTTAAACAGTTAATTGCAAAGTTTTGACATAGAATAGTGTTAGATTTACATATTTTTAGGCCGTGTGTATGCCCATTGATCTGAGGTCAGTGGATATTACTTTTGACTTTGATATTAATTCTTTCGATTACTTGGTCATAAAATGTACCAATTCGTGTGATTCATAGATATTATTTTATAAAATGTCATTCATTGGAAATTTAAGTTGTTCCGTTCGGGAAGTTGGCCCCGAGTGAATACGTTGGTACCAATCCTGGTAGAACGATGCATCTACTACGAAAGACTCTATTCTCAAATTTTACAAAAAAAGAAACCTTCCAAAGTCTCATTTCTTCTTGACGAATTCCAATTAATGTTTTATCATTTCCGAATTTAAAATTCCAAAATAGAAGATGATTATTGATCATAAATCCTAAGAACGAAATACTCTTCATTTTTTCATGAATACGTCGTTTGTATTTTGTTGACTTTCTTGTTTGTTTCAGTTTGTTTGGTAACAAGCCAACGTCATCTCTACCGAGGTTTTCCTTGTATGTAAAATTATCTATGGTTAGTCAATGTAATGTATAAACAATATTTTGATGTGAAAAATTTCAAGAAATAAATAATTCTGATTTTATTCGGTTGGTTCTAGAATTCTCTGTTGAAATCAAGGTTCCCTTAGATATGCGCTATGTATCACAGACCATCAAATAAAAAGCTGTACCAAATCATGAAGACGGTTATGAAATCTATGGTTATGACATCTATGACAACGAGATTGATTTTGATTTTATCAAGATCAAATTCTATTCTTCATTTTTTTGCAGATTTTAAATAAGATTCCCCAATTTTAAATACTAAGGATTCTATTTTACTTTGATTCTGCCTTTTTAAAAGATATCCTAATTCTGGTAGATGCAATGTCTGGATCAAAACCTAGATTTACTTTTCCTAACTTTAGATAAACAATGTCTCTGAATTTTCCAATTGATTAAATTTAAGAATTCATTCTGGGAGTTCTGCTACTAGAATTCTACAATTCTAACTTTGACACTTAGATAATTAGAAAAACATGCGAAATCCATGGATCTTTACCATAATTTTGGCTTTCCTAATACTGAGATCGGAAGAAAGACTGTTAACTTTATGATTTGAAGTCATAGTGCTGAATCGTTCTATACCGTTTCAATGCCCCCCTGAATGAATAAATCTTTCAAAATTTTCAAAAATTGATTTGTTTATTAGTGCTTTTATGTAACTTTAAATACACTTGAAATCTTTGCAAAATATTTTAAATCTTTGTGAAATCTTTGAAGCCTTTGGGAAATCATTGAAATCTTTGAAAACATTTTGTGAAGTCCTTCTGAAATCTTTGTAAATTCTTTTAAAATATTTTTGAAATATTTAAAATATTTTTGAAATATTTGAAATATTTATGAAATATTCGGTAATATTTGTGAAATTATTGAAATCTTTTTTAAATCTTTGAGAAATGATCGAAATCTTTGTGAAGTCTTTTAAATATATTCGAAATCTTTGAAGCCTTTGTGAAATCTTTGAAATCTATCTGAAGTCTTTGCGGAGCATTTGAAATCTTTTTGAAATATTCTCTCAAATTTAAGAAATGATTGAAATCTTTGTGAAATCTTTCAAATATATCCGAAATCTTCAAAATCTTTGTAAAATCATTGAAATATTTGTTCAATCTTTGAAATCTATCTGAAATCTTTGCGAAATATTTGAAATCTTTGTAAAATCTTTGAGATCTTCAGAAAATCATGGAAATCTTAGTGAAATCTTTGTGAAACCTACGTAAAGCATTTGTGCAATCTTTGTAAATTCTTTGAAAATGTTTGCGAAATATTTTTGAAATGTTCGATAATATTTGTGAGATTGTTGAAATCTTTTTATATCATTAAAAAATTATAAAAATCTTTGTTCAAGCTTCGAAATCTAGCTGAAATCTTTGCGAAACTTTATATTTTAAATGTTTGTGAAATCTTGAAAATCTTTGAAAAATATTTAAAATCTCTGGGAGATCATTGAAATATTTAAAATCTTTAAGAAATCATTAAAATCCTTGTGAAATATTTGTAAAATCTTGGTGAAGCATTGGCGAAATCTGGGTGAATTCTTTTAAAATCTTTGAAATATTTTTGAAATATTCTGTAATATTTGTGAAATTGTTGAAATCTTTGTGAAGTCATTAGGAAATTATTTAAATCTTTGTTCAATCTTTGAAATATATCTGGAATCTTTGCTAAATCTTTGAAATCTTTGTGAAATCTTGAAAATCTTTGCGAAATGTTTGAAATATTTTTGAAATCTTCGATAATATTTGTGAAATTATTGAAATCTGTGTGAAATCTTTGAGAAATGATTGACATCTTTGTGAAGTCTCTTTAATTTATCCGAATCCGAATCTTTGCAATCTATCTGAAATCTTTGCGAAATATTTGTGAAATCTTTGAAATCTTTAGGAAATCATTGAAATCTTTGTGAAGCATTTGTAAAATCTACGTAGAGCATTTGTAAAATCTTTGTGAATTCTATAAAAATATTTGCGAAATATTTTTGAAATATTCGGTAATATTTGTGAAATTTTTGAAATCTTTGTGAAATCATTAAGAGATTATGGAAATATTTATTCAATCTTTGAAATCTATCCGAAATCTTTGCGAAATATTTGGAATCTTTGGGAAATCATTAAAAGCATTGTGAAATCTTTATGAAATCTTTGGAAATCTTCGCAAAATATTACAAATATTTTTTCAATATTTGATAATATTTATGAAATTAGTAAATCTTTAGGAAATTATTGAAATATTTGTGCAGTCTCTGAAACCATTAGGAAAACATTGAAATCTTTGTAAAATATTTATAAAATCTTCGTAAAGCATTTGTGAAATCTTTGTGAAATCTTTGTGAAATCTTTCAGAAATCATTGAAATCTTTGTGACATATTTGTAAAATCTTGGTGAAGCATTTGTGAATTCTTGGTGAATTCTTTAAAAATCTTTGCGGAATATTTGAAATATTTTTGATGTATTCGGTAATATTTGCGAAATATTCGAAGCATTTGGGATATCATTGAAATATTTGTTCAATCTTTGAAATCTATCTGAAATCTTTGGGAAATATTTGAAATCTTTCTAAAATCTTTTGAATCTTTAGAAAATCATTGAAATATTTGTGAAATATTTGTGAAATTGTTGAAATCTTTGTGAAATCATTAACAACTTATGGAAATCTTTGTTAGATCTTTGAAATCTATCTGAAATCTTTGCGAAATATTTGAATTTTTTGTGAAATCTTCAAAATCTTTGCGAAATGTGTGTAGTAGTTTTGAAATATTCGTTAATATTTGTGAAATCATTAAAAAGTCATTGAAATCTTTGTGAAATCTTTGTGAAGTCTGCATGAAATTTTTGTGAAATCTTTAAAAATCTTTGCGAAATATTTTTGAAATATTTTTGAAATATTCTGTTGAAATCCTTGTGAAATCTTCGAGAAATGATTGAAGTCTTTCTGAAGTCTTTTAAATCTATCCGGAACCTTTGAAACCTTTGTGAAATCATTGAAATATTCATTTAGTCTTTGAAATCTATCTGAAATCTTTCCATAATATTTTAAATCTTTGCGAAATCTTTGAGAAATTATTGAAATCTTTGTAAGACTTTTGTAAAGTCTTTATGAAATCTTTGTGAACTCTTGAAGAATCTTTGCGAAATATTTGAAATATTTTTGAAATATTATGTCATATTTGAGAAATGATTGAAGTCTTTATGCAGTCTTTCGAATATATCCGAAATCTTTGTGAAATCATTAGGAAATCATTGAAATCTTTGTTCAATCTTTGAAATATATCTGAAATCTTTATAAAATAATATAAGTTTTCATGAAATCATTGAAATCTTTGTTCAATCTTTGAAATATATCTGAAATCTTTATAAAATAATATCAGTTTTCATGAAATCATTGAAATCTTTGTGAAATCTTTGTGAAGTCTTTATGAAATCCTTGTGAAATCTCTAAAAATCTTTGCGAAATATTGATGAAATATTTGGTAATATTTGTGAAATCATTGAAATCTTTGTGAAATCTTTGAGAAATGATTGAAGTCTTTGTGAAGTCTCTTAAATCTATCCGAAATCTTTGAAATTTTTGTGATATCTTTGTGAAATCATTAGGAAATCATTGAAATCTTTGTGAAGTCTTCATGAAATCTTTGTGAAATCTCTAAAAGTGTTTCCGGATTATTTATGAAATATTCGGTAATATTTGTGAAATCATTGAAATCATTGTGAAATCTTTGAGAAATGATTGAAGTTTTTGTGAAGTCTTTTAAATCCATCCGGAACCTTTGAAATCTTTGTGAAATCATAGAAATATTTATTTAGTCTTTGAAATCTATCTGAAATCTTTCCAAAATATTTTAAATCTTTGCGAAATCGTTGAGAAATGATTGTAGTCTTTGAGAAGTCTTTTAAATCTATCCGAAATCTTTGAAATCTTTGTGAAGTCATTATGGCTTTCGATTCAAAGTTTTATTATGAATCAGGGTGACCAAAAATTTTTTTTTTCAAATTTTTATAAATAACGCCCGGAATTTTGCTCGAATCCACGCAAAAATAAATTCATTTTTTAAATGATATTTAGAGGTAGCGGGAGCTTTATGAAGTTTAAAACGCATTTCCCATAAGAAAAAGAATACGTTTTTCTAAATTTTATTTAGAATCTACAAAATTAGCTGAATCGAGTTGAAACACAACATTTCTCTTCACATTAGCCATAGAATACGAATGAGCGATCACTTTTAAAATATCACTCCCATAAGTCTGTTTTGTAGGGTCCCGAAAAACCCCCATAAATGACAAAATGGGTTTTGCGAGTTTTTGGGGCTAATTATGATTTTCATGGGGTTTCTAAAAATGCTAATTGTTTCTAGTACATAAAATACTACTTGATACTGATGATTAGATCTTTAAATATATTGTTTAAACAATTTATTATTATTTTTAGGATCTATATCTTAGAATGGAGATAGAAAGAAACGGTTTATTCAAAAAATTTCCTCTTTTTATGTGAATTAGAAAAGATTTTGAAAAACTATGATAAATCTATATAAAGTGTGCATAGTATAATGTGAAATCTATTTTTGTACAAGAAATCGTCTATTTATTATATTCTATTATACTGTTATCTAGTGTTAATTGTAAGGCGGAGGTAGGTGTAAAACTGCTCTGTAGCACCAAAGATTCAATAAATCTAATCTTTAAAAGGGAAAATAAACCTATTTTTGAGAACGATTTTTAAACATAGTTAATTTGTTGTCCTGATAGTAGAATTTTGAACAACTAGAGAGAAATTCTGAACAAAAAAATATAATACTAGCTTTTTCAGTTGAAAAGAATAATCTTTCAACAAAATATAGTTGAATTTTCTTATTAGGTTCCATGTATTAATTCAGTTCGCATTTAGGCAAAAAAACGAAAAAAGTGGAAGTTTCTTGAAAGCAGGAGGAAAAAGAGGATTTCTCTTAAAAGGGGGTAAAAGGGAGATAGAGGAAAGAGTGTCAACTCCGTATTTCGATGCTTTACTTGTAAAATAAAATTACTAATTTTCCATTATTCAAGCCTTTCGTCGCAAATCGTTATAACCCCCCCCCCCTTTGTCACTGTGACGTAGTTTTTGAACGGCTCCTAAATTAATTTCTTTTCATGATATTTTGCAGTTAAGCATCCGCACTTTTACAAAAACATCTTATGATTATTTTCTGTAACATTTTGGTTAAAGTTTTCTCAAAAAATGTCCCATTAGTCTCCACAACATAGATTTTTCCACAAAAATTCTTTTGAACCGTTTTCGAGAAAAACTACATTTTTTATTTTTCTTTATTTCTTCCTCCGACCAAAGATATCTTTGTCCGTAACTTCTAAAAAATTGGATTTCAAGGATAATATTTAGGGGAATTCCGTACTCCTCCAGGGTTGCCAACTTGTAATCAATAAGAACCTAAACTTTAGTTGACATGCGCAGTGAGGTATTTCATGTTGTGTCGTCAGCTGGCAAGATGTCTGCAAACCGAGGGCCAAGCAATAATACTAATTGAATCGAACAAAACTTTATTTTTTATATAATTTAGAAAAAATATGAATCTTCTCCATAAGTTTATTTGGTTTTTTTGTCAATTCAATACTAAAATCAATAATTTTTTGTCTGTTACGATTTTATTATTTAATTGAATGGATTTCAAAAAATAAAATATCCGAATGCATTTGTGGTGAAAAATCATATTATCCCAAGATATTTAACAAAGTTCCGTTCCATGCAATTAATTGGTGTTTTTGCTTGACCCTCGGCATGCAGACATCTTGCCATATGACGTCACAGCTTGAAATCCCTAATAAGAAGCAGACGACGCGAGCAGCTGATTGTCAAAGAATACACGCAATACATAACCTCATTTCGAATGCTAAAAGTATGATAAACATGCTTCAAGTCTTATTCATTGAATTATACAACAATTAAAATGTTGAGTAGAAGGTTTATATGTAACTTTACTCATAGGAATTTGATTAGTATTTATAAAAAATCCTTCCAAACATTACAATGTAATGTAACAAATACGATTGATGTTACAACCAAACAAAAATTATTATTTCAAACTCCAGTTCCTCATCCATACAACGTAAAAAGGTTTAAAAAAAATAAGCATTCTGAAAAACAACAGCAGGTACGTAATTATTTCAAAAGAATTAAGAGAGACTTAACATTTAAGTGCATACTAAGATATTTTTTGTCATGCACGTCTAGAACGAAGTTTTTGAAGATGATGAGGAAGATGAAACACCTGAACCTCTTGAACCCTTTGAGAAAATTATAAGTAAAACTGTTCCTTCTATGCGATTAGATGGGATCATTAAAGCCGGTTTAGGAATGGCACGCAAGTATGTACTTGAGTATTTAATTTTAAATAAGCTTTAATATCATTCCAAAATAATAGATATTTTATTATCTTATTTATTTGGGGCCCACAGTGGGCTGCATCGGGAAATTACTGTACATTATTAGCACAATTATGGTGACCATTTGGCTTAATCGAAAAATCAGGACATTATCCCATAATCCCACTTCATGCTCCTTTTCCCTCAACCCTAATACAATTTAACTTGAGGCGCGTTATTTAAAAAACAGGGGTGCTACAAAATACCAATTTCGAAATTCCCTGACACATTCAGAAACAATTTTTTATTTTCCCTGACCGTTTTAATCAACCAGTAAGCTTAATTTTCTACAATAAAATGATTTTTTAACAAAACACGTGAATTTTCAACAAAATAGTAAAGTTCTTTAACCAAAAAAAAAAGAATTTACAACCAAGAAGATTAATTTTCTTCCACAAAAGATAGATTTTCAACAAAATACATTATATTTCCAGTTTAAAAAATTAATTTTCATTCATAAGAAACAAATTTTCAACCAAAGAAATGAATTGTCACAAAAAAAGAATGAATTTTTCACCAAAAAGGTTAATATTCTACCACAAAAGATGAATTTTCAACGAAATGCATGAATTTTCAAAACAATAAGTTGCATTTTCAACTAAAGAAGATAAATTTTCAAACAAGCAGAGAGTAATTAAATTTTCACTTAAACAAATTATATTCTACCAAAAAGAACAATTGTCAACTATAATGATGAATGTTTAATAAAAAAAGAAATTAATTTTAAACCAAATAGTTTAATTTCCGACAAAAGAAAGGAATTTTCAAGCAAAAAGTAGACTTTTCAACTGACGAAAATAAAATTTCAACCAAACACGGCGTCGTTAAGTTTTCAGTTAAAAAATTTAATTTTCTACTGTGAAAACAAGAATTTTCATTAAAATAGTAAAATATAAATATAATTATAAAAATTATAGTTAAAAAAAATTTGTGACCATTGAACAAAAAATGTCAACAAAATTGTTAAATTTTCATCCAAAGATATGAATTTTCAACCATAAAGATGAATTTTTCACACACAAAAATTATTCTACCACAAAAGACGAATTTTCAACAAAATGCATGAATTTTCATAAAAAAAATAATTTTCAATGAAACAGTTAAATTTTTAACAAAAGAAATGAAATTTCAACCATAATGAATGTTCAATGAAAAAGTTCATTCTTAACCAAATAGTTGAATTTTCATCCAAAGAAATGAGTTGTCAACCACAAAAAATGAATTTTTCACCAAGAAGATTAATATTCTACTAAAAAAGACGAATTATCAACAAAATAGTTACATTTTTCAGCGAAAATATCAATTTTCAGCTATATTGATGAATTTTCAATAAAAAAAAAAATTAATATTGATCCAAATAGTTGAATTTTCAACAAAAGAAATGAATTATCAACCAAAAATTAGAATCTTCAACTAATGAAGATAAATTTTTAACAAAACGCGGAGTAATTAAATTTTCAGTTAAAAAAATAAATATTCACATAAAAAAATATATTTTATAAAAATACTAAAATTTTCAATCAAAGAAATTAATTTTAAATTAAAATGAGGAATCTTTAACCGAAAAAAAAAAAACATTTTCAACCAAGAAGATTCATTTTCTACAAACAAAAGTGATTTTCAACCAAATAAATTAAATTCTCAGTTTAAAAAATTCATTTGTAACCATAAAAAACGAATTTTCAAAACAATTGTTAAATGTCCAAGCAAAGTTGAATTTGTAGCGAAAAATATGAATTTTTCACCAAAAAGAAAAATATTCTATCATAAAAGACGAATTTTCAACCAAATAGTTGAATTTTCAATTAATGAAGATAAATTTTCAACCAAAAACGAAATAGTCAAATTTTTCCTTTAAAAAATTAATTTCCAACCAAGAAGAAAAGACTTTTCAACAAAATAGTTCAATTTTTAACCGAAGAAATGAGTTCATAACTAAAAATAAAATAAAATAATTTTCAATTATAAAAATCGAATTTTCAACAAAATAGTAAAAATTTTCAAACAAAAAAATGAATAGTCAACTATAAAGATGAATTTTTCACCAAGAAGATTAATATTCTACCACAAAAGACGAAGTTTCAACAAAATGCTTGAATTTTCAATCATATAGTATTTTCAACTAAAGAAAATACATTTTCAATCAAACACGGAGTAGTTAAAAAAATGGTTATCTCTTTTTTTCTTCTGAGAAAAAAAATATTGGTCAAATGCCTAATTTTGACGTTTTATTTTTTTAAATAATTAAGTATACAGAATGAAATTAACAAATTAGACTTGCGCAGTTGTGAAGATTCTGATGCTGAATATTTCTAAACAAAAAAAAATGAAATCGGTTAAAATTTTTCGGCTGTAGCTGATTATGAACAGTAAATTCCCGATCCGGCCCACTGTAGGTCCGTTCAACAATCACATAAACGCTTTTGATATTTTTTTATATAATTAAGCAACTACTATTTATTATTTCAAGGCGTGTAAAATATTTGTAGTTCGCCTTTAATTTTAAAAAACACTGTATAATAATGACTTTTATAAAATTAGTATAATCAGGGTGTGTTGCAAGAATTGTTCATGATAAAATGAATTTCTTTTCAATCTTAATTAAAAAATATAGTAAACATTTTTCAATATCCTTGGGATCATTTTAAAGGTAAACTATGAAATCGCACCAACTTATCACCATTATTGTAAAAATGTTTGCTGGCATCATGCAATATGTTAAAAGTTGAAACAATAATGTTGGAAAATTTGCAATATTTTTTCTGCTAAAAGAAATGTAGAAATATTATTATTTTCCTAAAGATGAGATATCTTCAAATTTTTCCAACTTTTTGTATCAACTTTGTGAAGCGTTTATTATATTAGATTTTGTTTAAATCTGAATAAAACATTAGAAGTGGCACCATTAAATCAATATCTTCTTATATAATTCAGAAAACGCCTTCATCCTGGTTCATTTTATAGAGAATTCTGATACCTTTCAACCAGTTTAAGGGAAAAAAGTTCAACTCATATATAATTAGATTTTCCTCTCTCTGATTATCAACTAAACAATAAAAAGAAAATAAAGTAGTAAAAATGTCGATTTGGCGATAGAAAAAAAATGCCCGATCCTAAATAAAATTCCCGGGGTTTCCCCTATTTCCCGGTCCGCTAACCACCCTGAAAAACTCATATTAAATATAAAAATTGGCATTTTTGAAATTTACAGCAAAGTCGATCAAGCCTTTTACGAAAGTAAAGTTCGGGTCAATGGGAAGAAAATTCTCAAAAAAAGTATAGAGGTAATAATTTTCTTATTTATAATTACTAGTAAAGTAATAAGACAGGATGTCTACCCAAATCGTGGGAAAAATTTCCTGACGATTTCAGGTTTTTTCCAGGTATAATTTTTCGTAGTACGGAGCCAATAAAATTTCAAAGCCAATAAAATTCAAACCGCTTCAAATTCTTAACTTTTCAAGTAAAAATATTGCATTTTCAACAATACATATGAATTTTTAACTACATAGTTGAATTTCCAACCAACAAGATGAATATTCAAACACGAAAATTAATTTTCAAACAAAAAGATTAATTTTCAACAAAAAAAATGATTTTTCGACAAAATGCATGAATTTTGAACTAAAAAAAAACTAATTTTCAACCAAATATTTGAATTTTGAACTAGAAAAGATCAATACTCAGCCAAAAATGGAATAATTACATTTTTAGTTCAAAACATTATTTTTCAACTAAAATGGTGAAGATTTACCTGGAATAGATGAATTTTCAACCAAAAAAATTAATTTCTACCAAAAAGATGAATTTTTAATGAAATACATGAATTTTCAACTAAAAAATATAAATTTTCAACTAAAAATTAAATAGTTGAATTTTCGATTTAAAAAATTAATGTTCAACCAACGAGCTGAATTTTCAACTAAAATAGTGGAATATTTAATTGGAATAATTGAATTTTAAACAAAGAAAATAAATTTTCAACTAAAATGATGAATCGTTAACCTGAATAGTTGAATTTTCAACCAAAAAGATGAATTTTCGGCTAAGAAGAATAATTTCTACAAAAAATTACGAATTTTCAACAAAATACATGAAGTTTTAACTAAAAAACAACAATTGTCAACCAAAAGTTGAAGTTAAATTTTCAGTTAGAAAAATGGAATAGCTACATTTTCTGTTGAAAAAAAAATAATTGTCAACCAACAACAATTTTTTTTCAAGAGAGTAGTTACGTTTGCAAACAAAATGCTTAATTTTCAACTAAAATTATGAATATTCAACTGTGCGTCTAATTGTAAATCAACAAGATGAATTTTCAACTAAAATGATGAACCTTTAATTATAATAATTGAATTTTCAACAAAAAGAGCATTTTTCAACGAAAAATTGAATAGTTGAATTTTTAGTTCACAAAATTAAGGTTCGATCAAAGAGATAAATTTGTAACTAAAATGATCGAATATTCAACTAGAATAGTTACATTTTCAGCTCAAAAATAGTACATTGTTAATCGAGTTGGGAATCGACTAGTCTCCTACATGGTTAATATATCATTTTCTTTACATGCCGCGAAAGGGAATGCGATTTCGGGTCCTGGCGCGAAACAGCAGAAGTGATCGGTTCCACGATCGATTGATCCAACTACGAAAATGTGGACTTGAAGGTAATTCATTTTTCGCATCTAGCCCCTTGTCCCGCTTGTTGGTGGGTCTATTGTTCCACCCGAGTTGAGTCCTGGTATTGAGGACTTTTACTGTTTCGCGTCAGGTTCCCCCAAAATCGCGTTTCCCGCTCGGGTATTAAAGAAAATTAATTTTCAACAAAAAAATTTGCAACAAAATAGTGAAAGTTTCAGCTGGAATAGTTAAGTTTTCAGTAGAAAAATTAATTTACAACTAAAGAAAAGACGAAATTTTCAACAAAATAGCTCAGCTTTCAATCAGACAGATGAACTTTCAATTAAAAAGATGAATCTTCAACCGAAAAAATTAATTTTTAACAAAAGAGTTTCACTCTTAACCAAAAGTTTCTAACTACGAATTTCTAACTAAGAAAGATTTTTCAGTGAAGAGAGAGAAAAAATTGCAAACAAACTGTTGAATTTTCAAGCAAAAAGATGAATTTTCAACCGAGAAGATTAATTTTCTGTCAAAAAGACGGAATTTTCAATGAAATACATGAATTTCCAACCAGATACTTGAATTTTTAACTAAAAAATATCAATTTTCAACAGAAACTAGAATAGTTCAATTTTCAATTTAAAAAAATTAATTTAAATCAAACAAAACGAATTATCGACAAAATAGCGGAATAAAGCTAAATAAAGCTACTTTTACAAATGAAGAATCATTGTTATTCAATTTTATATTGCATTTTTTTAAAATTAAACACGCTCTCGAAAAAATTGCCTGACTTGAAAAAAATTCCCTGACATTTCCAGGTTTTCCAGGTAGGGTAGACACCCTTTTAAGAATTTAACTCTTATTTTCTTCTTTCCTTTGAATCATTTCTAAAATACAATTTTGTCCATGTCTTAGGTTCGTGAAGGTGATGAAATTGATGTAATAGTTGGTAAAAGTCCAGATAATCCCAATTTCCTTGTTGTTCATCGTGTAAAACTGGTATCATCAAATTTCGCAGCAAGTGGATGCAAAGTGAATATAGTTAGGGACAAATCATTGGTTATTGAGGAATACAAAGATCAGGGGCGAGAATAAAGGTGAATGTTTTACTTAAAAAAAAATGCAACTTGTGTAAATATCAAAATGTAATAAAACATCATTTATTATAAAAATACAAATTTATTTTTAAATCTTCTACGTTCAAAGACTTGTCTTAGTCTTTTGATATATCTCGTAATAGTTGCACAGACTGAAATTAAAAGAAAGCGTTATATTTTAGTTAAACTTTCTTTAAAAAATGTATATAATGTACCATAAAGTATATAACTCACGTATGAAACTGCAAGCACTCCTTTCGACGATAACATTTCCAGTTTGCTGATAACGTCTGATACGTTAAATGTAGTTTTAATAACCTGCGAATAAAACACCGTTTATATTTTTATTTCTTATTCGGTTTTCATTCAAGAGTTGACCACTTTTGAAATCGGGTGTAGAAGCCTTCATAAAATCATTTGAAATCTATTGAATTCTTTGACATCTTTGTGAAATCAATTAAATCTTTTGAAATAATTGTGAAAACTTTTGAAATTTGTCTGGATAATTGTTTACTTTGATGACTTTTCCGAATTTTTCAGTAAATGGTTTTAAACTTATTTGAGAATCTTCTTTCTAGTCCAAAAGTAAAATATCAGTCGCGGGAGACCAAAAAAAAATTTGTATTTCACCCAAAAAAGACAAAAGTGATCGAAATTTCGTTTTTTGCATCATTGATTTTTTTATCCTTTCTGTTTTTCAGCGGAACCGTTTTACTTAAAAATGTAAATTTATTATTGATTTTTAAATGTACTTGCCAATTTGAATTTAATCGTCAATTTAGTTTTTAATCATTTCTAGTTTTCATCTCTACCAGCCAACAAACGTGCGCGCCGCGCGCGCGTTTATTAAATGTTTTAAAAAGTAAAGTACTATAAGTATATATCAGAAAATGGCTACTAATTATTCACTGGACACACACCCTATAAAACAATGAAATCTTTTGAAACCTTTTAAACCTTTCAGCATTTTTTAAAATGCCTAGGAGTCTTCTAAAAGCTCATGAAATCATATAAATTTCTGCTAAACTTCATGAAATCCCTTCAAATAATTTCAAATACTTTGAAAAAATTCAAAATTGTTGAAATTATAAAATTATGTACAGTTTGAAATTTCCGAATTTGAAAATTACAGAATTATAATATTCCCGATTATATTTATAGTATTGCCGAATTTAAAGGTTCCCGATAATAGATCATTAGCGAAATTCTAAAATATCCGAAACTATCAAATTTCCGACACAGACAAATTGCCGAAAAACAAAATATTCGAAATAGAAAAATCCCAAAATTATAAAATTTTCGACAATTTAAAATTCCCGAATTGGAAAATTATCGAATTCCGACTGTATAATATTATCGAATTTTTAAATTTCCGCTAACAGATCATTCCCGAAATAAAATTGCCGAAATTCTAAAATTTCCGACACGGGAAAAGGTCCGAATCTGAACAATTAAAAAAATGTTTTCATAATGAAAAAAAATAAATTGAAAAATACTTTTATGCGATGAAAATATTTTTTACTTTATTGTTTATATAATATTAAAACGATTTTTGAATTTTTTAGATTCCGGAATTATATAATTCGAGAAATTTTATAGTTTTGGGTATTTTATTATTCGGGAATTTCACAATTCGGAATTTTTTATTTGTCTGTATTTGATACTTTCGAGAATTTTCTATTTCGAATATTTTGTTTTTCGTGAACTTTACAGTGTTAAGAATAAAAATTTTTCGTGATTTTTCAGTCGTCCCACATTTATTTTAAATGCGGCATGTCAATTGACAAATTTTGGAAGTCCATGAAATGCCATACATTTTTTTGTAATCATTTGAAATGTCTGATGATTTTTTGAACCTGTTCGCATTACTTGAAATCCTTAGAGTCCCATTGAAATATTTCTAAATATTTTGCAATCCCTTGAAATTCCTTCAAATGTTTTGAAATCTTATGAAACCCCCCGAAATCTTTAGAAATAACTTGAAATCTTATGAAATCTCTTGGAATATTTTCAAATACTTCGAAAATCCTTAAATATTCCAAAATTCCTTAATCACAAAAAAAAAATTTCGAAGTAGCAGAATTTTTTTATATTTTCAAAAAATTCTAAATTGAGAAACAAAAATTTCTTTTAAATTTTTCATTTTATATTAGTGGTCACTAATAATAACTGTATATTTAACAAATTTGTCAACATTTTTGAACTAATAGGAAACACTTTTTTCATTTTCAAAATTTTGAATTTTTAAATCCAAAGAACGAACAATAGATAATTTCTGATTAGAAAAATGTTTTGTAGGTAAAAAGTTGGTATGGGTGTGTGGGCAACTTCTGCGGAGTATTAAAATTCAATCAAACAACCTTATAAACAAATTTAAAAGTTGGTGTTTTTACGATACAAGTCATTTTTACATAAACAAATGTAAAATTCAGTCAATTAAGCAGGAAATAAGTCGTTTTCATTAGAATGATTTTGAATTGTCCTCACAGTGATGGAAAATTCGGTAACTTTATTGTTTGATAACATTCATTAGCGTTATAAACAAATGCACTATTCAGCCATTTATGCACAGAAATACATTTTTCTCTAACCAAAACGACTTTAAATTGATTTAATAGTGATGTTCCATCAGGAAACTTTGTCTTTTCAACATACTTGTGAATTTTGTAAATAAAACTACATAAAAAATGCACTATGCGGCCATTTGTTTACAGAAATACATTCTGCTTTCACTGAAACTATTTCAAATTGGCATTACAGTGATATACTGTCAAAAAAATCGACTTTTGCAATATATTTTTTAAATGTTTTAAACAAATTGTATAAACACTGTCCAGCAAATTTACAGAATGTTTTTCTGTAGATAAATGGCCGAAACGTGAATATTTAATGTTATAAATTAATTAAATTACCTTTAAAACATTATTCTTCTGGTCTTCGTCCAAAAATGGCAGAAGAATAACGGCGAATTGGGCCTGATTACAGTCAAAGCAATACTGTATTATCTCCTTGAAGTTTAACTTGTTAACAACAGGACAAGTGTGCAAAAGCCTTAGAGCCCTTATGCAATCTTCTATCTGTTTTGGAGTTGGATTAATATCTATTCTTCGGAAGGTTTCTGTTATTATTACTTGCCATCCTGTTACGTATCCGGTACAATTAACAACATGACTTAGGGTTGCTACCATGGGTAAAAATCTTTCCAGTTCTGTCACCTTGGATGTAAATAAAATGTAGAAAAAAGTTATTTACGTAATGATTAAAAAAAATATTATTCCAGGGTGGCCACTATTTTTATCATTTTCATCTTCCGGCTTTCTCCTGGTTCTCCTGATAAAAAGTCGTGATTTCTCCCGGTTTAGAAAAAAAATATACTCTCTTTGCGAAACCCACAGTTTTTTCACATATGATCAACTGCTGAAGTTGATGAGCATCAGCAAACCTTTTTACAAGAAATATATTGTCCTTGAATCATATTTCCTAACATTGCAAATATAAACAATTTAAAAATCCATTATTAAACCAATCTTTAAATATATTTTAAACCTTTTTGAAACAATAACTAATAATTTCGAACTGAAAGCGTTTGAAATTAAAAAAAAATATATTGAACTTTACAATTTCTTAAAAAAAAGGTTTTAAAATGAGATAATTTGAAATTTAAAGTGTTTGCAGTGGAACCTTTTTTAAAACAGATGCCCTCCAAATTGGAAAATTTTAGACTAACATTTTGAATCTGAATAATTTTAAATTCAAATCGAATAAAATTTAACAATTTGAAATTGAAAACTAAATTGAATCTTTCAAAGTCAAAGCTTCAAAGTTAGTACATTAAAAATATCAAAATGGATAGTAATTTCAAATTTGAAACATTGAAAATAAGAAAATTTTTACTTCGGAACGCTGAAACTTAAGCGAATCCGAACTTCACTTAAAACTGAAAAAAAAAATTAAGTCACCAAAAATTGTGAAATTAAAACTTTTTTATACTCGAACCCTTTAAAAATGTAATTATTTTAAGTAATTTAAATCGTTTAAAAACCAATAATTTTTAAATTGTTAAGTAAAGAAATTATTCAATTTCTGAGGTATCAATTTAAGATAGTTCAATTTTTATCCATTTTGATTTTAAACATCTCAATATTTAATTTGCTAATTTCAAATCGTTTAATTTTTAACACTTGCATTAGAATTATTCTTCATTCTTGAAATTTCCCAAATAAACATTTTTCAATTTGAAATGATGTATTTGTTTAAATCTTCAACTAAAAATCGGACAATTTTAAGAAATTACATTGAAATTTAAAAATTTTTAAAAAGGAATACAAAACAAGATGGCTATAATGTGATTCGAGAGATTGAAATTGCACAATTTTAAAATTTTCAATTCGAAATTGCTTTATATTTATATCTAAAATTATTACATTTAAAACTGTCAAGGCTTCTAAATGAAACTTCGAAAGATTTAATGGCGAAATTATCATGAAATTTTTAATATTTGAATTTTAAACTACAATATTGTGAAATTAACCTTGAATCACATAATGATTAGGATAAGGAAATTTTTGTGAGTAATAAAGGAAAATACAGAAATGTGTTTTATCATATACTAGAAGCAAGTGGAAGCGCGCAAAGCGCGCGTTCACATCTCCGAGGTTTTATTTCCTAGCATTAAAAATATAAACAATTTAAAAATACATTATCAAGCTAATTTTTAAATATTATCTTTTGAACATTTTTCAAACAATAACTAATAATTTCGAATTGAGAGCCTTTGAAATTTAAAACAAATATATTGAACGATTTTGAATTGAAAACATTCGATTCAAATTATTTTAGATCAGGTAACATTTTGAAAAAATACAATATTTCTAATGGAATGAAAAGCAATTGAACTTGTACCATCCCTTAATGAAAGGGTTTAAAATTAGATCATTTGGAATTGAAAAATTTTTAAACAGATGCTCTCAAAATTGAAAAAATTCAGGCTAAAATGTTTAAAATTTGACTTATTTTTTAAATTGGAATTATTAGAAAGTAGTTGAATTGTATAATTTATAATTCAAAGCGTTCAAAATGGAATAATTAGAAATTTCAAACCTTTGAATCTTAATAATTTAAAGTTCAAAGCTATTAAAATTTGACAATTTGAAATTGAAAACTAAATTGAATCTTTCAAAGTTTCTGAAATTTTAGAATTTTGAATTGTTAATACATTTAAAAAATTATTATTTAACATTAAATCTTAGTGACCAAATTGTTAAAAAATCAAAAAATAAATTGAATTATTCTAAAAAGCATTCAAAATTAATAGTGATTTTAAATGATAAACATTAAAAGAGAACGAAATTCTACTCCGAAACGCTGAAACTTAAACGAATCCAATCTTCACTTAAAGCTCAATATTAAAACTTTTTTATAATCAAACCCTTTAAAAATGTAATTATTTTAACTAAATTTACTTCGTTTAAAAATTAATCATTTTTAAATGGCTAATTATACTTTTTAAAATCCAACCAATTCAATTTTAATTGCAATATTTAAACTAGGAAAGGGAAAAATTGAAAATTTAGCGTTCAGCATGAAATTCAGAACCCTAAAATTGTAACCATTTATAATACAGAAATTATTCAATTAATGAGGTATCAATTTCAGGTAGTTTAATTTTTATATCTTTTGATTTTAAACAATTAAATTTTCAATTTGTTAATTTCAAATCGAAATTTAAAAATTATAAAAAAAGGAATACAAAACAAGATTGCTATAATGTGATTCAAATATTTGAAATTGCTTTATATTTACATCTCAAATTATTAAATTTAAAATGATTAAGGCCTTTAATACGAAAATTATGAAAGATTTAATAGCGTAATTGGCCTGACCTTTTTAATATTTGAATTTAGAACTACAAAATTGAATGAAGCAAAAAAACTTTAGTTTCAAGGCCTCTAAGGTTAAACTGTTTTATAATTGCGCTTTGAAAACAATCTTAAATTGAAATTATAGATATTTTAAAGATGATAAATATATTATCAATAAGTATCATATCATGTAGTATCAAGTGACATTGAAATTGCTTGGATACATTTTTGTAGTAAAAAATGAGATTTCTGTCAAGGAAAATCAATGTCATTTTCACCGTTCAAAATTACAGAATTTCAAATATTGCAAGAAGTATTGTGAACAGTTAAAGTTTAATTATTCTAAACACTTTGAAAATTATATGCTTTTTAATTGGAAACTTTCAAAATTAATGAATTCAAACTTGAAGCGTTAAAAATTAAACAATCCCAAACTTCGTCTAAAAATTGAAGAATTCTTCAATTAGGATCTTAAAACTAAGCGTTAAAAATAAATAATTTTCATATTGTCAATTATTTTTTCGGTTCATAATTTCTGTAATGAAAGCTCATTACTTGAGTATTAAATTGCCAAAGCAGTAATATAAAATTTCTCGCCTTTTTCGAGAAAATCGACTTTGAAATATCTGCCACAAGCCTTATAGAGTTTAGCGAAACACAATTTAAATCGGCCGGTAGCTCAGGCAGTAGCGCATCGGCTTAACATCGGAAAAACTGCGTGTTCGATTCTCGCTGCCTGTACTTTTTTATTTTTTATCTATTGAAATGTTTATAAATATAATTTCCTTCAATTGTCTTTTAAAATTAGACGTGGCTACGTGTACCGAAATTTCAGTACAAAGAGTCGCATTTCTACGATACTAAATGGGGGAGCTGGAACAGGAGCTATTTGCATCGAAATTTTGGTATGAATAGCCTGATTTTTTCTGTACGTGCAGACATTTCCTTTAAAATTATACTAATAATAATTTTTATAATGCCTTCTTTCACGGAAAAATCTATTTTTTTAACTTTATCATGTGTTTCGCAAATAGATTTATTTTCTATAAATGTTATTAATTCTTTTCATAACGCTTACGAATTTCATTTAAAATTAGAAATATGAATGAGGTTTTTCAAACCTCGTATTTTAACAGATAAACGACGAGTTTTTGCAAGAACAAGATTTTCTTAAAGTTTCTATTGGGAAATACACCTGATTTTTGTTTTGCTTCGGAAGGTACGAAATGTAAATACTGTCTTGATCTGGAGGATAATTTTTTGTTTTTCAATTAACAATTTTTTGTTTTAAAAACCTTGAACGAAAATACTTCTAATTTTAAATATAATTGGTAAACATTATGAAAACTATTGATAAAATTTATAGAAAATAAATTTATTTGCAAAAGACATAATAAGGTTAAAAAATTCCATTTTTCCGTGAAATAAGACATTACAAAATTATTCGCATAATTTTTTAAGATTATTGAAGGAAATTAAATTTATAAACATCTTAATGAATAAAAACTAAACTAAAATAAAAATATATAGGCAGCAAGAACTTTTCGACCATTAAGCCGAAGCGCTTCTGCCTGAGCTACCGGCCGATTTAAAGTATTTCAAAGTCGATTTTATCGAAAACTGCGAAAAATTGCACATTACTGCTTTGGCAAGTTAATACACATGTAATGAGCATTCATTAAAAAAATTATGAACCAAAACTAAAATTGACAATTGCTGGTCTCCTCTTGTGAGTTAGAAAAACGCGATATATTGTTGGAAGGAACTTGAAATTATCGGAAAGAGTTTATTTAGCAACAATTTACAAGCCAGAAAACGCGCGAATTATGAAATGCGGAAAATATCCCGGGTAGGTGGTCACCCTGTATTCAATTGGTATAATTTGTAGCTTATTTGATAACTTACCATTGACATTTTTGCCATTTTGTTCAAAGTTTTATCCCACAAGTGGTAATCCTCTACGCCAAAGTCCAAACAAATGCGTAAAATAAGGGAAAGTAGCAACGGCGAATGAAACTGAGTCGTCAGCAACATCTGAGCAAGTTCAGGTTTTGAGCATGTTTCAAAACTGCTAACGCTGTATCTCAGGCCGAGATTTTCGAGTTCGCTCGAGTATTGTAAATGCTTCATGTATCGCCTGGAAAATATTAATAAATAGAAATTTCTTCTGTTAATAAAGAGAGGACATATTTGTTCTCATCAAACTTACTTGATATTGTTAATATCACGTCCTGTTAAATTTTGCAAAGCATTTACGTCCAAGATTGTTTGCAAGACTTGAAGCGCACGGTAACGAACTCCGGGTCCAAAATCATTTGTTTCCTCGTTAAATGAAATATTAATCAGAAAATGGGCGGATTGTACTGAGTCTCCATGGTCGAGAATGTAAGAGGCCCTGAATACATTTTTTTTCATTAGGCAAAACACAAAATAGTCACCTTTATGCTTCTTAGTTTTAAAAAATCACAAAAAAGGGGAAAATTAAACATTTATTTTTACATGTAGAAAAGAAGAAACAATCTTTTCATACGAAATTTTATAGATTTTAAAAAACGTTAAATGATTTTTTAATGATTTCTACCATTAAAGAATTTATATTTAAAAATTGGTTATACCTAGAACGTTTTAAATCTATTCACAACGATATAAAAAAGTCAGAAGAAAAATAAAATTGGTTAAACATTTTTACGTTAAAAATCGTTCTCATATTCGAGAATATTTTCTCTTTTAAAAATCGCATCTTTATCGTGATACTCATAAGTATAATTAAATCTTTATTTTCTAGATTTGTCGTTTCGTCTTTACTATAATTAATACTTTGAATGTAAATTTGAAACTACACTCTTCATTGCTCTTAAACTCAAATTAAAAATAGTTCAAGTGTGAGCACCTAAAATATTTTTCGCCTTAAAGCTCAGGATGGCCGTTTCAATCGAGTAAAAAAATTCTCGGTCATTTCCCAGTTCGCAAAAATTTATCACGATCATTGAAATTAGAAAATTCGAACACTTAAAGCTGAACATTTTTTCACTAGAAGTAATCTAAATTTTACTAAAAATTAAAACACTCCAAGTGGAACTCTTTTGAACTTCAAACGATTCAAATTGAAAATTAAAAATTTATTTCAGAAACTTTAATTTTAATTTCTCAAATAATTTACACGTGTAAAATGAATGCCTTAAAAAATTATTATTTAAACATGTTAATTTAAATTCCGTTAAACTAAAAAATTTTAATTTGTATCTTTTATAAATTGAACAATTTAATGATTTCTGGTTAAAAAATTTAAATCCTCCCTATCATTTTCAATGCTCTAAATATGTTAGAAATATTAACAATTGAACGGTTTTTTGAACTGAACACTTTTTTAATTACAAGTTAAATTATCGTGATTTCGAGTCGCTTCAAATTAATAATTTTTCAAGGGTTCAAAATTCAATTCTTTCACTTAAACATTAAAAAGTGCATTTTTCCCGGTTCGAAAAAATTCTTCAAATTCATTGGACTTAAAAATAAAAATTGAACTGAAAATTAATTTACTCAAAGTGGAACTCTCTTGAATTTTAAACATTTACAATATTGAAGCCTTAAACAAATTTTATTTAAGAAATTTTGTATTCAAACGCTCAATAATTTACATGTATAAAATGGAAGCTTTTAACACTTTCCAATTTAAATTTTTTTAATTAAATGGAATTAAACTACAACATTGTTAAGATTAAACTTTTATAAATTGCACAGTTCGAAGATTTTTTGTTTAAAAATATAAATCCACGCTATCATTTTCAATGCTCAAAATAAAAACTAATCATGCCGTTCAACTGACATTAATAAAAATGTAAAAAATAAAATATTTCCCTTTTCCAATTCATCACAAAATTGAAAATAAAAACTTCACCCCTTTCATCTGAATGTTGAAAATAACAAATTTGCCCCCCGTACACTCAAAAAATGTTATAAAGAAAAAATTGGCATCTTTCAATTCAGATAAACAATTAATAACTAAAACTTACTCTCTTTAGGCTCAATAAAAAAGTTCAAAACTTAAAAATCAAGATTTCCTCCCTCCCAACTCGATAAAAATCTTGAAAATAAAAAATGTTCTTTTTCCAATTCAGAAAAAATTAAGAAACAAAAAATCTCCCTTCCAACTCAATAAAAATTTTGAAAATAAAAACTTACCCACCTCCAATTCAGAAAGAAGATTGGAAATAAATAAATAAAATAATAATAATAAAAAATAATAATAAAAATAAATAAAAATAAACTTTATAAAAATGCTAAAAAGAAATTTAATCAATTTTTAAATATTTTAGGTGCTCAAACTTGAAGTATTCCTAATTTGAGTTTAAGATCATTAAATAAATAACCAAAAGTTCGTGCCTTTTATCTGTATCCAGAATAAAAAAAAAACATTTTCCTTTTTCAATTCAGAAAAAAAATTGAAAATAAAAACTTTTTCCCCTAAACTCAATAAAAATATTAAAAGGAAAAAAATGCCCTCTTCCAATTCAGAAAAAAAATAAACAACCAAAATTGCATCCCTTCTAATTCAATAAAAATTAATAAAACAAAAAAGAGCCTCTTCCAATTCAGAAAAAATTAAAAACTAAAATGTCCCTTCCAAATCAATAAAAATATAAAAAACAAAAAAAGTACCTCTTCCAATACGGGAAAAAAATTAAATACAAAAATGTCTTCCACTTCTTTTAGAAGCAGAAGTGTGAAATTCAAACATTATTTATACATAAATCCTTTTAATTTGAATCATTTTAATTTTAAGTCGTTTCCAATCAATAGTTGTTCAATTATTATTTATACATTAAAATTCAACACTTTTACTTACAAATTGAAAGTGTAAAAAATAGAACAATTAAAATTGTAATGTTCAAAGTTTAAATAAGACTAGTCTACAAATTAAAATTTTTTATTGTACATTTAGGTGACACTCTGAAATTTTAACGATTTAAGGCTTTTTGTTTCAAATAATTGAGTTTCAAATTTTTTTTCTCCAAATCTGTAAAAAAATACATTTAAAAAAAATTATTTTGAAATCATTTATTTTTAATCTTTTAAAAAGCCTCTAAATATCTCTTCAAATCACTCGAATTTTTTCTACATTAATAAGTGTTCAACTGTTACTTCTACATCAAAATTCAACAATTTCACTTACAAATTAAAATTTGGTTTAAACAGAACAATTAAAATTGTAACATTCAAAGCTTAAATTTATCTCTTGGAAATTTTAAAGATTCAAGGCTTTCAATTGGTTTAAATTCAGCTTCAAATTGTTTTGTTTTGAATATTTGATTTATAATTTATCGTTTAAACTTAAGAATAAAATATTGCTAATAATTAAATAACTATTATTCTTCTTTTAATAAAAAAATTTCAAATTGAATTGGCTAAAAATGTAATATTTCAGACTGAAGCAATATTTGAATAGAATTTGAAATTGACTAAACGAAGTGTCTGGGCTCGCCGAAAATATTTGTGACTCTCTCACCAAATTTCTGTAGACCTAACCACCCTTTTCAGCTCCACGAGGTTTAACGAAAAGATTTGTTCTACGCCCAAAAAATTTCGGTGAAACTAGACACGGCCTTTAATAAAAGGGTTTAATTATGAATGTATTAATTAAAAACTATTTCGAAATTGAAAATATTTCATCCAAAGTTTCAATCGGACGTTCAAATCTATAAGTTTTTTAATTTTGAACAGATTCAGAATCGTCTTGTAAAATAAATTATTATTCAAATTTTAATACTTAAAGTACATTTAATTAAAAAAAATCATCAAGTAACTTATATTTGCAATTGATTAACTAAAAAGTTTTTTATAACAAAATATCCATTTCAAACGTTTTTAATTTTTATATCTTCAAAACTGAATTTTTAAATTCTTTAAATGAAAAATGCAAGCTTATAAATGGAGATCTAAAACAAACCATTTTTTAAGTAAACGATTTTAGAATTACGCATGGTAAACTGAATTATATTATAATTGGAAAAGTTAACAACTGAACTTAACATTTACAAAAAGGTTGAAATTGAACTTATTTTAAAGGACCCCGCACAAAGTACATTTTTTACAGGCTTTCGGTGGATGTTGCTGACAGTCATTTATTAAAAATTTTGTTGTTCTAAATTTTTCTTCTAAAAACTTGTATAATTCCCGGTAAAAAAATAAATGTACTTTCATTTACCGGGTTTTCACAGTCTCAAAAAATTCCCGGTCATTTCCAGGTTTCTCTAGTTTCTCGGTCACCCTGATTAAATCATGTGATGTGAAATTTGTGATATATCAAGTGATTGAAGAGATTTTTCTTTTAATAATTTGAAATTTCCGGTCAAGAAATAACTTGACTGTCATTTCGAGGGTTTTCCCGGTCATTTTCCAATCCAGCGGCCACCCTGATTATATCATTTGATATGAAATTTGTGATAGTTCAAGTGATTTGATAGATTTTTCCCCTAAAAATTCGTCAAATTTGCGGTCATTTCCCGGTTTTCCGAAACAGTGGCTACCCTGTATTACCTATACCTCAATAGATTTTCGTCGGCTGAATTCACATCTTGATTCGCCATCCCAAATATCTCTGTAGTACTATCATTCAACCTCATGTCTTTCACTTCTGGCTGGAGCCACTCTAAAAGTAAATCCGTGCGAAGTTTAACCATATTAAGATTAAAAAGATTGCCGAAGCAGTCAGCAGCTGAATTTATGTCTGGCCTAGTTGGTGTGGCTGCTCTGTATCTCAGGGGAATACTTTCGTCCATGTAGATTTCTCGAATCAATTTTTCAGGATACAATATCAAGGTATCGGTCAGGTAACGTTTTTGTCCTAATCCGTGTGTGTAGAGAATATGTTTCGAAGTGAAACGATGATATTTCGATTTGATTTTCTGAAAAGGGAGGATAACATGAAGGGTTGGCAAAGGATACTTAAACTCTAGGGTGACCAGACGTCCTCATTTATCAGGAAATGTCCTGATTTTTTATCACTGCCCTAATTTTCTAATTTTGTGTGTCATGTTCTGATTTTTCATCAGGCTTGCTAAGTAAAATACATGAATTTTCAACAAAATAGCTCAATTTTAAACCAAAGTGATGAATCTTCTTTAAAAAAATGAACTCTCAGCGAAAAGTGTAATAGTTGATATTCCCACCAAAAAATATTTTAATTTTCAATCAAAAACAGTTGAATTAAAAAAGAAAATACGAATTTTCAAGAAATTAGTTGAACATTCAACCGAAACAGACTAATTTTCAAACCAAAAAGAGGAATTTTCAACAAAAGAGTTGAGTTTTCAACAGAGAAAGATTTTTCAGTCAATAAAGAAAAAAAAATCTCATCCAAAATGTTGAATTTTCAAGCCAAAAAGATAATTTTTTCCTGCAAAACGGTTGAGTGTTCAACCCGGAAATATGAATTTTTAACAAAAAAGTTGAAATTACAAACCAAAAGATTAATTTTCTACCCAAAAAGACAAATTTTTGAAGACACTACATTAATTTTAAACTAAAAATTATACATTTTTTAACCAAAAATAGAATAGTTCAACTTTCCGTTAGAAAAATAAATTTTGAACCAAAGAAATGAATTTTGAACCGAAAATATGGAAGTTCAACTAATAAAATTACCTTTTTACCAAAAAAGAAGAATTTTCAACCAAATAGTGGAATTTTCTAGCAAGAAGATTAATTTTCTATAAAAATGAGCAGTTTTCGACAAAAAATGTAATATTTGAATTTTCAGTGAAAAGAATTGATTTACAATTAAAAAAAAACAACTAATTTTCAATTAAAGAAATTAATTTTCAACCAGAAAGATAAATTTCAAACAATAACTTTTTTTTTTTACCAAAAAAAGATTGATTTTAACAAAATACATGGATTTTCAAGCAAATATTTGAATATACTAGGTGTCTCAAAAGTCCCAGGACGGCTAAATATTTCCTCAGGTAAGATATTTTTCAGGGAGGACAAGGTCATTATTGAAGTCACTTTCAACGAGGAATTCAATGGTGGCATTTATTTTGATCTTGACAATGACATTCAAGGTCATTTCAAGATCAAATTAATTTTTTCACATGGGAACCCCTATTTTTGACCCCGGGAACTGAGAGAGCGGAAAATTTTAGGTGAATATTTGACCTTGCCGATTCGAAAATTTGACTTGGGAAGGTCATGTCAAGGTCAAAGAACGTACAGTAGGATGACTCGACTGGCATGAATTTTTGACCCCCCCCCCTCACAATCCCCTGGTATTATACCCGGGAAATGCCCCAAAAAGTGCAGAATAGGAGTTTTATGTAAAATTTATGCTAAGCACGATATTTTTTGGAATTTTTTCAACATGAATTATTTTTATTCGATAAGTGACAAGTTTCCAAGTATTTTTAACTAATTTCAAATTGTTTGAGTAATTATTATTTGTTTAAACAATTTTTTCCCCCTATAACTCGTGAAAAGTTATTATTTTTCGAGACGAATGATACGATTTATGAATTTAAAGAGTAATATTTCTGGTTCAATATTTTTGGTAATTATTTAAACAATTTTCATTTTTTAAAACAATTTTTCCCCCTGTAAGTCGTGAAAAGTTATTATTTTCTGGAATTAATGACACCATTAACAAATGTTGAGAGTAATGTATTTATTAAACTATATTAATATATATTAATTAATATATATATATATATATATATTAATATCGCGGTAATTCAATGAGTGTTAATGAATGTTAAGAGTGATAATTTTGGTAGAAAACAGTCTCCAAATATTGAAATAATTAATAATTATTCACTTTCGCTTTTTCATAGGAAAGGTGGAGAAAAATCTTGTTTTTTCGAAAATCTTACACTATGTCGCTTATTATTCAGTATTATTTTATCTCAGAACTTAAACCCTAATTTTTTAAACAATAATCATTTTTTTTTTAATTTTTTTTTTCGGTTACGTTATGGATAGTGTAAGAGCTTCGAAAAAACTAGAATTTGCTCCATCTTTCCTTTTCATTAATTCCAGTAAATAATAACTTTTCACGATTTACAGTGTATAAAATTGTTTAAACAAATGAAAATTCTTTATTTATCACGAAAAATAGTAACTTTTCACGATTCGCCGAAAAAAATTGTTTGAACAGATAATAATGGTTTAAGCAATTAAAAATCAGTTAAAAAATACTTGGAGACTTGTCACAAATCGAAAAATAAATAAATGTTGAAAATTTAAAAAAAAAATACCGTTTTTAGCATGAATTTTCCATAAAACTGCTATTTTGCATTTTGGAGTATTTTTCCGGCACAATACAAGAGAGTTCAGAGGGTCGAAATTAAACTCTATTGGGTGGAAATTATTCCTGGAACATTCGTTGAAAGATGACTAAAAACTTTAATTTACAAAAGGTTAATGAAAAGTACTTCTTTTTTTTTCATTGTTTCGAAAATCGAACTTTTCCCTTTGAGAAGTGAACAATTTTGCATAATAAGATTTAAATTTGACTTTTTTTGTAGAAAATTAATCTTTTGGGTTGAAAATGTAACTTCTTTGTTGAAAATTCATATTTTCGGGTTGAAAACTCAACTGCTTTACAGGAAATTCGTCTTTTTGGCTTGACAATTTTTTCATTTCCTGATTTTCCGATCAAGCCATCTGATCACCCTATTAAAATTTAGTCGTTGGAAGACTCACCTCCACCATTTCAGTTCCACTCGACTGAAGAGTAGTATCACCTACGAATCGTATACTGAAATTCGTTTCCCATAATTGGGCATAGCTGTAACATTCTTGAGCTGCTGCGACTTGATCAGCACCTTAAAGATTGATGAACGTATAGAATTAAAAAAAAGGATGAAAAAAATGTTGAGCATATTTCAAAAATTTGTTAGAGTAGTTTGGTATTTTTCCATGGCTCAAACTCACTTCATAGATAAAAAAAAGTGTTAATAGTGACATAAATTTTGAAAAATAGTAGCAATATGACGTTTTTTAAAATAATAAACTTATATGTATATAAAGCACACAGGTTTCGAATCGAATTTCGAAAAATGTATTTCTTTAGGCACAGAGAGTGAAAGTTTTAGATAAAGAACTTCAATTTGTAATATTTTTGTTTTCTTTTTCACGAAGAAAATTATATTGAAAGCTATGCGTATAGAAAAATACATAAAATAATAAACAGTAATATTTCAAGTGATTGGATATATTATTCTTCTAAAAATTTGAAAAATTCCTGACCGAAAAATAAATTCACCTTTGACACTATTTTCGGGTATATAGGGTAAGGAGGGGCAGCGCCGACCAGGTAACAGTCAATGATTTTTTTAAAGTTAATAAGATGTAGAATTGATCTATTTTTTCATTTCGAGTCCTACATTATTGTATATCATATTTCTATAAGTATTAATTACATGAATGAAACAATGATTTAATGATTTAATTATTTCTAACAAGCTGTATTTCGTCGGCTTTGCCCCACACCGGAGGGCAAAGCCGACCGCTGCTTTTTATAAAAATCAAAACATTTGAAGATGGGAAAATATGATAGTTCGCATCTGTGGTATTTTATATACTGTAAAAATTACCTTTAAACATATCCAGCAAGAAGAATAAGTTATTTTCAATAAAAATAGAGATAGCTGTGATATAACCTCTTCTTCGTTGACATTCACTAGAGACTGACTACGGGCAAAGGTTTCTACCGTACCGAACGGAACGAAAATAATAATATTCAATAGTTTCTTGCATGTAGCCCAGAAAATAAGTGGCTGTTCTACATTACCGATCACTTATCATAACTTTAGCACTTTTAAACTATTATATTCGTCGGACTTGCCCCCCTGATGAGGCATCAATTATTTTCGATATTTAATATACTTTGGACTTGAATTACGTTCAGTGATTATAATAAAATAATGTGATGATGTATTGCCATTAATGTTGAAAACTTTATATTTCTGCCAGCGAATCTTTTATTCTTTCGTCGTCAAAACTGTTTTCTGCATAATTTTTCTCTCACAACTTCAATTCTCAAGCTTTTAGTAAGTAGCACTATCTCTCTAATGAAATAGATTTATTTAATGCAAAGTAGAATTAGAATTGGTGAATAATAGCGATGTTATAAGCAGTCACCTTTGCTCCACCGGTAGGCGCTAACCCTTCTTACCCTACTTGAAAAAACATGAGTTCAAAGGAAGATTAACAATGTTAAACAATTTTTTGTTATGATATGTGAGTGTTTTTTTCGTCTAAAATGGATATTTTTAATTTAAAAATTCGTTAGATTTCGAAAAATATTAGCAATATTCGAACAATAATATTTTATGTTAATACTTGACGGAAGTTTATATGTTTGATCAAAAATGCACGGGTTTGATGATCTATATATTGTACAAAAAAATTATTTAACGTATGTTATTTCTGAAGTTAAGACGTCAATTTTCATTAATTATCAAAAATATTGTCCTTGCTCTTTTATTATTTTGAATAATAAATACCATGGAATACAACAATTTTGCATTAATAAAAATTTTACATTTCAACTTAAAAAATGCTTGAGACAAAAAAAATTCGGGTGATTGAAAAAGGTTTTGACAACTAATAATGCTGAGTGGTAAGTAGATCTAAATCGACTTGATTTTCGGTTGAAACCAACGACTCTGAAAACTTGATTAATCAATAGAAATTGGTCCATGAGGCCTTTTTTGCAAATCTAATTTTTTTGGAAAGTATATAGTGATACAAAATTGATATTCCTATCAGTACCTGCTGAAAGTGAAAGATATTATATTATTTCGAAAAGGACAAAAGTGTGAAAACTGGGCGCGTATCTTTTTCTTCGATAGCCTTGACCGGTTTCGATGGGTAATAATAAATAATAATAATAAATATACAAGCAGTGCTTGAGGCAAGCCGAGACGGTATTTCGTTCTCAGGCACCCCCTATTCTCGACTATGCGTGGATTCTGATTGGTAGAAAGTAATCACCGATACGAACACTATAACGCGCTAGCACGTATTAATTAATTAGTCGTCCTTATCGAGATATGCCTACGATAAAAAGAGAGAATGTGTGTAAAATTGCACATGCAAACTCATCGACGCGTGCACACGTTCCTTTGGTCACGCTCACTGATATTCTTCAGTTACGAAAATTGATTCCTACATATTTAAGACTGTGTGTTATTTGAATTCGAAGACTAATTAACTACGCTGGTAATGTGCGAAAGATATTTTACAATTGCGAATAAACATGCGGTATTTTAGAAACTTTTTTAAATAGAGGAACTGCTGGTTAAGTCAACTAAAAGGAGGTAGACTTCATACTTTCATTGTCAGAATTAATCAAGTTTATCTGCATATTCAATCAGTTATCTGGAAAATAGAATTTTTCATTATAACCATTTTTGAAGAAGAAATATAATTTTAGTAGCAATAAACTGTTCAGTGTCGTGATTGTTTATTTGATAGTAATTGAAGAAGGAAAAGCAAAACAGCGATAAAGGGTGCTAAAACCAATCAACCAAATGTTACAGGAGAACTAAAATACCTTTCTAGAGGAACGATGTAAAAGCGATTAAGTACATTTTTTGTGTATAGGTGGATGGATCAGTTTAATAACCATTGTGTTAAAAAATAGGGGGCGCTACATGTGCATGTGATAATCTAATGGAAATCGCTATGGATTTAGCCCTATTTAGCTTTTCTGATGATATTATAAATAAAAAATAGTACACAAATCCTTAAGAAAATCATCTGGAATTCATATTTTTTTAATGTTTTTTATGAAAAATATCACTATTTGACAGAAAAAAGACATCTGTAGAAGTAGTACATCTCTTAATTTTGATTATAATATCTGCAATTGTTAAATACTTTTCAAAAATCCTACAATGACAGCAGAATTCTTGATAAAAATTCTAGTTTAGTATAATTCATTCATTCAGTATGAATTATTTACAATTTTCAAATATTGAAATACATATAAATACTATTCATTTGGAAACAAAACATGTCGAAGCCGAAGCACTACTGCCTTATCTACCGGCTGATCCAAATTTATATTAAAACAGAAAATTAATACTCAAGTAATGCGCTTTCATAACAAAAAATTATGAGTCGAAACTGAAACTGAGAATTGCGGGTCTCCCCTTATTAGCGCCGTTCAGTTTTTCCGGCGTCTTATATTTTTCAGGTCTTACTTTAGCAGTTGCCGGGGAAACTAGATGTAATTTGCTTTTGTTTAACAACTTAAATTATGTCCTTTTTGACTGAAAAATGCTGCGTCTCGATTCAGGGTCAATATACAACTCAAGATGAGCACAGATTTCTTCTATGTACCTTCATTTATTGCTATAAATTATTTTTATTTTCAGTAGAAATGTTTTCAAATTAAAATAGTCTTGGATTTTAATTTAAAAATGTCTTTTATAAATAATTGAAATGTATTTCTTCTTGCCAACTGTATTGTAGAAAAGACGCTGTTGTTAATAATAAAAAAATATAAATTTTAGATGAAAATAAATCAAATCAAAATTAAAATCTTGGATAAACAGGAATATAATATTTGAGAACGATTCCAAAAATGTTGGACAAGAATTATTCAGACTGAATAAAAATTAGAATTGACATTTTAATTTTGAATGCAAATATTTTTTATTTGGAAGCTATCGCAATTTTGTAAGAATAAAAAAATATATTAATCGGACTTGGTTTCCAGTTAAGAATTAGGAATTAGTTTTTTTTTCTGAAGTAACGATTCGAGTTTATTTGATATTTCTCTCTCACATCCTATCAGTCATGTGGTATGTGCAATAAACATAATTCAACTGATAAATATGGACCAGTAAATGAAGTATTTTTAATGTAGTAGAGAGATTTTTTGGATAAAAATGCAACCCTTTTCTATTCACGAGGGGTTAGATTTATCTCTTAGATAGACTTGCATGAAAAATATACATATTTTTCAAAAACTGAATTTAGATACTATGAAGATGAGAAGAACAAATCGGATATTAAAATTTTTTTCAATTACCTAGTTAAACTTTATGCAATTAAAATAAAAATGTAATTTGTGCTTTAAAATGTAGCAATTTCAAATCTGCACTTTTCTCTTCATTACGAAAGTTGTAAACTCTTTTCCTCAAACTTGTAATTAGTTCATTTGTAAAAGCATCTTACGCTTAAGTTGCTCGTAATTTCATCAGCTCCGTCATTCGAGCGAATTGTGGGTACTTCGAGGTCGATCAATTGATCAATACATCTAGTTAAGGAAGATGAAATTACTTTCTTCAGTGAAATTCGATCGATATTGCATGCGACAATTCGTGAGTAGAATAAAAATGAGGAACTGTAACATTAAGAACGCAGTTAACTTTATCGATTGATTTATTTTTGCAGTTATATGTACTTTTCTATTTTAATTTTAAAAAAATCTCTAGAAACTTTAAAATGAAAATGACAATCGAATCGAAAATAGTTATAACAATTTACATGGAATTTCTCTAGATAGCAATTCGTGGGAATACTGAAATTATCATACCCAATTTATAATGACAGTTGTTACATACATAGCTTCTATGGAAGCATATTATAAAAGTTGCATATTCCAACAGGAATATGTAATATTTCTAACTCTTCCTGATTCTTACGTGATTTGCCATATAATAGGTGAGGTAAACATTCAATGTCAAGTAATTTCCAATATTTTCATTAGGCAACATTTACATGAGGACGTAAATATTCCGACTAAAATATTACAATTTGAAACTTTTATTAGAAAATCATGCAAACGAAAGTATTTGCAATGGTGTTTTTCATGACAAATTCTCTCTCATATCATATGATTAATTGATAATGGTTTTAAAAATATTGTCTTACACTAGCGCCCAAAATTGTCGCTATGAATAGAGTGAGTACTATTAAAAATCATTGCCTAATTTGAAACGTGATTACTCATTAAAAAAGGAGTGAGAAACTTTTTTTTACCTTTCAGAAAGCTTATAAAATTTCTTGTCGAATGACCCCAACAGACATATTTTTGACCCTTCAAAAAGAATATACCACATGAAAAGTTTTAAAAAAAAGCTAGAATTTCTCGAATTATCCACCTCGACTGCAACTCGTGACATGAGCTGGGAAAATTGAAGCAAAAATCTTAATGTTATACCACAATGTTTGTAAAGTATTGTCTTCAAATAAGGCCAATACAATTTTTTAAATCTTGATAGGATCCCGAGATATGATTAAAAAAATTGAAGATAAGACTTCAGCGAGTTAAAGCCGAGGTACAAAATTCGATCAATTCTTTTTTTTTTAACTTCTCACGTCGTATATTCTCTCTATAAGGTTGAAAATATCTCTGTCAGAAGTCATTCGACGTGAAATTTAATAAGATTTCCAAAGGTTTTCGAAACAAGTTTCTCGCTTTTTTTTTAACGAGTTATCACGTTTCACAGTCAGCAGTGATTTTTAATAGAACTCGCGCTAGTCTTACCGAGAATTTTCGATGGTAGTATATATTTTTGTCAGATTCTAAAGTTCAGAAATCTTCATCGGATAGTTGCGAGTCCTTTATTTAAATGCAAATCCACCTGAACTGAAGTTCAGAAGACTGTCTTCCAACGGTCACCTGTGTCGTTGAATTGAACATGTAAAATGACTTTATAACAAGAAGTAATTCCTTTAATTAAAATTAATCGTCCAAGTAATCTCTGAATAGTACAACGTGGCCTGCAGATCCTGAAAGTTTATCCACAGGATGAATTTTAATCAGAGGTACTTGAAGAAGTTTAGGAACACTACTTTAAAAGACTTAGTGCCTCTGAATTTCATTCACTGGGGAAAGAGGATGTCACGAAGCAAGCGCCAATTGAAACTGAAAACTATATAGGGTGTATTCAAACCTTCAAAATTCTCATTAGGGTTTCATTAAAACTAAATACAGCTTTGACATTTTTAATTGAAAATGTTGTAAAAATATATTCTGAGAATCCAATCAGGAAAGGGATAGGTGAAGTCCGCAGGATAGATGTTGGGCTGTTAATTAGACAAATTGCACTAATACAATTTTAAACAGATTTTTTTCGAAAATTATTTTTTACATTCTCATCTCAATGAGAAGGTATTGGTCTTATGTGAAAAATGACTTTCGCGGATTCAATCAAATGTCGACGTTTCGAGACCCCCTGAGTCAGAAAAAACGGTTTTTTTCACTCATTTCGACCATCCACGGAAGAGCAAATGACCCATCGCGGAGGGCCGACCTGATTAGTTACCGTTGGCGTTTTTTTTTATGATGACTGAATGTGTAAGTCAAAAGTTCACAAGAAATAATAAATGTAAAGTGGATAAGAATATTAGGAATAATTGTACATTAATATTTAGGATAAAATAGATATTCCTTTCTTCAAAATTAAAATCGATCATTTATTTTTAAGGAGAAAATTTAATAAATAATTAAATTTCACTCTACAAGTCTTCCTTGTGAGCAAAGAATTATTTTTAATAACTTTGCTTTTATTATATGCTGTACACAATTGCTTTTCCCATTTAAACATTTCAAATAAGCGCGCCAACCTTATAACCAATCCGGTTGTCGACGCGATGCATGCAGCGAGAGTTGGAATTGGGAGCACCGTGGTCAAGGCCCTAGACTCTAGAGCATTTTTGGAGTGAGTGAATGTCATTGAGCCGTTCAGTGACACGTTTGCTGTTTATTGAACTTAGACATGTTTTTCGCCATTTTAAGCTGCTTTTAGAGATTTCGAACATTCGTGGCGAGTGAAGTGCATAAGAATTTTCAACGTTAAATTTGATGCTTCCAAGGGATTTATAATAAAGGCGTAACTGGACGTTCAGCTATCAATTTCTTGTCAACGTGTCGTTTCAAAATTGAAAACGTGCAAAAGATTTCAGCATTCATTGATGATGCAGAAAGTAACGAAAAGTGGGATATTGGTTTCTGAATTCACTTCAATGTTTGAAATCTTACAATTCAGTGTGACACCGTGCCGTGTCCCTAGCCTCTCGTACTCCAAAAAATATATTGTCAATCTTCACTGGTTTTGCATATCAAATTATGTCTCATACACCTTACTCTTCACAAAGAATAAAAAATGCTTTCAGAATTCATGTATTTCATATAAATTTTCAGGTTTTATGAATTCCGCTTAATTTTATAATTTCCAGTCTCTTATAAGAGAGAGAGACTGGAATAAGTAGGGAAAGGACAACAAATATAGAAAATGTAGGATAATCAAATCGATCCCCTGAGATGGCCAGGTAGCCTGTCCGAGGAGATCAAGTCGACCAATATGATATGACCAAATCGACACTTTATGATGAGCGATTTGACCCTTTATAACGATCAATCCGCCCTCTGTGATGATCGATTCGACTCTCTATGATGCTTGAGTTAATCGTTCGAGATGACACCAACTCGACACTCTCAGATGATCGATTTGAACCTCTTGTTTTAACCTTCTAGAGATAGTCGCTTTAGCCATCTTCAAGGGCTATCCTGTAGTTGAGCCTGCAATATAGTCTGTCTGCACATCTAGATGGCCCAACTGACCTTCCAATTTTCTCCGTGCGTAAGACTGGGTTACTGTGGATATTTATAAATATTTTTCTCTATTTGATTATTTTGTTTGCTTTTTTTGCGTATTTACTTATTGGTTCGAGGGCTTGTGCATTTGTTGCGCATTCTGATTGGAGTTTATCACATCGCGTTACGGCGTTGGAGTCCCGGCGTTGCATATTTTAAATTCTGCTGACGTTTGCACCGGACAGTTCGTACGGAGTGTCGGGCAAAAAAGTATGGCTGTTTCGAAGCGAATGGCAGGAGAGGACCAGGCCGGTCGGGTCACAGTCTTGTACTTTTTTGCCCGGAGGACGCGGTGCCGGCGGCGCTGGTCGCTTCGCCCGGTATGCGAGAACCAGAACCAGACGGTCGCGACCATCGCTGGACGTCTCTTCCGACCCGGTGTCCACTTCTTCGACAACCGCACCATTAACTTTATGGAGGAAAACTTGTCTCAGAATAAAAAAACATAAATTTTTAAAATTCAATCAATAACCTCTTCCAATTCCGGAAGATCTTATTAGAAAAAATAGCAAGCTGTTCTCTGAAAGAAAGTTCTTCGTTAGTAACTAATTTAGTTTCCTTTTGGGTGCAATGAAAAGTTTCGGCGAATCTTCAAAGTTATTATCCTTCCTGTTTTTTTAAGCGATTGAATCAGGAGGTGTGCAGGCAACAAAGTAAGATCCGAGGTTTTTGGCAGTGTCGTTTTTTTATCTTTCCGTCGGTCTTCACGCAGTCTCGTAAAGAGTGACAAGTGGTCCCTATTTGGGAACAACGAAACGACACCTGGAATCGTTTGTCCAAGTGGCAGGTGCGGATAATAAATTCTCTCTTTACTTGGGTTTGGATTCTACCTTAACATTGACCCAATAAAGATGCCTGCAAGTGTCGAGAAAATTGTCGAACATATGAAAGAAATTAAGATTGTGTATAAACATTTTTGGGCTCTAATTATATTCTAACAAACCGGTTTTTGTGCTTAGCTGCATTATAGAGGGAATCCCGCCTCGTTCGCTTGAAGCTTCGGAGAATATTTTATTTAATATGAAAGAAAGGACATTCCAAATACTGAGCGTGCCGACGATGTCTGTCGCCGAGGATCCATTGAATGTGTTTCATGCCAGAGATTTGCCGTTCTCCAAAGTCGCTGCCGATTCTCTTATTGAAGGTTCTCAACCTAAAGATCGAAATTTGCTCAATCTTTTCAGGGCATTAGTTAGAGGAAATTAAAAATTAAATCTGTTATTTATTAATTAAAATTCGAATCAGTTTGGACAAAAAAATAAACCAAAATTTTATTTCTATACGATAAACAACAGGTGCTTTAAAACCAGTAAAACCACATACAAATGAATTCTTTCCAGTTTTCTTGAATGAACTTGTCCTCTACCGAACACAAGTTGTAACCTTGACACATGTACCTATAGTCTCGATTTGATGACCTTGAAGAGTTTTGTGCCCACAAATGCCCTCCCTATTTCTAGCACTGCGACTTCTGAATAAATCAGTATTGGATTGGGAGAAATCTAGTCGGATATGCATTTTTGGAGAACCGCTGTGTGAAGTCGCGGGAAATACTGGTTGGTACGCATGCTTGGGTGTGTGAGACGCGCCGAGAACACTGTCGCCATGGGCAAAAACACTATTGAGTTAATCAACTAATTTATAATTAAAATTCCTCAATGTAAGCGACCGTCCGACAGGTTTCCCCTCCTGCTGCTGCGCCAGTCGTCTACCGGAGGAACTCGCAAGAAGTGCCCGAGCCGCAGTCTGGTCCCGATTCTTTTCGCGGTAACCACTGCCAAATTCATAGAACACCAATTAATTGCTCATCAACGCTCTTCACTTTCCTTTCTCGCTTCATTCGCCCTCTAAAAAGTTGACCTAGTTTCGCGAGCACGTGGTGCGATTAACCCTCCGAGACTTAAACACCTGTCGTGTCAGTTCGCGGTACAATCAACGACCGCGAGTCGATTTTAATTAGACTGTCGATCAATGAACTATTGATTGTTACTGGGAACACCTCAATCGTGTCAACTTGAACTAATTTAAACCAAATAATATAACAAATAGAAGAGATTAATTTTTCACTCTTTTCTATTTACATAACATTATTTTGATTGATTAATACGCCTTGTTCAGTAGTGTCTTTATAAATCGCTGTCTTCTCACCTGTGAGTTATGTCTTGATCTAAAAATGGCTGAGACGAGTTAGTTGAGACTGAAGAAGGATTAGGCCTAGGGAAAGGGGTACAGACTCTTCCATGCACGGAAGGTAATGAAGCAGTAATACTGAGATGCTGACATGGCCGACTATGCACGCTTGTCTAGATCGCATTAATTACGCATACTGGAACTTGCAGCTCTAGGTCTTCGTAGTGATAGTGCCACCCAAGATGAAAAAAATGACATTTTCCTTATCGCATTTTTTCATCGAACAGAATCAATTTCGATTGGAGTGATGATGTGAATACGCTAAGTAACAAAATACCAATGGCATCCGAATAAGATTCCAAAGATTCCAAACATGAGATAATCCTACCGTGGAAACATTTTGTTGTAACAGAAATACTAGAAATTGTAAGAATACAAAAAAAAAATTAACTGGTTCTTTCGTAGTAATTTTGTTCCGAAAAATGTTTGCGTGGTTGGGCTGTTTTTAAGCGCTTTTGGGGGTCCGGTAATTTTGCATCTCAAGTAAAAGTGGATATCTGATTGATGGATCTGTATAATTTTAACTTCTTTATTGGAGTTTTCCCATTGAAACATCACTACATTTGTATTGTAACGTATAAGGTGCATAAGAACTTGTCAAATCTTCGAAGTGTAAGAACTCATACTTTGGGTTCCTTTTCAGCAAAAGCGGTACCTTTTTGTTGCAGCTGCCTTGGAACCAAAAATCGGTTCTGAAAGAAACCCCTGTTTTGTCTGTGTTCTATTTAAAAAGTTGTATTTTTTGGGACACGAGTCCAACGAGTAGTTGTAAAAAATGAAAAAAAATTAAATTGATCTTCTCTAGCACTTTTGTCTCATACCTGGTGCATTAGTGGGACCTTATTTGAGTTCCTAACTGGATATGTTCTAATGGAACTTCCTTTTTCCTCGGTAACTTTAAGTTCTGTTTCAACTATGAAAATCGGTCAGCTTTTGTGCAGGAGTCTTCGAATATTTCTCTTCCTGATTCCGAATTTTGCAAGCTAGTCACTTATCCAATAATCACGGAAGCCAAGGACGTCTTGGCTAATACGGAACCACGTGACAAGCATACAGCCGAAGATGACAGCGGAATTTCCACTTTCATTTACTCATATGGAATTTTCTGCTACAGGAAGAGAGCGAGACGTCAGTTTTCTTTTCCGGGATGGAAGGCATCAATTTTTTGTCTTCTTTACTTGCAGTTCAACTCGCTCTGCACTCCATTTTCCTTATTTATAGCTACAATGCTTTCAAATCCACTCGTAAGCTTAGCAATAAAGATGTCACACCTAAAACTTTTTATTTCAATGTCTTTGTCAGTGGCTTTTTCTTTGTACTAATATGTATTTTCATATTGTATATGTATTATGTAGTATTTGATAAAAATATTGAATCAGGATTGGAATGAAGAAATATTTCTTTCTCCAGTCATTGGGCTGGGTATTGTCACCAAAAAGGTGAAAGAGGAAACAGCTTAGAGAAAGAGAGGATAGAAGTCGTGAGGTCCGAGATTAATTAGGGGCCGTGTTTTAGCGGCAAAAATTCTTCACAAGAAAGAACGAACCGTTGCGGAGCCGCCTTAACTAACCCGCTTCGGACCTCGTCAACGCTCGCACAAGAACGTGCTACAAATTAAACCAGATCAGCGAAACGATCTTGAAAATTTGCCGTCTTCTTCGCAAAGCCATTCCTTTTATAAACTCTATACTCATTTTATAATTTGATTATCATGTTTTGTTTGATATTATTATTATTAGAGCAATTTTCCATTAACTTGGGCAAAGTAGACATCTGGGGTAAAACGGTCTTTTAGTAATCATTTTTATATTATTGTTAACATCGAACGAAAACTTCTCATGTGAAATCACAATACTGATTTTCTCGTTCTTAGCAAAGTCTTACATAACCTCGAAGGCAGTGCAGTCAGTCATATAATTCCAGGAGATAATCTCCAACGTGGGCAAGTAGACACGATGGTCTCTGAAGCCTATCTCATTGGTCTACCTCCATTTATTATTCCTAGGTGTGGAGTATGTCGCTGTTGCATGCAGAGATAGTGAAAACAGTGTTTATAACTTTTCCTGCGTATGTTATGCAGAGTTGAACAAAAAATCTTTTTCCGATTTTAAAAGCGTTTTTATAAAACTAGAAGCGGTGCTGAAAAATTATTTTCATAAGAACTGTTATTTTTAAAACCTGCTTTTACCCGAGAGGTCCATTTTACCCCATTCTCTTCGAGATATCCTAATATAGAAAACAAAAACATATGAATCAAACAAGTTACTTAATTCGTCCACTTTTTCATGTTTATATCTCCATTAATCGAAGTTTTTTATATTTTTGTTTCAGATGCCATGGGTGAGTGGATCCTTCTATAAGTCAGGACTACCTTTTTCGCAGAGGGGGCCAATCTCTTTGCGATCGGTTTGTACGCGTGCGAGGACGTTAATGACCGTAATTATCCGTCTGATCGTCGCGAGTCGTTCATTATATTTTTTTCCATAATGAAAACTCTCGCCAGTTCTCATTTCTCATATATATGGGGTGATTTTTAGAATCTGAATGAAAATTTTTAAATCACAATGAATTAGAGAATGAATTCACATTATCATAGTCATATTATCTTTACTCGTTTTTTTTCTCAACATTTTACACATCGTTCAACTATTTTAAAATTCGATTACTCTATTTATCTGCACACATCACAATTCTCAAACCTGTCCCGCAAACTTAATTAGATTAATTAACTTGAACGTGGTTTAAATCGTCTGGGCTGAATTGATTGATTATCTAATAAAACAAAGTTTTAAAGCCTATCTTCAGACTCTGATCGATATCACTTACTTTTCAAATAATATCCCCTGGTAAATTTGAAACCTGAAATTATAGTAATCCATTAGGTATAATATTGATTTTTCAAAAATATAATTAAGAAATAAAATAGTAAAATAATAGTATATTGTGTACCTAGGAGTCAAACTCAGTTTTTTACCCTAGTGTGAGTTTGCAATAACGAGTCGAAGCCGAGTATTGAAAACATGTGAGGATAAAAAGACGTTTGCCTCCTTGGTGCAAACGATACTTTATTTAACATAGGTATGATTTACAAGTTTATCACGTCTGAGATTTGAGGTTACGTTGAAGCGGCCATAATCGCACACACACGACAGCGAATGCGCATGTGCGGAGAACGATTAGGCGCCCATAATACCCCTAGGAGTGTTATGGACTCATTATTGTACTGTGCACATGCGAATGCACTGTTGATCCTCCTGTTGTGTAAACGGCTACTTTCTGAACTAAAAAAATGCTTATAAAAAGCGTAAATCGTTCCTGCGTTACATAATCTAAATTAAATCATTTTTGAATAAATTAATTCCACTATTTATTTATGTGATGTCAAATCGTCCAGAATTTTCTTTTATGAGCATCTTAACACGTTAAGACTTTTCGTTTCCGTTTTTAAAGAAAATTTGTTGTAGATAGTAAAATAATCGAAAGAATTTCTAAAAATTATTAAATAAATTACGAGTAAAATGATTATTGAAGTTTTGTGAAGACATTTTGAGGAATTTTAAAGAAATGTTTGAAATCTTCATATAGATTTCAATACTTCTATAATATTCTATACTGAAAAAACTGTTTTGTTGAAAGCATTTTTTTTCGATTTAACGAAATAGTTTTCTCAGTGTAAAAGAATTCGACGTCATTTCATGCAAATTAGGAATAAAAAAATCTGCAATAAATTCGCAATTAAGATTTGATTCCTAAGCAAATTTTTTAATCAATAAAATCATAACCAGAATTTGTTAAAATTTGTGTTTGAATGGTTTATTCAAAATCTGTTGAGGAATTTTTTTGCAGAAATAATCGTCTCCAAGTATACATACGTCGCTAAGACGTAGGGTATCCGGGTACCCACCTTGTACAAATTCAACTTTGAGTGGATTATTAATTTCTTATAAAGTTATTTGTTTCATACACGTGAAATTTGTTAAGTAATAATACAATTAATAATAATTTAATTTATTATTTATTAATTATTCGTTTACATTCGGTGTGCGGCAACCCGATGTGCAATATTGTGCGTCGGGTTGCAGCGTAACCATTCCGCTTGCGAGGTCCGCTAGGGACAGCAGGTGATTTGTTTTGGTGTTTTGTGTGTTTTAAAGTGTTTTGTACCTTTGTCACTTACTTTTGATATTTATTTGATAGAATATTAGACAAGGAAACGATTCCAAATGCATAATTATTAAAAAATTTGAACTTACGAGAGGTGGGTACCCGGGTACCCCAGGTATGTAACAACACAAGGGTTAAATATTTGAACTGCTCCTGAGACATTTAATTAGAATCTCTAATAATTGAATCCCAAATAATTCAAAAATAATAACATCAGTGTTTAAAAAATACTTTGAAGGGATTTAAAGAAATTGAAAGAGATTTTGAACATTTTTTTTTATATTTTGAAAATACGAAATGTCTTCCGTTAAGGAAATTGTTCTCTTTTTCAGATCTTTCAGGGCCAACGCTACGGAAAAGTGCGTAACACTAGCCCTAGTGCTTTACTTGATCGCTCAGTTTTACGGAAAATTCTGTAACACTACTCAATGCCTTCAAAATAATTCTAGTGATTTCAAGAGATTCCGTTAAAATATTAATTCTATTGAAGGGTTTCAAGTGATTTTAGGACTTTTTTCTAGATATTACATTTTTCAGGAAATTTCTAGATTTATAAGCTTTTTGATTTGAAGACATCCACTTTATGGATGTCTATCAGTTGTTAGGTTTTAATTATTTGTTGAAATCTCCTCAAAGTATTTTGCATAACAATACTTTTTTTAAAAACTTGTTTGAAATCTCTTATAAAATCTCTAACTTCTTTGAGATTCATTCAAAATTTCTTCAGATCTCAACAATTTGGTGTTTGATTAGGAAGTTTAAAAGTTTTATTTCGTATTTTTAATTCATATAGCATAATAATAAAAATTCAAGGATGCACTAAATTGTAGAGTTCTTGATATATATTTGTAGGGTCCACAAATGAATGTTCACAAGTTTTTTTCAAGTATTAATCGTCGCTCTGTAAATCTAAAGTCTCAAAATTAAAAATCACCTCGTGTATCAACTTTTTTCTGATGCGTGAATAATTTTTGGTAAAGGCAATCTGATATTCTGTGTCTGGACGATGGTTAATGGACATTGGTAATTAATACATAACCGGTAAAATCACTGGTTCTTGACCCATCCCCTTCCTCTCTTCTCGACAGCAGCACGTTTATGTGACATGAGAGGTTCCGAACCAGGGGATGAGAAATTGGAAGTTAATAACTTTCCAAGAAGAAGGTAGTTTGAAAACCGATGAAATATTAAAGAAATTTGTGTTTTTTTTTTAAATTTAAAAAACGAATACAGTTGATGAAAACAGTAATTCTTCTCTGTAACTTCCTTACTGTCCAACACTGTTGAAATTATACATCATGACGTTCATAACTGTTATATTCTCCATGAAATTAATTGAAACAAAAAAGATCTCTCAACTACTGAATAGTTCCTTTTCCGCCTAAGGAGTGAGTTGTGAAACATTCTGCCTCATTAACTCTGAAAAGACTTGGGTTTTGGAGCTTCGGTTTCCCTTTTTCTCTATCGTCTTTGACTTTTTGTGACCCGTGCATAATGTTGGTCATTGTGCCCAGCTGAAGCACCGACCGAATAAATAGACACGGACAGACTGACGGACATGTGGTCGGACGGAAGCGCTCACCATGTGGCGTCGGGAACGTTTAATGTAATTACAGGTCACGGATAGAGGTATTCATTAACACGAAGAAGAAGGCGCGAGCGTTGCCCTTAGCCTCGGATCGAGAGATCGCGAGATCTTGGCGCCATTGTGACGTCCTGGACGCGCGGAACGTAACCTCAATCAACCTCGAAGAATGGTAACGATGCACGCTTACAGGAGGCGTATCGTGAGATGAACATTCCGAGCTTTAATTGTTGTTTTCGTGTCGACTATTTAAGATCTTAAACTCAAGAGACAATTCCCTCGCTTATTTCTGATGTAATGTAAGGATAGATTTCCCTATTTCTGGCCAGGCGCTGATGGGAAAACATTGAGAGGAACTGACAAGTTGTGGAATGCCGCTTTTGTCGAGCTGCAGCTAGAAATTCTAATTAGGCTCTAGTGAGAATATGTCTTTGTCGCCCGACTTTAAAAGAAGGGCACCGTCTAATTTCGGAGTGAAATTTTTTGGTGTTTTTGATAATCTCATCAGAAATCCGGTTCAGGCCTGGTTCAAATGGGTGCACCCGAGTTGAGCCAACTGCCAGTGTTTGACCTGAGCATTGGAGGACCCCACTTTTCACCCAAATTGAGCAAAATTTGAAATCTTCATCCTAATCATCTATACACTGGGAATCCCATTTAAGTAACTCCCATTTAAGTCGTTCCGAGAATTTCTGTCCTTGGAATTTGGTGATGCGGGGGCCGCGCGACGGAAAGAGAGGTGGAGCTCAGTCAAGCGTGCCAAATAGCATGAAAGCCGCACACTAAGCGCATTAGTTACATCAGGTTGCGTCATGCGTCAAAATCCAACAGAAATTATTCATGCGGTCCTGCCTGTTGACGTTCGCAGCGAGCGAATGTTATGTTCGATTTAAGTGAAGGCCATTTAGGACCAGAATCGAAACCGTACTTATATGGGATTTTCAGTTTATATGGGTGATCCAGACTCCTCCTGCACACTGTTAGAAAATTCATGAAAATTGAAGCACTTTAAAATTATAAATGTAACTTAAATTTCACGCATTGCTAATTGAAAATGATTCTCATGCACTCGTAACTGAAAATTCATTTATGAAAATCCATTTTATCCTATTTTGTTATACGTTAAACTGGTATTTTGAACTTCCTTTCATAAATAAAGTGCGTGTTTTTATCATATCATAATCCATAGAAATTAGAAAGATAAATAATTCACCTAAAATGTCAAAAAACTTGATCAGACATCAGGGAATACCTGGAATTGTTTTACTCTTTTTATAAAAGATTCTACAGTGTTAAAAATGTTAAAAGATTCAGTTAAAAATGTAATTATTTTGTTGAAAATTCAACAATTTAGTTAAAAAGTCATCCTTTTTCTTTGAAGATTCGACTGGTCTGTTGAAAATTCAACTAATTTGGTAAAACATTAACTTTCTGTTGAAAATTAATATTTTTGCATTGAAAATTTAACTAAAATTTTTCTTGGTTGAAAATTCAAGATATTTTTGAAAATTTGTCTTTTTGGTTAAAAAATTCATCTGTTTTATTAGAAATTTTATCTTTTTTAGATAAAAAGCAACCATTTGGTAGAAAACTAGTCTTATTTGGTGAAAATTCAACTATTTTGTTAAAAATGTACCTTTTTTTGATTAAATTAAATGGTTTTTGATTCAAAATTAAAATATTTTTTGGTTTAAATATCTACTATTACATTATTCGTTGGTAAATTGATATTTTTCATTTTAAAATTCATCTTTTTTGGTAAAAGTTACTACTTTCTTAATAATGTATTTTTGTTGTTGTTGAAGGTTCATCTCATTGGTTGAAAATTTAATCATTTTGTTAAAAGTTCGTTTTTTTTTTCGTTTAATATCAATTTTTTCAACTGAAAATGTAAATTTTCCATTTTTGGTTTAAATGCGATCGTTCTTAGTTAAAAATTAGTCTTTTGGCTAGAAAGTTCAACTAATTGGATACACCTTTTTTGTCTTTCTTGAATTATAAACCTTCATTTCTTAAAAGATCGTCTTTTTTGTTAAAAATTAATTTTTTCACTGAAAATTATACTTTTCCATTTTTGGTTAAAAATTTATCGTTTTTAGTTGAAAGTTCAACAATTCAGTTGAAAATTCACGTATTTTGATTAAAATTAATCTTTCTGGGTGGAAAATTCTTCTTTTTGGTTTTAAAATTGAACTATTTTGTTGAAAGTTTTATTATTTTGTTGAGAATTCAACTGTTTTGTTGAAATTGTTACTATTTTGTTGGAAATTCGTTTTTTTTTTAAATATGTGCTCGTAAGTTTTTCGTTTAAAATTCATCTTTTTGTTGAAAATTCAACGGTCTTCTAAAAAATTCGTCTTTTCGGCTTTAAAACTTAACTACATATTTGGTTGAAAACGCAACTGTTTTTGGTTGAATTTTTTTTTTTTTAATTAAAAATTCGTCAATTGAAAATTAAATTAATATTGTTTAGTTGAAAATTCAACAATTTGTTTGAAACTTTATATATTTTGTTGTAAATTCGTCTTTGTTGGTAGAAGATTACCTTTATTAATTGAAAATTCAACTACTTGGTTGAAAATTGAACTACTTTGATAAAGATTCATTTTATTAGTTGAAAATTGAACAATTTGGTTAAAAATTCGACTATTTTGTTGAAAATTCTTCGTTTTGGATTAGAAAACCAACTTTCATGGCAGAAGTAATCATTTTTGGTGGAAACACATAAATAAATTTAATATTATTTTTTTTTACTATATCTAAAAAGATATTTGTGCATTTATTCAATTCGTAGTTTTATAAGTTGAGCCGCCTTTGGCTCACTTATGGACCACTGAAAATTACCTACCTAACCGCTGGGCTCAGTTCGGATATAGAAAGGTAAGGATGGTTAACCCTTAGTTCATTTCGGCTGCGCCCATTCAAATCGCAAATAGTAAATAGATCAGAACTTACTAATTCTGTTCTAATGAGGATCTGACCACTGTCTTACAAGACGGGTAATTTTTCTATATTTCTACTTTGTGTACGAGTTTTGAGTAGTGCTGTTCCATTTTGTGGTGAAGGTCTTCGTTTTTGCAAAAAGAAGTCAAATCTTCAATCTTCTTGAAAAAAAATCCGGATAAGATAAGCATCCTCTCTCGTTTTCGCAAATTTCGTAGGATTTTTTACGATTGTCCAGATGTCTGATATGCTTCGACACCGACTTTTCGTCCGTCGGTTGTTCGCACCGCCGCATAATGACGCGTTTGTTGGTCCATGCGATAATTAGGAAATCCCTGTTATGTGGACGTAACATCCCGACGCGGTCGATTTTAAAAAGAACGCGATCATTTTTCGGTGATTTATTCATGAAGGATGTATGTTTATTTATACTTCAGTATTTTGTTTTATTGCGGTAATACCTTTTAAGTAAAAGCGGCTTATTCCTGGGAAACAGAAGTAATTTTTCGTATTACGACAGTCTTTTGCGCTTATTCGGTGTGTACTGTTCAGATCTGGGGTGTGGATGGGATGTCGGTGTGTACGAAACTCGCTTATGTATACACGCCAGATCGCTAATTCGTTGGACCACATCCATTGTCGCGTTACTGGAAACCACGCTAAATCCCTTAAGCCTTCCTACAGTGCGTTGTACACAACCTTTAGATCCGCAACAACCAGCCGCCCTGGCGCGATATTATAGGCGGAGAACCTTCAACGAGTCATTGATAACGAGATTTCACAGACAAGACGCTAATCTTCGAGAACATTCAACAAATGATCAAGAAAATGAATAGCAATAATTACTAGAACTTCTAGTAAGGCTCAAATTAAAGATTTAATCTTGTATTTTGAGGTATTTGTATTGAAAAAATTATTTCCGTCGCTATTTTGACAGTCCGACAGCAGATTCGGATTCAGCGACCCCAAAAACATACAGTTATGGCAGTCTACTTCACCGCACATGACACTTTTATTTTTTTGTGTGCCTGTGACTAATTTCATTAGTGTTCGTAAAAATTTGAAAAAGTTTAATGAAATGGAACTTTTCTAGTACCATTGTCCCTATTTCGACATTTAAAATTTGTTATGAAAAGTTGTTACTTAAATGCTGATTTGTCTCTTATCCACTACTGCAGCAGGACTTTATCCGAGATCCCAATGTGACTTTCTTTTTTTTTCTCGGGAATGCATTGGGACGAAAAAAATCGTCCTAATCAGAGCTCGTGAGATCTAATATGGCGGTGAATTCCAAAACTAAAAAAAAGTAAAAATAAATTAAACCAGTACAATCGCAGGCGGTAAATGCTGCTTGCACAGTTGTACAGTGTACATCTGGGGAGAAGAGAATTAATAAGACGAGGTTTGGATTACAAAGGCGCCGATTAAAAATCCGTTTGATTTTATGAACTATCAAAACGACCGGTCTCGAGTTTCTTGAAATTCGAACGTACCTCTTTCACCCTCACGTTGCTTTCGTTTTTATTATAAATGGTGTATACACTAGCACCTGTGACGTACTGCGAAACGTGCGTGGGTTCGTGTTTGTTGCAGTGGGCACGACAAAAATCGATTCATCCGCATGTGGGTGTGAAAGAGAAGGAAGTCCTCGAGTCTAAAAATCGCCAGTGCGTTCAACTCCTTCCCATAAATCATCTTAATAAACCTTAACGTGCGCGGCGAACAGATTAATTCTACAAATGTAGGACGTTCAATAAAAATATTATCATTTTTTAATTTCATATGTGAAAACTAGATATTTAGGGTGTTGCATCCCTCTCTCGAAATGCCTATTAAAAAAATACCCTTAGTAGAAAAATAGTTAGACCTGTATTACAAAGATTGATTTCAATATAATCTTAAAATTTGGACGAACAAATGATACTTTGCCACAAATAATAACAATTCCCTAGCGATGGACAATAAAAGGGAGAAGGATGGAAGGCTGAGGAGTGGTAGTGATGAGAGGGTCAGTTTTGGGGGAACATTTTCGGGCTAGGTGCCCGCTTCAGGGACTGACTTAATTTTTATTGATTTAGATATTTTTCTTCACATTTTTGAAGAGCTATCTTTACTTCATTAATAAAATAATAATGGTATAAAAATGAATGTTTGTCTTAAGTGATTCATGATATGGTTAGGAAGTTTGGGAGGGGAGAATCCGTTAAGTTCTTTTATAAGGTACGTGCGAGCATCCGGTTTGGGAGATCCTCAAATATGCCCAATTAGCCCGAGCTGACATAATAAGTAGATAAAGAACCCTAAATCTTCGCGGCGTGCTCGCGCGCGGTGAGATCAGAGGCGCGAACTTTTTGTACCGAGGCGCGCAAGAACTTCGATGTGAGATTTTTCGGGATGAAAGGGTGGTGGTCCAAAGTCCAAATGATTGCATTTTAGGGACGATTTAGTCACCCGTCCGTCACGCACGTTCCGCGCTACTGTTCCTTCTCTACCTTCCTGACATTCATTCCTCTCCCATCAAAAAGGACCCTTAACTCACCTGAAAAAGCAAGCCGCGGAAAAATTAAATATTATTTTTTGCAAGTGATTTTTTTTATAACTCTCTCTTAACGAGGAATGCGGTGAATAATGGGCAGCTTAAGGTAGATTTTTAACGAACTGTTAAGAATGTAACTCATTTAATATGGTAATTCATTTTTAAAAATCTGCAACTTCCGGTGAATAAAAGGGCAGAGCGGCTCACGGAGCACGAAAGCGCCCCGCACTCTCTGTCGCTCTCCCTCTATCTCTTACAGTCAGTCTGATTATTGCCGAGGGAATAATTAGACCTTACGGTGTAATTAGAGCTTGGTCCCGCTCGCTGTCCAGGCCGCATCGCGAATTAAAATCTTACACGTATGCGCCCATTTGAAAGTTAAATCCAGGGAGCCTCCTTTACATATACTCCTCGAGAATTCGACGACACCCTCCATCTTTCACAAGAGACCATGGCGATCATTATTTTCTAAACTCTAAAAATTCTGTTTCTAATATAGGGTAATCAAGAAATTTTGAAATCGGGAAAATGAAATTGCAATCTAATCGGCAATTCTTTAATTTTGAAAATCTAAATGACGATCCATCCACCTCTTCTGATGGCGAAGGCGACGGCCTTGAGCCTGCGCATAAGGTATGTCTCCACTCTCGGTGCTACCCTCTAGGCTGAGCTGGACAAATCGCCTTCTCCATAGGTGCAAATAGGTAACAAGTAATTTATTTCCATGAACTGCCACAAATAAATTCTTCCTAAAATCAAATTTCTCATGGGATGAAAATTGTGGAACCTTGGAAGTCGGCAGGTTTAGTTAAGGGGGCCTAAGGTGGCGTTGTGGTCGCCCGACAAATAGATTACGTGCCATGGGAATTTTTCGAGGGTTTGTTCGCGTCTTCTCGTCTTTTGCGCATGCCACTCACGTATCCATCCTCGCAGGATCACACCCCCTTCGCCCCACCCGATTATCCAACCAACCCTCTAATATGAGCGGAACCACTCGAAAAATTGCAACACGTTAGCCCCAAATTCACTAAGCATTCTATTATTAAATCGACGTCTGTTACGATTCGGCTTGCAAAGAGCGCTCGTGAATTTAAATTCGTTGTCTCGCGACGTCCATCAAACGTCGGGATAATAAAATAAAATCATAAGCAGAAGCTTCAAGATCGAGTTTGAGGAGCAAGAAATAAGATTAGGGATTTAAAATGAACTTCAGATTATTTCCTCTTAATAAGTTGAAAATTTAATTATAGTGTATTTCATAGCAGCCGGTTAAAACGCTCTTCCGTGTAAATAATTCTTGGTAGTATTACCAGATCTATTTATTTCCTACGTAATTTGTACAAGCGGTAATAAGTCGATATTAGCCTTTAGGAAATCGGTCTCTACTGAGCTATATATTTAAAATAAAAAAACTGAAGTATGTGGTATTTTGCTTGGCAATATATTGCAACTTAGTGATGAAATAAGCCACAATTTTACTCATTTCTAGCTGCAGACTGCGTATATTCATATTTCAGGAGATTCACGTACAATCATTTCTCCTTCAATAATTTATTCAGGAAGCTCTGTTACATGTTTCTCTAGGCCTTCTTCGTCCCTTTTTCACCGTTGGTTGTTAAGACCTTTTTAGCTATTATCTGAGTGGGTATTTCTTACTCACTCTGTCTCCTTAATGATGTGTCGTACCGACCTTTGGGCAGGTCATATCCCCCTTTTTCTCCATGGACCCAGAAGGTTCATAAAATATTACTCAGAATGCGTTCACTTCCTTTGATCGGCAAAAGAGAAAATTGCTCGTTCAAGTCTCAAGGGGGCTAGTTGCAAGCGTTATATTGATTTAATACCATGTACAATTGCTAGATCGCTATCTCTCTATCTTTATTTCAGGATCGTGATAAATAGGGAACGGTAAGAATTACTTCGAAATTCACCGTTTTGTGTTATATTGTGTTTGATTAACAATAAACTGCCGTCACGAGAAGTGATGCTTCCTACCAAAAGTTTGATCATATGCTCAAGCTATTTTGGGAGGTGACACTTTCTCTGACAGCATTAATCAATTATTAAATTAATAATAACACATTAAATTCAAAGAGTTAACAACTTTTATTATCAAAATGTCTAATATGCTGCAACACCCATTTAATTAAAAATCTTCGATTTTCCTGTTCACTGCTCTCCCCTGGCATGTATCTCTTGGATATAACCCTACATAAATTTTAGTCACGCAAGTACAGTAAAGAGTATTAATTATCAAACCGCAACGGGGAGAGGATCAAATACCAAACACTATATTTAAAGATCCCCTCTTTTGGACTTCTATTGAATATAGGCTGGTTACCTTATTAACAATTTAATACCCTCGATCATTTTCAACTTTCCCTCTCGTTCTTCAAATCTTTTTCACTCATCTAATGTTACCTTACAGTTAAATACATTATTTAAGTCAATCCTTTATAGCAAAATGATGGTTACATTCTTGGATGCACTTAATAATCTTGCTCTTTTTCGCGGCCCTGTGTTGTTTTATTTTATTTTTTCTCCTTTTTCGTTCCTACAACCCTCTTTTTGTCGGAGAATGGTCATACCTTATGTATGGGATGCCACCATCATCCGCAGGGTGGTGGATCTTCTTGTCATTTTGTATTCGACACTGACCACTCGCCACTTTTGTGGCGGATCTGACCTCATCGCAAACGTGAGCCAAGAACGCGTGGTCCATACTGGTCGAAGCTACTATCCACAAGAGATGCAAATTGAAGGATAACTCTTCAAAGGCTTAGAAAATTTCAACTTCCATTTCAGATCCGTCAGTTTTTCATCAATTTCATATAATATCCTTCTTCATAAATTCGTTTAATATCCAAACCCAAGTCCATAAAAGCGTAAGTCTAGTGAGAAATCTATCTTGGCTTGAAAATACGATTATTAAATAATTTATGTACTACACAATAAGAAGGTAATCGATAAAACTAACGCTTAAACTTTGAGTGGATAAGTAATGATGAAATAAATCAATTAGGATAATGAATCGGTGGATGTATACGGGAAAATGGCGAAATAACCAGGGAGACGGGGCTTTTTATGGCAAAACCAGTTTCGACCGACGGAAGACCAATGTCGTTTAGACGTCTAAACGACGTCGGTTCCCTACATACTATGTTGCTATCATCGATCGTAATCTTACAGGGGACCCTCGTGAATTCAACTCACGGCGTACTTGTGGACGGGGCCGTAGGTATTTTGTGTTTTACGCGCTGAATTAATCCGACTGGAAACCAATGCGTGCCGCACTAATTATTCCGGACTGCTCGATCTCTATTTGTAAGAACCATAATTAGAATTGGGTTAATGTAAATGTCTTCCACGTGCACGTTCACATAACGCTCGGTTAATCGTTTCAATTTAATTCAGATAGTCAGCTAAACATGATGAAATTATCCTCTAGTACTTGATTTCACCACCAGGGGAAGTGTCATCATTTCTTTCTCACAAGTAGTATTTCAACACCGCAAAGTCAAAACTCGGATAGTATGACTTTTTCGACTGTTTATTTTTAACTAAAACTTTTAAAATTGAAAATAAAAACGTAAAAAATTGTCACATTTTAACTAAAAATATTACAGATTGAGTAATTTATCTTGGACGCTTTATATTTATATAATTTTCAATTAATTCGAGTTTAAAAAGAATGGTGATGAAAGTAAACAATGGAACAGAGAGTTTAAATTTTCCCAGTTTTGCAAGCATTTAAATTTACAAAATAGTAGAACTTTAAAATATGTCAATTGAAAAACTTTTAAATAGTGAAATGTAAAAATTTGAAGTGTCTAGGCTCACCAAAAATATTTGTTCTACGCTCATCGTCGGCGAACCTAGACACGGTCTTAAAAATTAGGGCAACGCAGGTCAAAAATTGAGTGTAAATTAACTTGCACCATTTAAAAATAATTCAAGTTGACTAGTTTAAAATTTCCTGCGAATTGAATTGGAATCAATTAAGTTTTGGAATAAATAACAAATTGTAAGTAGTTTAGAATTTTAAATCTTATCATTAACATTAAATTAAATATCTAGGACTGAGCGGATTTTAAATTTGTAATTCATTGAATTGGATTCTGAAAATTGGTTATGAACTCTAATCTGTCGGTATTTTTGTGGAATGGGGCTATCAGCGAGAGGTGTAGAACATTTTCAAAATTCCTGTGGAAAAACTCTGGAAAGTTTTATATATAAACAATTTCGTCATGTGGTAACCAAATAGCAAACAAGCATCTAAATGCTCTTGCTAGTTTTCCAAGTATTTCATCAGACAATTTTTTTTTATGATACATGGTTATCACAGAGGACGATTTTTGATCATATTTTTCTCGAAAAATATTAACTTTTGCATATTTTTCTTTACAGATCTAAAGATCTCTATCAAATCTCGAACACACTTTCTAATTATTTTGTTTCAATAATAGTTCGAATTTTGAAAACGTTTTTTTGCTCTCCTGAAATTTCCTGAAATCGCCTTTTGGGGGCGATTATGTAAGTTTTTCACTAATTCACATTCACTTATCAGAAATTCACGTTGTTTTTTTTTATAATTGTTGTGACAATTAAAATTAAAAAAAGACAACCTATGTGACTTTCGAAAAAGTCACATAATCGCCCCCCTGGGCACTTACATGTTCTACCATGACATCCTTCAGATTGTAACTAAATAGTGAAATAGCATATTATACATTAAGTTGATAATTTAAAACGATATTTTAGAAGTTAAAAATACCTCCGTAGAATTCGACTATGGTAAAATCTTCTAGTCGATACAACGGCCGCAAGTTTGTATGCAGTATCAACATTTTGAAATTCATCTTTTCCTTCTCTACCATTTATCACCCATCTCACACCGTAAAACATCAAATACCGTTTCAGTGTCCATCAAAAATGAAGTTTAGAGCATGAGAAATCATTTATAGGTTATGCGAAGTTCATCCAAGAATCGTTACCTCTTCCCCTTGGCTCTCCCTCTGGATTTGATTGAAATTCATGAAACTCAGCTCGTGTCCGAAAGTTCGGACCAATCGCTTCAGAGGTAGGTTGGGGTTTTAGGGTGAATGTATAGACACATGGTGCTACTCGGCTATGCATTGTATCTGGGAAATGGTAGACGGTCGTGGTCGTCCGATCCCTGAACGTTTTAGAATTCACGTGGTGGCATGCCTGCCTGACTGCTTGACCATCCACACACTCTCTATCTCCCTGCTTCTCTCTTTCTCTCTCCGCTGTCTCGGCTCGCTGACCGCTCTCCTCGGACATTTTAGTGGCTGCCGTGCTTGGCATCTGCGAATACTCGCCACATCCCAAGGGTGGAAGGACCTCTTATGGCTTTCTTCAGCAGAGGTGGAGTGACACTAAATTTTTGCTTGGGGAGGTAAAAGTCATTAAAGTTTAAACTATTGTCTGATTCCGGGGTCTTGAAGAGATTATTATCTTCAACCAGCATATCTGTCACTTTCGTAAATATCCTGATTTGATTTTGTCAGCTGACTTATTAAACATTCCACAACAGATGTAAAATATGTATAAAGTGTGGGAAAGATGAATAATATGTGGTAGATGCGAATGTGAAACAACACTTTTTGAGTTTTATTGTTGGTGAAAAAATGAGCTGACGTAACTTATTAATATTAATGCGATTGAAATCAAAACGAATTAAATCTCTTACGAGACGAGTTTTTTTCTTTTATTTTTAGTTTTGCTCACTCTTGGGTACAAGAGATGCCTTCTCGACATTGAGGCGACGCGACACATCGCGATTATACGACCACGACCGATTACCAGATACGGTGATAGAATGCAAAACAGTCGAGAAGGACACAGTAACTTGCCAAGCGGACTCCCACGAGGACTTCGGCGCTTATTTTTTATTCCAAGGATTCAAACCACGTGCTTTAACTACTTTTCAAATTCTTCGAATCTTGATTGATTACCAAGTTTCGTATTATTATAAAAATTCGCAAAGTCTTCCTTTGGTCTTCTATTTCTCTGATTGATCTTTAATTTTCCTTTTTTATTCTATAACTTTTTTTCTGCCGTCTCTTGTAACGATTCTCACGGGTTTCGAAATCATTCCGAGAAATCGCCGAGAGTGATTTACCTCTCGCGATCGGATGACGCTCGGCATAGATCGGCAGGTGGAATCCTTGATCGAAGGATCGTCGACAACGGGGCGTTCGTAAATTCATAGCGGACCAACTGGGAAGATTAGTTCGCATAATTCCTGAAGGTCTACCGGTTTTGATGGCGACAGGTAGCCTATCTCAGCACGATCTTACCCCTCTCCATATCGGCGAACGGTATTGATGCGATTTTATTAATGCCTTAACCTTATTCCAAGGGTTTGTGACTGAGAAATCAGAGAATTATTAATTCCGGGACTGGCAAAATTATCTGATTAACTCGGCGAGAATTTTCGGTTGCTCACTCCTCGGATTGCCGGGACTGCTATACACTTTTCACATGCTTCAAAATCCACAATTTTTGATCTTCAGTTTGAAAAGGCTTGTAGAAATTCTCTAACAATCAGAGAACTACCAGGATTGACAAACAAGTTCAAGCCGTGGTTCAAATCGAAAATTTCTCTTCTTCAGTTTAAGATAAGGTTTTTTTTAAATTCGTTTATAACCAGAGAACTATGATTATGGGATTGCTAAAAATATGCGGATTAACTCAACAAACATCAAATAGGCTCGGCTGTTCATTTGCTAGATTGACGGGATCGGCGAAAGAGTTCCCAGTGCATCAGCACAACATCCTTAAGGGGGAAAAAAAAAGAAATTCTCATTCTCGAATGCCGAAGCCGTTACATGGTGTAAACTGCAAAGAGAATAATGTTGCGTTCCATGGCTCGTAAAGATCGATGAATGTCATCGGGATCGACATCACCCGCATAAGTGCGATTACAAAACCCCTATATTGGAAAGTTCGATGGATGCAAGTGCTACGTACATAAAATCGAGAAACGTATATGGGAAACTTCATATCGGATTCACAAAAGGCAAACATTTATCTCACCAATTTTTTTTAATTTACATAATTTCTTACACATATAAAAAGAAAAATGCGTTTTAAATGTCAGTAAGATAAATGTTTGTATTTTGTGAATCCGGTATGGAGTTCCCCATACATGTGCGGCAAGGATCGAAGGTCAATTTGATCCCGCGATGTATATGGGTACCTCGCTTGTTCGTATGACGCAGCAGCTGCAGCTCTTCGATGCATAATGAATGCACAATTAAAGATCGAGGTGCATCGGCTCGACTTATCGCACTTCGAGATATGCTAAGTAACTTTGTGGTATAACCGTACTTTATAAAGGACTCCCCCTCCATCCACCCTTACCTAACATGCGGAAGAGTTGCGTAAAGTGGTCATATCGGGGGTCGAGAATTTTGCAAGAATTCCTAAAGATTAGAGAATATTAAGGGGGAGCAAAAGAGAAAACAACATTAGCTTCTTCTTCTAACATATCCAGAAATTCTTAATTAATTTGTTTATTGCAGCACTCTTCCCTAAAGATATACGTACAAGTTAGTGGGAGGGAATAATGCTAGAGAGCAAATAGGAAATTATATTTAATATATTATTAAGTCTTTACCATTCCTGAAGCCAGAAGTTGAACGCAAATCGAGCAATAGAGAAAATACGTGCTGTCTGTTCAGCCCTGAAATCATGCAGGTACAATTGCATCGTTTATATTCGTATATGCTGTACTCCCGTCGACTCTTTGCATGTATTCTTATGTATACGAGCATCCAACGGGACTCAGTGAAAGTGAAACACCGGCGGCGGCACGACTCGTTGCTTTATACTCGTCATTTGTGTATAAATAAAGTCTAATGGGAAACAAGCCAAGAAACGAACTTGGAATTTTTATCTGATCTCTTTGATCAGGAGTAAAAATAAGCAAAAGTATCATTAACTCATTTTTCAAATGACTCACTGTTAAACGTAGAGTTTTTTCAGTATTGCGAAATGTTCCTGAATGCCGATTCTTTAGCCTGAAAAAACGTCAAAGAAGGGAATGATAGTTTTAGGAATGGTGGGCGTGTAGTAGAAGATATCGAATTGACCAACTCGACTTTGCAATTTGATACACGACTCCGAGAGGCTCTGCAGACGGATAAGAAAGGTGCTCAGGACTTGTCCTTCTGGAATTATCTTATCTTTCCGATAAGGCCACCAAACTCGCGAAAATAAAAGGGTCAGTGTACCCAATTGGGTGGAACATCCCTGGATTAAAACTATCTGATAAATTAAGGAGTACATAATTAAGAGCCTAAAAATGATATCTTAATGAGAGAATTTCATTAACCAAATGTATCATTATTATTTTTGCTACCCTTGTTCTGTTATTTTCGGGTTTAAGTTATTCGCGAGGTTATATGTGAATTATTTGAAGAGATACAAAGCAATTCTTAGATGTCATATATGCTAGCATTAAGGGTCGACGAACCACTCTTTTTTCTAGGTACGTAGTTGGTAGGACAGGGTTGTTAAATACGAATAAATCGACTTTTCCTTTTCGTTTTCTGTACCTTGGCTTCTCTCGTTAGCGCATTACGTTTGCCAGGGTCGCTTAGAAGAAAAGTAGCGAAGTGTAATGTGGTTATAATTAATTTCCGCGTAATTAGCGGACGCCCGGTCGGAGGTGGTTATCTCGGGTGGACGATCGTTACGCAGCCGCTGGCTGCCATAGCTGCTACAATAAAGTACAGCTCCTGTTATTACGGTAAATTAATATACCGACTGGTGGGCAGATCCCCAAGTGCGCAGAAGTTAGGTTAGGTTATATAGATATCGAACCCTAACCTTACAGGTATGCAAACTTCATAAACACATATGCTCACACATGCAAGGATTTCGTGTTAGGGTTATCGGGCTGCAATTAGGTAGCGCCACTCTGGCAAAGGGAAACTTTGATCCGTGAGCTACCTTGTGGCGAGAAAGTGTTTTCGTGTTTATGATAATCTCTTGAGTGTCACATGGTAGGATGGGAAATAATAGTCTGGTCAGTGTTGCTATTTTCATTCAACAATTTAATTTAGTACAATTTTAGTACAATCTGTGAGTACAAACTCTATTTTGATTATGTCAACGTATTTTTTATTCGTAGTAGGAATCAACTGTGCAAAAGCGGCCAGGTTCAATCACACCTCCCTTTTTTTAGGTAATAAATCCCTCATTGACATGCCCTTCATTCTGTAGAATACTTTCTTCCGCAAGCTCGTGAAAATGTCACCACTCGTAATTTCCTGGGTCGATTCAAAACGTACGCTTGAGAAACTTGCGTTTCTGCAAACTTCGGACGTAAGAATAGCTGCGGCGTTGTAGGAAGCACCATGTCGAATATGCGGCGCTGCTTGTCTGTTTTCTCGCCTCACTCAGAGTATAAAGTACAACGCCAAGAGCGGCTGACCTACGAGTGAGAAAGGTGGCTGCTAAGCCTACTGGTCATCAGTGAAAGCAAGACACGAGACCAAAGAGGGGCCACAAAACGAGCACTGCGAATGGAAAAAAGAATGGCAGTTAACGTCGAATCGAAAGGCGTGACGGTCTGCGATGTTAGCACCGAGATTTTTTTTTCTCTTCACGTACTTCTATTAAACGGTAACACTGTGGCGAATCTAAATTCTTTTCAGCTACAGCAATTTAGATATATTAAAAATGCAAATTCAGTTTAATAATTAGCGGTTACATTTTAAAATGTGGTGAGAATGTATTCTATAAAAGTAAAAATTTTTCTTGGCGGGGGGTATTCGAATGAATGGTGAAGAGGATAGTAGGTGATTTTTTTTAGGAACCATTACTTACGTCTTACGGTGTAGGCCGGCCTCGGCAGTAGCGAAGGGCTTCTCGATGCTTCCGAGAGATCTGGGTATGTACTCGGAGATCGTGGATAACAGTTATTAGGGACGTTTTTTTTTACAATGTTCGCGTTCCTCCTTGGCTGGTGTTTGCGCCAACCATCGGGCGCATCCCACACCAGTAACCAAGTCGGGAGCGAGCGAACGCAGCCTTCGAATATATCGGAGGACACTCCCCGGACCTTTGATTATATATAATTATCGGCATTTTAATAACTAATCATTTTCCCTGCGCTGCTTCTCCGTAAAACTGGAGGAAGGAGCAGCTTCCGAGATGTGCTCGCTACCGTTTCTCCGCCACTCGAAATTGGCTGCGAAACTGTCTTTTAAGAGCCGCGAACCTGATTTTTTAATAAAAAGTTTTTTTTATTTATTATGCCACGTCAAACTCAATTCTGTACTTAATTTACAATTATGAACTGGCAAATTAAAATTTATTTGTGTATTAAAGAGTGCAAGGTTGTAAATTCGGTTGCCTGGTTGGCCGCTAGGTGACTGCATGATATACGTTTCCCGAAAGTCTTGATGATGTTTGTGAACTTAATAATTGAGGTAATCTATCAAATGAGTGGAATGGTGAAATATTTGCATGTGTAAATTAAGTGATTTTCACATTTTCTACCCTTTCGAAGTTTTTTCATTTACGCTTGAGGGCGCGGCCGTCGCATCTCGTAAAACACGAAGATGCCTAGCATAGATTAGACGCCCTCGTCAACGACGCGTTTCGCTCCGTCTCAGATAAAGAAAACAAAAAGTTTTTAACAGTGGCAAACATCTTGTCGAAAGGTGTTAAGTGTTGAATTGCTATCCAGTGAATTCCAGTTTAAATTAACCTTGGATTACATTGCTTAAAACTAAGACTTCTTGGAATATCAGACTTTTTTCTGTAGAAATGAACTCTAAATTTAAATTGACTTTCTGAAATATAAATTGATCCCATAAAGCAAAACCAAAAATATTAGTCGGTAAGAAAATTTACACGCAGTATCAGGTTTCCTTCCCTTTGTGCGCTTCCTTGTTCGTGACGATGGTCTCCAAGGTCAAAAATATGGAGAACACGAGTAGTTTGCAACTTTTTTGCATACTTCATAATGGGCTTAAGAGCCGCTTTTAAGTTGGCCGTTTTGAGCGTCGCGTGACGTGGACCAATCAACTTTCAGCAACTTTTCGGCTAAAAGTATGCTAACTTTTTGAATTACTTATGCTCTTAGTCCCTCATAACTCCACCACTTAGAGTAATGAACGAAACAATCGTTGAAAAACTTGAAAAAAAGTGGTATAATATTTGTTAAGAAAAATAAGGACATTTTGGAGAGATCAGGGGTTTTTGATGGTTCATTGGTAAAGGGAAGTGGCTAAGCTTTACGAAGCAAGTAATCGTTAGAAGACGAGCATTGCTTATACCGTAAAGTATATATATACACATATAGGAAGGAACGAAGGAGCTGACTAACGGCGACAGGGGATCGTATAAACGTGGCGGTGAAGCTAACTCAAGCGAAGTGAAGAAGGGACTCAAAGCTTCCTACGGGAATAGGAAGACCAATACCCCGTACTTCCTGGCATGGGCGCATAAATCTCCAGTCCAGGATGCCCTGCTTCTACGTCCTACGAGATGTCCTGCTGCCTCGGATATTATGTAATAGCGCCTGTATTGCTGCCTCAGTCAGGACAATTTTATTCATTTCATTGGCTTCTAGCTCATATCGTCTCGGATCTTTAAATAAAGTACTGATGCACATGCATAAATTTTCGTATTTAAAAAAACATAAAAATGGTATTTACTCTTCTACAAATGCCATGTGCTGTTTTTAAAATTTGAAAGTAGCAACTAGACGTTAGAATCATGAAAGAAGTGTTGCAGAAGAGGCCAGAAGAAGGAGAGTTAAGTGCCTGTTTGTAGCCGTTCTCGTATATGCAAAGTAAGGTCGGTGATAGTAGACACGGGATCGGACAGGAGCATATCAGAGGGTGTAGAGGTAAATGTAAGCAGTAAGCCATTTTCCAGACGATGAGGCGCGAAGCCCTGCTCTGCCTCTTAGCGTGGGTAATCCCTGCCTTACCAACCGAGCGCCCAAGGGAAGCCACTCACAGGTGCGAGACTGCGAGCTTGGGGCTTCCTAGATTCCATATTTAATGCACGTAGACCCTATATAAGTCTGGTTATCGGACGTTCAACCAGAGTCAATTAAAGAATATTTTAGTATATTTATAATTTTGATTTGTGGTTTTAAAACACTCCGCTGAAAATAAATCAATAGTTCCTATACATTTCAATCAATTTTAATTTCAAAACTGAAGTAAAAAAATTCTATCTATGTTTATCCTCTGTCTATCAGATGAATCCTTTTCTATATATTTTTTACTTTGAAATCACTCCATTGAATCTAAGGAAATCATTTTATAAATCTTCTGCAACCTTTTATCGCACCTACCCGTTTGTGCCCTAATCTTTCTATCCAAGTCTATCTCCTGCTTATCCATTCCTATACTTTCCTATTCGTGTGTGTATCTATCTTTTTCTAATAAAAAATATCTACCTTTTTCTATCTTTTTACTTCAAAACCTTGTAGATCCCAAGAAGCAAAAACGGTCTCGTCTCTCCGAAAGAAAAACAACTTCCAAGCCTATCATGTATCTCATAAGTGTCTCATGTCGTAAAATCATAACGGGAGTATCGAGAGAAAAAAATACCCTATCCGTGGAATTATTATTTCTACAAGACTTTAATTAGTGGTATGAATAAGGCGTAAAATAGCTGATCATCCTGTAAAGCACGTGGTTATCCCTAACCGACAAGTTATTTGGTTTGTATTCTGAATTCGCATAACACGGCTGAGCAGACATACGTCGTAAAGATCCGTTGTACTTAACCGTTGTAAAAATGTAAAAGCTGTATCGAATCCGCGAAACAGTTTTGCATAAAGTGCAGAGGAATAAAAAGTTCTTGCTTTCAATGAGCAATGAGACAACGCGCAGTAAATTTCTCCACCGAAAGGGGTGTCGTAGGTGGATAATAATTGCAGACGCGTCAAGAATAAACACTGAACTTGACTGCACACTGGAAACGCGTCGTGAGTTATCCGTGTCACGGACGCCACTTGTTTCCCGAGTTTAAATAATGTGGAGAATGTTGTCTGCACTTCTCTAGACTTGCTGGTGTTAATTAAGAGGACTGGCTGCAAATCGCAATGCTAAATTGGTCAGAAAAAATGTGCCGCGAAAATGTATTCAAGTTTTGTTACTATGGGCTTTTCGCTAGAACTGCTGGTTCTCTTTGAGACAGAAAACATGAAAAATCAGAATGCAAACTTAAGTGGAGGTTTCATTAGAAGATTTGTAAACGATTAATTTCCTGGATATGCTCACCTCTAAGAGGAAATAAGATTGATCAGAATTAAAAATTGAAAAACACGTGGATTACTAATTTAATAACATTTTATTTTTATTTGATGTTATTCCACTCCATACCTGATACTGAACGTAACTCGTGTCAGAGTCTTCACGGAAACTGGTTTCTATCTTAATGAATATAACTTGACCAGGAATGTTCTTGATGAATCCAGATAAGTAAGAATATAATTAAATATTGTGGAAGGCGGTATGTTCGTCTGGTCTGCATCATAAACTTCAAATTGTTGATCATTATTCACTAGGTTTCCTTATTGGTGCTATCATTATCAGTTGAACTGATGATTGGGATTAACACCTGTGAGTACTTTGGGATTGCTTCTAGATCGAGACCCAGAACCAAATCGATTTTGGACAAGATCTTCAAAATCTGAGCCCTGCACCTGGGATGTTGAAACTTCCCGAGGGTGTTCGTGCGGCGACAACGGGCTTGACGGACATTAGTCTAATTTAAGCAGACGTTATTCGGCCATTGGGCGAGTGTTGCCACGTAATTAGCGCAGGCGTAATCTGGTGCGTGACGGCGCAACGACACTATTATGCGACTGAGACCGAGTCGGATCGACTATCGTCTGGCAAAACCGGTGCAACCTGGTGCACCAGCTCGGGACCAGGTCTCTTGTTTTCCTTCTTTCATGATGGTGCCGACACGCCTTCTCAAAGTCTCAGCCGAAAAGAAAGAGTTACCACCTATTCAACTCTTTGAATAGTCAATGAACAAGATTCGATCCGCTTAATATCTTGTCGAACGCCTTTCCCTAAAGAATCTTCATATTTCTCTAACCTTCAGTGAGATATCTACAAAGGAGCCGTTCCTGATTGATAACCTTCAATCATAGTTTTACTTTGATATTCTATTTTTTACATCCTGAAGCCAATTAGTCCCAATTCTGCCTAGGGTCTTAAATACCACATTGTCAAATAGGGTAAGCTGGCATGTTAATGCAATATGAGATAGTAGTTACATATTGCACAATGATGGGCTACCCCAGCAATATCTGTTATTCAAAACTGCTTTCCAGTTTGAACGCATTTTCGCTCAAATAAGAACCTCTTCCAAGTTCATCATTAAGTTGACATCTGAAGCTGGAACAACAGTAATCGATACCCAACAGATTTTTCAGTTATGTAACTTAAGAGAAAATGAAGATCTTTTACACATCTTCACCAAATGTCCAATCTACTCGCCAGTTTGAAATCATGACTTGCGTAACATTGATATGATCAACGAGAGCAATCTTCATTTATTGTCGTCAAATATAAACCTTTTTCTCTGTTCGAATAGTACACTACTTAAACTCGACCAGTATGATCTAACAACCCATTGCACACACGATATTATAACTTTTTCTTTCACATTGTTACTTAATTTAATCATACTGAATTTTGTAATAGTGGCCGTCTCGTGCTACAGAATCTTGTATTCTTAGAGGCAATAAAGGAACAATACACTATAAGTACAATAAAAAATACAGTATAATACAATGCAATACAATGCAATACAATACAATACAATACAATACAATACAATACAATACAATACAATACAATACAATACAATACAATACAATACATTTGCGAAACTTTCTGGCTTACATTAGGGAACTTCCCCCACCACGAGAGCCCCCGGACCTGTGTATACGACCGTGATAAAACCCAATAAGAAAATTCAACTATTTTGGATTGAAAGTTCATTATTTTTGGTTTAAAATTCGACTATTTGGATGAAAATTTGATTATTTTCTTGAAAATTCAACTATTTTGTTAAAAACTCAGCTTTTTTGGTCGGAAATTTAACAGTTTTTTTAACATTGGCCTTTTTGACGAAAAATCCATTCTTTTAGATTATAAATTCCTCTTTTATGATAGAAAAGTAATCGTTTTCGGTTGCAAATTCACCTTCCTTGGTTGAAAATGATCTTTCTTCTTGAAAATGTCTCCTAAAAATTTCGTCTTTTTGGTTGTAAATGCAACTGCTTGAATAAAAATTAATTCTTTTGCTTTGAAAATGCAAGCATTTGGTAAAAAATTCATTTTTTCTTGGTTGAAACAAGGACCTATTTATTGAAAATCCAACTTTTCAGACTGATAATTAAGGTTTTCTGACAAATTCGTCTTTTTGAGTTGGAAATTTGTTATTTTTGCCTTGAAAATTCAACTATTTAGTTCAAAATTCATCTTTTTGTTCGGAAAATCAACTGTATTTTTTAAAATTCATCTTTTTGGATAGAAGATTCGTAAAAATTCATTTTTCTACGTTAAAAATGAACTTTTTTGTTAAAAATTCAACTGTCTTGTATGTTTTGTAGAAAATCGGTTCTTTTTGTTGGTTTAAAATTCAATAATTCCATTTTTCATTGAAAATTTATTCTTTTTTGGAAGAAAATTAATCTCCTTGGTTGAAAATTCAACTATTTTGTTGAAAATTCGTCCTTTTTTCTTGAAAGTTGAAATAATTGGTTGTAAATACAACTGTTTGGTGGAAAATTCCTCTTTGTAGGTTGAAAACTCAACTATTTGGTTAAAGTTTAATCTTTTTTGTTCAAAAATTCGACCGTTTGGTCAAAAATTCATCTTTATAGGTTGAAAATTCAAATATTTGTCTAAAACTTCAATCACTTTGTTATTTAAAAAAGTAAGCAAAAAATACGAATTTTAACTCTTTTTTTTTTGCTGGGAAGTTCTCAACTGTTTGGTTGTAAATGCAACTTTATGGTTGAAAATGATGATTTTTTTTACTCAACTATTTGATTGAAAATAATTCTTTCTGGTTCAAAAGTCAAATTTTTTCTAAACTGTTGGACTTTTTTACGTAAAGACAAAACTCTTTTTTGTTAAAAATCCGTCTCTTTTGATTGAAAATGCAATATAATCAATATTTCATCTATATTAATTTTATTTAAAAGAATTTATTCCTCTATTTTCGTGAAAAATCACCCTATTTCCCCTGTTTCGAGATCATTTTGGTCTGTAAAATCTGAATTATTAAAAAATTAATAATTTTATATTCAAACTCAATTATTGAGTAATTTAAAGTGTAAAATGTTAAAAATGAATGTTCTTGAATTTCAAAATTAATGTAAATTATAAATTGTATGAAATATTCTATACCTAGATTCAGAACTCTTCAAGACTAATGACTATTGTTGAAAATATTTTTAATTTTAAAGTTTATTTTGATTAGACTTTTTCGAAATCCGAGCCCTTTATTTTTGTAATGTTGATTTTTTATTACAAGAGTTTATAAATTATATGTTTTACATACCTGCATGAAATTTGTATATTATTCGCTGTTTATATCTGCTTCCCTTTTGTACATATTTCCTTGCTATTTTATTTCTTATCTATTCGTGTGATTCGTTTTTCCTTTGTGTTTGTGCTTATGTTTCTTAATAATTTTAAACTAAATTTTGAGAAAGTGATTTTATATTACAGTTTCTTTTGTCTAAATTCGAATTTTTTCTGCTTTAAGCAACACTAAATATTATTTTATATTTATTAAAGAAGAACGAAGCACAAATTTGCTTGTATATTGCAAAATTTTTATTTGATTAGTTATATTTATTCATTAATTATATTTTTTAACTCATTTTCTTTCTACAGTTGATTCACTTCCATTTGGAGGAGTTGGTGGTTCTGGAATGGGAGCTTATCATGGAAAATTGACTTTCGATACATTCGTACACAGGAAAGGATGTCTGCTTAAAACTTTCAATAAAATTGGAGAGTCTTTAGGATCGTAAGTTTCTTTATTCTTTTATATTTTATTTTATTTTTTATCAAGGTGACCACCGGACTGGAAAACCTGGAGAAAAATTCAACTGAAAACGTTCCAATTTGAATAATTTTAGATTGATGATTGATGATTAATGAATGAGCCAATTTGAATTTCTCAATCTTGTAATTTGTAAATTTTAACAATCTGCAGTGCTTATTTTTCCATCAGTCGAATTCTGATTTCCTTAAATGTTAAAATGAATAAGATTTTAATAAATTGAAGGGATTTTTAAAATTTTAAGGTACTTAAAAAAATTCCAAGTAATTTTCAAGAGCTTCAAAGGATTTCAAAAGATTTCAAAGGATTTGAAATATATTAGTGTATTTTAAAAGAAATCAAGTCATCTTCAAGAAGTTAACAAGATTTTAAAAGATTCCAAGGGATTTTATAAGATTTCCGAGTATTTCGATGATTTTAAGGGCCTTTAAAAGCTCTCAAGGTATTTTAATTATCTTTCTAGGATTTGAGGAAATATTATCATATTTCCTGTAGCTTCGCGGGATTTTATAATATTTTATTGGATAAAAAAAAATTTATTCACAAGAATTGAGGGATTTCATAGGATATTAAGATTTTAAAATATTTCAAGGTATTTCAAAAAATTTTAAATAATTGTAAAGATTTTAAGATATTTTAAAAGATTCCAAATTTTTTTGAAAATTGCAAGGGGTTTCAAAAGCTTTTAAAGGATTTCAAAAGATTTCAAAGAATTGCAAACATTTTAGGATACTTTAAAAGATCAGAAGAATTGTCAACAGATTTCAATAATTTGAAGGGATTTCAAAAGATCTTAGGGTATTTTTAAAACGTCAAATGAATTTTCAAGAGCTTTAAAAAGTTTCAAGGGATTTCAAAAGATTTCAAAATATTTGAAATATTTTATTGTGTTTTAAACGATTCCAAGAGATTTAAAAATCTTCAAGGAATTTCCAAGGATTTGTATAATTTTAAGGGATTTAACAAAATTGTATAGGATTTTATAGAACTTGTAAGGTTTTAGGATATTTTAAAAGATTCCAATAAATTTGATCGATAATTTATTTTATTTTAATTTTTTTATTAATATAATATAATTTATTATTTCATAGGATTTCAAAGATTTTTAAATATTTCAAGGTATTTCCAAAGATTTCAAAGAATTTGAAAGATTCTAAGATATTTAAAAAGATTCAAAGAAATTTTAGGAGATTTCAAAATAATATTTTAATATTTATTATAATATTTGGAGGTATTTCCAAAGAAAAAATTAATAGATTTAATAATTTGAAGTGATTTTAAAACATTTCCAAAATTTAAAGGATAAATTCCAAGGAATTTTCAAGAGCTTTTAAAAGATTCAAGGGATTTCATATGATTTGAAAGGATTTGAAACATTTTAGTTTTTTTTTTATTTCCAAGGAATTTTCAAGATCGTTGAAAAGTTTCAAGGGATTTCTAATGATTTCATAGGATTTGAAATATTTTAGGGTATTTTAAAAGATCCGAAGAATTGTCAATAGATTTTAATAATCTGAAGGGATTTCAAAGGATCTTGAGGTATTTTTAAAATATCAAATTAATGTTTAGGAGCTTTAAAAAGGTTCAAGGGATTTCAAAAGATTGCAAAAGATTTGTAATAGTTTTTTAATATTTTAATATTTTAAAGATTTTACGGTACTCAAAAAAATTCCAAGGAATTTTCAAGAGCTTCAAAAAGATTCAAGGAATTTCAAAAGATCTGTATAATTTTAAGGGATTTAACAAAATTGAATAGGATTTTATAGAACTTATAAGGTTTTAGGATATTTTAAAAGATTCCAATAGATTTGATTAATAATTTATTTTATTTTAATTTTTTCATTAATATAATTTAATTTATGATTTCATAGGATTTCAAAGATTTTTAAATATTTCAAGGTATTTCCAAAGATTTTAAAGAATTTTAAAGATTCTAAGATATTTAAAAAGATTCCAAGAAATTTCAGGCGATTTCAAAATAATATTTTAATATTTATTATAATATTTCGAGGTATTTCCAAAGAAAAAATTAATAGATTAAATAATTTGAAGTGATTTTAATACATTTCCAAAATTTAAAGGATTTCAAAGGGTCTTAAAGCTTTTAAGGTAATTTTACAGATTGCAAGGAATTTTCAAGAGCTTTTAAAAGTTTCAAAGGATTTCATATGATTTCAAAGGATTTGAAACATTTTAGTTTTTTTTTTAATTTCAAGGAATTTTCAAGATCTTTGAAAAGTTTTAAGGGATTTCATATGATTTCATAGGATTTGAAACAGTTTAGGGTATTTCAAAAGATTCCGAAGAATTGTCAATAGATTTTAATAATTTGAAGGGATTTCAAAGGATCTTGAGGTATTTTTAAAATATCAAATTAATTTTCAGGAGATTTAAAAAGGTTCAAGGGATTTAAAAAGATTGCAAAAGATTTGTGATCGTTTTTAAATATTTTTATATTTTAAAGATTTTACGTTACTTTAAAAAATTCCAAGAAGTTTTCAAGAGCTTTAAAAATCTTCAAGGAATTTCAAAAGATTTGTATAATTTTTTTATTAATATAATATAATTTATTATTTCATAGGATTTCCAAGATTTTTAAATATTTCAAGGTATTTCCAAAGATTTGAAAGAATTTTAAAGATTCTAAGATATTTGAAAAGATTCCAAGAAATTTTAGGAGATTTCAAAATAATATTTCAATATTTATTATGATATTTGGAGGTATTTCCAAAGAAAAAATTAATAGATTCAATAATTTGAAGTGATTTTAATACATTTCCAAAATTGAGAGGATTTCAAAGGGTTTTAAAGCTTTTAAGGTAATTTTAAAAATTGCAAGGAATTTTCAAGAACTTTTGAAAGTTTCAAGGGATTTCATATGATTTCAAAGGATTTGAAACATTTTAGTTTTTTTTTTAATTCCAACGAATTTTCAAGATCGTTGAAAAGTTTTAAGGGATTTGTAATGATTTCATAGTATTTGAAACATTTTAGGGTATTTTAAAAGATCCGAAGAATTGTTAATAGATTTTAATAATTTGAAGGGATTTCAAAGGATCTTGAGGTATTTTTAAAACATCAAATTAATTTTCAGGAGCTTTAAAAAGGTTCAAGGGATTTAAAAAGATTGCAAAAGATTTGTAATAGCTTTTTAATATTTTAATATTCTAAAGATTTTACGGTATTCAAAAAAATTCCAAGGAATTTTCAAGAGCTTTAATAAGATTCAAAGAATTTCAAAAAATTTCAATAATTTGAAGGATTTCGAAAAATTGTAAGATATTTATAAAATTTCCAAGGAAATTTGAAGCGCTTCAAAAAGATTCAAGGGATTTCAAAAGATTCCAAAGGATTTTAAAGATTTTATGGTATTGTTTAAAAATTACGTGGAAATTTCAAGAGCTTTAAAAAGTTTGACAGGATTTCAAAATATTTCAAAGGATTTCAAATATTTTAGGGTATTTTAAAAGATTTCATGGAATGTCTAATTGATTTCAGTAATTCAATTGGATTTTAAACAGTTTGGAATATTTTAAGGGGGTTTAAAAGATTTCAAGGCATTTTCAAGAGATTAAAAAAATTTCAATGGGTTTCCAAGAATTTTAATGATTTTAACGAATTTGAAAAAAATTGTATGGGGTTTTAAAGAATTCCTAGAATTTCCGAAGATATTGAACGATTTTGCAGGATCTATAAGGTTTTAATATCATTTAAAAGATTTCAAGGGATTTTATTAGATTTCCAAAGATTTCAATGATTTTAAGTGATTTTAAGAGCTCTCAATGTATTTTAATACATTTTCCAGTATTTCAGGAAATATCACCAGATTTAATAGAATCTCACGGGATTTTATTTGGAATTCACCATGAATTCTTATAAATTTATGCCGAATTCTTTTAAATTCTTCGAAATTCTCTCAAATTTTTGGAATTCACTTGAATTCTTCCAAATTCACTCAGTTCAATGGATTTTTTTGTTTTGTTTTTGTTTAATTCATCTTTAAGTCTTTTCAACTCACTTTGAATTCTCAGGCATTTTATCAAATCCTTTTAAATTCTCTTGAATTTTTCTAAGCTGATTTCAAGTTGACCTAATTCAATGCATTTTTTCGTATTTTTCAGTTACTTTCAATTCACTTGAATTTTTTTTTATTTGGCTGAAATTTTTTGAATTTTTCACAAATCATTTGAATTCTTTTGAATTGAACTTGAATTTTTGTTCTGTCTTATGAATCGAATTATTTTGAATTCTTTTAAATTCAAGAGCACTTTACTCACATTATTAATGCATATTAGTTACTTTTTGGGTTAGAAATTTGTTGTTTTTGGTCAGTTTAAAAAAAAAGAGGCCACTTTTTCAAGTAAAGTGGGCTGTGGAAGCCCTGAAAATAATTAATTTAAATAAAAATTCCATTTTATTCCATTTATAAAATATTCTATATTAAAAATTATACAAGATTAGAATGTTTGCATTTAAATTGTAATGGTCAGGGGACATAAAAAATTAATCAGGGAAAAGTCAGAGAATTTTGCAAACGCAGCTTAGCGGTTGCCTTCAATATTAAATGTTTGAGTTTGCAATTGTTAAATTTTGAATGTTTAACTTTCAACTTTAAACGTTTAAAATAATAAATTGTTTAGTTTTGAAGGTTTAAATTTGAAAAATTAAATAACCAGGATAAATGATTGAATTGAAGAAAATTAAATATCTTAAAATCTGCTAACAAAGATAATTTATAATCTTAAAAGCTAATGATCATTTTATTATTTTTTCAGCGCTCGATATCCGCCTTACACAGATGGAAAGTTGTCTCTTCTACGAGTCCTGATGGCAAAAAGACCAGATATTCCCGGAATAAAATATTTGCCTCATCTTTTTATGTTTGGATTGGGTGTTGCAGTCACGCTTGGTGTCAAAGCTGCCCTGAAGGTACACAAGGCATCACACGTTTAAAACTCATCTCTCTGTATTTGATAGATTTCGTCACTTTAGTCTTCCATACACAATTTTTCACTAGCACAACTCGTCTTCCATACAAGCACACTGTAATTTTTTTCTCCGCTTTATCATTTGTCTCTGAGACTGATTTTGCAAATCTTCGACTCTTCAGTTTCAAATTCTTCCGGTTGAGATTATCGTTTCAATTTTAATGAACATAAAACAGACTGGAAATTTTAAGTTTGATAATTGAATACGGAGGCTTCTAATTTGAAACTGCTTCTATATGACCCTGGTGATACCACATAATTATTCGGGGTATTTTTTTTCACCAAACAAAAATTTGTCATGAACTTGAACTTGAATATGAACTTGAATTTTGATAAATCTAACGAAAACTTTCTTTAAAAAATTGTATCTTGAGAACCAATGGACATAATTTAATTTTCTTTGCTGCAACTTGTAGTGCAATCCACACTCTTTGAAGTCCCTTTAGGAAACTTGAAAATGTTTAAAAAAATACCACAATGGTGTACTTTTTACGAAAAACAACAAAAAGCGAATTTTCTCATAAAGGCTACAATTTTTTTTTCTTGATTTTTAGATTCATAGTTTTCAAAAATTTTTTTTAAATATAAATTCTTTTTGTAAACATTAATAGTTTTATGTCTCAAAGAATCTAAAATTATATGGGATGACATAATTTTGCCGAAAAATAAAAATACCGAGTGTTGAACAATACCAAAAATATAATTACTGAACTAGAAAAGTTCTAAAATTTCAAATTACGGAAAAAACTAAAATTACCGAAAATATTTGGTAAGGAAATTCAAATATTCCGAAAGTCAAAGTTAATGTAACTAGAAAAATTCCGATATTTCAAAATTCTGAAACTTGGAAACCAGAATGTTCAAAGTACCGAAATTTCGACTTCACAAAATTAGTAAATTCCCGAAATTCCTAATTACCCAAATTTTTAATTCCTGAAAATTACAAATTTCCATCTAGGCATGCTGCATAGATTTAAATTTGAAAAAGCTCTTCAAATTTTTAAACTGTGCACTGATACCTGTAAAATAAAACATTTTTCGACCGATAAAAATATTAAATATAATTTTTTTGGGGAATTCGAAACTTCAGTAATTTAGAATTTTTGCGAATTTACTTATATCGAGAATTAATTAATTTTGGTTAGTTGAAATTTTTAAAATAATGTAATTTCGAGAATTTAATAATTTCGGAATATTTCAATTTCGTTAATAAATATTTTGAGAAGTTTTATGTTTTTGGTAATAGAAAATTTCAAAAAATTTATATTACCGAAAAAAATAAAATTACCAAAAATATTTATTGACGAAATTAAAATATTCCGAAGTTCAAAGTTAATTATTGAAACTAGAAAAATTCCGAAACTTTGAAACCAGAATTTTTAAATTCCTGAAAATTACAAATTTTCATTTCGAGGATTAATTAATTTCGGAAATTTGAAATTTTGGGATTTCGAAAATAATTTAATTTCGGGGATTTGATAATCTTGGAATATTTAAATCTTGTCAATAAATATTTTCGTTAGTTTCATTTATTTTTTTGTTAATTACAAATTTCAGAACTTTTCTGTTTCTGCAATTATATTTTGGATATTTTTCTTTTGTCGGCAAATTTATGTCATCCCGATGATGAATTTCGGAAAATTATGATAAATTTGAGCAAATTAAGTCACAAGTTTCGTAAATTTAAGATGATTTTTAAAAAATTCAGTTACATATTTCGTAATTTTCAGTCATTTCAGTCATTCATTCGGTAATTTTCAAAATATTTCTAATAGTGTCAATTTACAGAATAAGGATAAGAAAATTGATAAAATTGTGATTTTTTCTGATCTGTTTTAATTAATTTTACTTCTTTACTGATTTTTCCTTATTTGTTTTTTCTCCTTCGATTAGAATTTTACTATTCTTGAGTAAAGTAAGGAGCAAAATTAATTAAAATACAAGAGAAAAAATTATAATTTCATCAATTTTTTAATTTAAAGTCTAAAAGATATTATATTTCTAAATTTTTTAACTGTATATTTTGTAAATATATACATTATTTTAGTTTCTTTGAGGCATAAAACTATTAATGTTTAAAACAAGAATTGATATGTTGAAAAATGTATTCTATATTATAAAAAAAAAGTTTTTTTATATAAAGAAATAGTTTAGCGAGGACGAAACTCACAGAATATCTTCCTCATTTTACTATGAATCTAAAAAAAAAACACAAGAGAAAAAATCAAAACTGGCCTTTTTGAGAAAATTCACTTTGCACATTTTTTAATTTACGCCATTTTTGTAATTTAAACAAGTTTTTAAGTTGTAGCTGTAATAAAATAAAATTATGTCACTTTGTTCCCAAGATACAAATTTTGAATAAAATTTTCGTTAATTTTGTCATAATTCAGTTCAATATTAAAATAACCCTAAGTTCATGAATTTTTAGCTATGAAAATCAAAAAATACGTGTCTCACTTTTTGCCTTAGAAAAAAATATATTTTAATTCCAAAAAATTCCGTGACATCGCCAGGGGACCAAAATTAGAGTAGCTTTGATAATTTCATTCCAGTATTTCATTATGAGAAAAGTATGAAAAAAAGTGATAAAATCTAATAAAATTTTATTAATAAATACTTTATATAGTTGTGCAGGGTGTCTACTCACCAAGAAAAATAGGAAATGCCAGGGATTTTTTTTAAAGTCAGGTAACTAAATTGAATTGAAGAATTTAATTAAATTAAAAAAATAATAAAATAAAACAATATGTTAATAGATATATAAAATTGAATAACAATGATTTTCCATTCGTGAATGTAGCTTTATATTACTGGATTTAACTGTTTTGTTGATAATTCGTTGGTTTAAAATTCAATAATTCCATTTTTGATCGAAAATTTATCCTTTTTTGTACAAAAATTAATCTCCTAGGTTGAAAATTCAACTATTCTAGTTGAAGATTCATCATTTTAGATGAAAATTTATATTTTCAGATTAAAATTCAACTATTTGGTTGAAAGTTAAACTCTTTTGTTAAAAAAATTTTTAATGGAACTACTATGGTTAAAGATTCATCATTTTAGTTAAAAATTTATATTTTTGGTAGAGAATTTATTTTCCTAACTTAAAATTGAACTAATCCAGTTGAATATTCCATTATTTTAGTTGCAAATTAATACTTTTGGTTGAAAATTCAACTGTTTGGTTGAAAACGCAATTATTTTTGATTCAAGTTTAATCTTTTTTGTTTAAAAATTCGACCATTTGGTTGAAAGTTTTTTTTCTTTTATTGTATTTTTTCTTGAATATTTTAGTTGAAAATTTATCGTATTTAGTTGAAAATTCAACTATTTTTTATAAAAATTCATCTGTATTGTTGAAAATGAAATATTTTTACTTGAAAAGTTAGGATTTTGAAGCGTTTTAAATTGAATTCAATATAGTATCCAGATTAATTTGACTAAAAAGAATATATTTCCCTATTTTCGTGAAAAATCCCCTTATTTCTTTCCTTATTTTCTTAGTTACTTTCATAAATTAAAAAAAAGTTATTCAATTTCACATATGTCAGGTAATTTTTTTCCAGAATTTGAGTAGACACCCTGTTATTGAAAACACTCAACATGATCCTAGATTCTTTGAGTATTGTATAATTATTTATAAATACGAGAATGCTTATGTAAACTTTTTACACCGCAAATTCATTCTGTCACGCACAATTAAATTGTTTTTGTAAAACTTAGGTCAATAAAGATTTTATTAGACCGCACATGCTTTCTGAAATTTCCCTCAAATATTTATAAGCTCTGCAAAGGTAGCTTTTTTATTTAAGTTAATTTTATTTAAAGAAAATTATGATTTGTATATATAAAAATCTTCTTAATTTCTGATTTTTGTTTGATAATAATTTAATAATTAAAAGAGAGGAAAGTTAATTATACACATTTTTCCAGGGATCTGGCCATGAGATTGAGCAATGAGCAGTAATGGAGAATATCATCACTTCTTGATAAAAAAGGATTTTTACGTTTTTTCTCTGCACCGATGATTTTGTATAACTCTACAGTAGAAATATTCAAAGTTAATGCATGCGACAATGTCTTCGTGAGAAAGAAACGCTTTCAAAGTCGAAGATATCTCAATTTTTTACTTTTTTTTCACGAGGTAGCAATTTTTTCAAGGACTTTTGCTATAAAAAAGGTCTTTAATTTGTTAAGAAAATTTTTATTCTATTCGTTATCTTTATCGAATTTTGAATAGTCTCTCATTCGATTATTTAAAAGAATGTTTACATCACAATTATGCGTAAGTAAGAAAGTAGTATTAATTGAATGAGCCACTCGAAGTTTTAATTTTAAATTAGGTTTGCATTTTATAAATTGTATTTTTAGTAGCAATTCTATTGATATTCAAAATGTGTACCTGGAAAATCAATTGACAGAGATTTCGAAATATAGAATTGTAATTGTTGTAGAAAAAGTGTTGCAAAGCAATAATATTTACTTTTGTATCTTTGTATAGAAATTATATAAAAATGGTATATATTTTATTTAACAAAATATGGTGGTCAATTTATTAATGGATCTTCGTATTTTTTAATTGACTCGTAAGTTTTTATTCAACCTTCGATCGAGAAAGGTGCATTTACCGGAATTGAATTAAGCAAATTAAAGTTACTTCATTTACATAATTCCGGTTACAGTAACTGCAGTAATTTTTGTCAAAGAAAAATTGGGTCAATGTCTAGAAACAGGATATTCAAGGATTTGGTATAAATTAATTAATAATTTTGTAATATCCGGGCCTCTGAGTCACTGTTGACACTTTTTGACACTTTTTTTTAACGAAGTATTTTTCTACTATTTTGAAAAAAATTACGTTAATGACCTCGAATTTATTTTTTTACCGGGAATTTTATAAATTATTAGAAGAAAAATCTATCCAATCACTTCAAATATCACAAATTTCGTATCACATTATGTATAATGCAATTTTAAATTCAATTTTTTTCAATGTCAAGTTTAATTGTTAAATTCTTCAATTATGAAAGCATTCAATTTACTGTGCGTAATTTAAAAATCTTTTAGTTAAAAAACTTTCCATTTTAGGTCTCAATTTTTAAGCATAAATTTTAAATTTATAAAATTTTAAAATGCAGTTGTGAAAGCTTAAATTACAGACTAAAGCCTTTGAATTTGAAATGTAAAAAAAACGTTTTAAATTGATTAACTGTAAATATAAATTAATTATTGATTTTTAAAATTGAAAAATTTACAAATTTTAACGGGATGACTTAAAAATCCCGAAAAATAAAATTCCCATAACTATAAAATTCGCGTATTGGAAAATTTCCGAATACTGAAATTCCCGAATAATAAAATTTGCGTATAATAAAATTCCCGAATTAGAAAAATTGAAATTTTTGTGATAAATATTATTTATTCATTAAAAATACAATAATCATATATTTAAAAAAATACTAGTTTAAAGTTTCTAAATATATTGTTTGAATTTAAAATAAAAATAATTGAAAACATTATCATCCAGGAATATATATTTTTAATTATTGTTATTTTAATTTTAAACAATAAATTTAGAAACCTCAAACATTGAAAATATTTTGTTTATAAAAATATCTGATTATTGTATTTTTGATAAATAAATAATATTCATAAAAGAACATTTTCCAATTGTTTAAATTCACGAACTTTATAATTCGGGAATTTTCCAGTTCGAATATTTTATAATTCGGCAATTTTCTTTCGGAAATTTTATTCGAGGATTTTCCAATTCGGGAATTTTACAGTGTCGGGAATTTTATTTTTCGGGGTTTTTTAATCATTCTACTTTAATGTTGAAAATTAAAGTGTTTCAATTCGAAAGTCTAGTTGTTGAAAATTTTAAATGTTCGATTGAAACTTTACAAACAATTTTGAATTTATTAATAATTTAAAATTATTAGATTCATAATTAAACGTTTTTATTAAATTTCAAATCCTATTAAAATAACTAAAAAAAAATTTCTCAATGCATAATAACAATACAAGAACAAGATTTTTATTACACGAAGAATAATTTAACAAAAATTATTCTGCACATTTAAAAAAAAATTGCATTGAGAAATTTTAAAAAAATTATTGTTATTTAAAATTTTAACAATAATTTCGAAAATACATCGCAATTTATTTTTAAATTGCTTTTATATTTTGTATTATATATTTCTCGAATATTTTATAATTCGGCAATTTTCTGTCGGTAATTTTATTATTCGAAAATTTTCTTCTGGAATTTCACAATGTCGGAAATTTTATTTTTTGGGATTTTTCATTCATCCCGTATGAATAACAATTGAACCATAAATAATTTGAAACGACTTAAAATTAAAATAATTCAACTTAAAAGGATCTATGTATAAAAAAAAGTTTCAATTTCACAGTTCTAATTTTTAAAGAAAGGGAAGAAATTTGGGTATTTTTTTTTTTCCGAAATAGAAAAGCACCTTTTTTGTTTTTTACATTTTTATTGAGTTTCTAACGAAAAGTTTCGTTTTTAATTTTTGTTGAATTGACAGAGGGATATTTTATATTTTAAAGATTTTTATCGAGTTGGAAAGGAAAACATTTTGGTTTTAACTTTTTCTGAATTGGAAGAGGAATAATAAATTTCTTTATTCTTAAGATTTTTATCGAGTGGGAAGGAAGGAAATTTTTATTTTTAAATTTTCCTCAAGTGGAAGAGGTATATTATTATTGAAGATTTTATTTTGAAAGAAGGGAGAAAATTTGGATTATTATTTGTTTTTACGATTTTGAAGAGCCCAATTTTTCGTTTTTAACATTTTTATTCATATTTTAAACTACTTTAAATATTTTTGCCAATTTTTAAAGCATTTTTATTGGGTTAAAGGGATTTATTTATTTTGAAGAAAGGGAGGAAACTTTGGTTATTAATTTTTTCTTAAAAGTTTTTCTTTTTAACATTTTTATTTAGTTGGAACAATTTATTTTAATTTTGCATTGCGTTGGAAGTGGAACATGTTTTATTTTTAACATTTTTATTAATTTGATTTAAAAACTAGGATTATTTTTTACTCAGGGAATTAAAAATTAACTGTTTTGGTGAAAATTTATATTTTCGGGTTGAAGATTTATTGTTTCGTAGAATATTCGGCTTTTTTGTTTGAAAATTCATCTCTTTTAGTAGAAAATTAATTATTTTCTTGAAAATTAAAGTATTCATTAAAACATTTAACTATTTGATAGAGAATTAATTTTTGTTGTTGAAAATTAATATTTTCGAGTTGGAAATTGAATTGTTTTGTAGAAAATTCGTCTTTTTGGCTTAATAATTCTTCGTGGAAAATTTATCTTTTTGGTTGAAAATTTAATTATTTGGTTACAAATTTAATTATTTGGTTAAAAACCTATCTTTTTAGTTGAAAACTGATTTTTTGAAAGAGGAACCACTTTGTAAAAAATTTATATATTTAATTCTTAGGTTGAAAATTTATCTATCTGTTTGAAAATTCTTTTTTTTTTACAATTAATTTTTTAAATCCGAAAATTGAACTATTTAGTTGAAAAATCGTTTGTTTTTGTTTGCATTTAAATGTTTTTGTTTTTGAACTAAAATAAAAATATTTTTTAGTTGAAATATCAATTATTATATTTCTCGTTAAGAATTAATCTTTTTTGGTTGGAAATTAAACTACTTAGTTGGAAGTGGAAGTACTTTGAAATTCACTTTTTTTGGCTGATGACTCATCAATTTAGTTAAAACCTTTTTTTTCTTCAAAATTTTACTATTTTGTTGAAAATTATTTTTTGTTTGAAAATTATCCTGTTTTCAATTAAAGTGGAACTATTCTATGCTAGGTTGTAATTTTATCTTTTTCAGTTGAAATTTCAACTATTTGGTTGTAAATTCCTGTATTTTGTTGAAAATTAATTTTTTCTATGGTAGAAAATTAATTTTGTTTGTTGAAAATTTATTTTCTTGGCCGAAAATTTAATTTTTAGGTTTGTAAATTTTTTTAAAAATCCAAAAATTTGATTTAAAATAAGTATATTTTGTTTCAAATTAATCTTTATTGGTAGAAAATTAATCTTCTCAGTTAAAAATTAATCTTTTTGGCTGAAAATTAATTTTTTCATCAAAAATTTATTTATTCCATTTTTTGTCGAAAATTTAACTTTTAGGTTTAGAAATTTCTTTGAAAATTCAAAAATTTGATTTAAAATAAATATATTTTGTTTCAAGTTAATCTTGATTGGTAGAAAATTGATATGCTCATTTAAAAATTCATCTTTTCGGCTAAAAATTCATTTTTTCATTGAAAATTTAATTATTCCATTTTTTGTCGAAAATTTAACTACTATTAGTTTGGAAATTCCTTCAAAAATGCATGTATTTTGTTAGAAGTTAATATTTATTGGTACAAAATTAATATTGTTGTTCGAAAATTCATTATTTCAAAGTAAAATTAATTTTTTTAACTAAAAATTTATATTTTTTTATATAAATTAATTTCTTTGCCTGAAACTTTAACTAATTTCTTGAAAATTCGTTTTTTTTTGTTATAAATTAATTTTGTCAACTGTAAATGTAACTATACCATTTTTAATTAAAATTTCAATTTTTTAGTTAAAAGTTCATTTATTTTGTAGTCTCTCTTGGCTTGAAAATTCAATTATTTTGTTAGAAAATTCATATTTTTGGGTTGAAAATTCGATTTTTTATTAAAAATTCATATTTTCGGGTTGGAAACTCAAATATTTCAATGAATTATTTTATTGAAAATTCCTTTTTTGTTAGTTGGAAATTAATTTTTTTTAAATTGAAAATTACTTTGTTTTAACTGAAAAATTAACTATTCCATTTTTGTCGAAAATTTAACAATTAGGCTGGAAATTTCTTTAAAAATTCATGTATTTTGTTAGAAGTTGGTCTTTGTTGGTAGAAAATTAATCTTTTTGGTTGAAAATTTATTATTTTTATTTTAAATTAATTTTTTTAACTAGAAATTTATATTTTTTGATAGAAATTTAATCCTGTTGGTTTAGATTTCATCTGGTTTAAAAATGATTTGTTCATTGAAAATTTAACTTCGTTTTTTGTTGTTATTGAAAATTTATGTTTCTAGCTGAAATTTTAAGTATTCTATTTTTGGTTCAAAATTTATCTACTTCAATTGAAAATTTAACTATTTTGCTGAAAATGCAATTATTTGCCTGAAACTTTAACTAATTTCATGAAAATTCGCTTTTTTGTTATAAATTAATTTTTTCAGCTGAAAATGTAATTAAAAATTGTTGTCATTAATTAATTAAAAATGTCATTAAAAATTTCTCTTTTTTCGTTAAAAGTTCTTTTATTTTGTATTCTCTCTTGGCTTGAAAATTCAATTCTTTTTTTAGAGAATTCATAATTTTGGGTTGAAAATTCAATTTTTTGTATTAAAAATTTATATTTTCGGGTTGAAAACTCAACTATTTTATTGAAAATTCCTTTTTTGTTCTTTGGAAATTAATGTTTTTTAATTGAAAATTTAACTCTTTTGTTGAAAGTTCCTTTTTTTTTTAGAAAATTAGTCTTTTTTGGTTGACGATTCAAATAATGTTGTATTCTTTGATTTAATCTGTTTTTGATTGAAAAAAGAATTTTTGTTGGAAATAACAACTATTATTAAGAATTTAATTTTTTTATCGAAAATTCATCACTTTGGTAGAAAATTGGACTATTTTATTGAAAATTCCTTTTTTCTTGGTTGGAAATGAATTTTTTTTATTGCAAAATTTAATTCTTCCATCCTTACTTCAAAATTGATCTTTTCGTGTTAACTCAATTCACCTGCACCGCATGAGTTCGAGGTCTGAAGATCGGATTTAAATGTAATAATTTCCTCGAATTATTTTGGGTAATATAAGGAAGTTTGAAAATAAAAAAAAATAAAATGAATTTAAAAAAAATGTTGATGGGGAATAATGTTGAAAATTCAAAGAATGCAAAAAATTGTTTGCTTTCTACGAATCGGAACTTAATTAAGGAGTTTATAAAACATTATTATTGTTCAATTGAAAACACGCGAAATTTATTAATCGCTGACACTGGATGGTTTCACGTTTTGCTGATACAAGTATGTTGCAATTACGGATTTATTTATGTGAATTTAGTTCTTGGAGATATTTTCCAAATCGTTTTTTACTTGTTATCAAAACTCTAAACGTGCGTAATTTTCGGAAAAATAATCTCCGTATGGCATTCTTTATCCAGTGCTCATATATAAGTTGTGAAATATAATCAAAATTTTAGTCGGCTTTATTTTAACGCCAGTTGTGGTTTTAATTCAAAGTGTTCCAGTGAAGAGTTTCCAGGAAAAAATCAGGTTCGTGATTTCTCAATTATTATATGAATTATTATATTATAAGGATTATATTATACCATAAATCTCCCATAACCAGCAATTTTGTATTAAAAGAATTTTTAATTAAAATAATTTTTATTATAACACTTAATCCCGCCCTATTGTATAATGTCCATTATGGCTTCTTAAAATTTATTAAAAAATTTCTGTAGGGTACTTTATCAAAAAGTTTCATCAGATATTTTATTATGATTTAATTAAATTGGAATAAAATTACTAATTTACGGAATATGTGCATTTTTATTGAGTTTCAAACGACGAAAATTTAGTTTTTCTTGATTTGGCAGAGGAACGTTTTATATTTTAAAGATTTTTATCGAGTTGGAAAGGATAAAATTTTGATTTTAAATATTTTATGAATTGGATGAAGAATAATTTTTTACTTTTGACATTTCTGCCATTGTTAAGCATTTTTATTTAGTTAAATGGAGAGGGGGATCTTTTTAATCGTTTTTTTTTCTGAATTGGCAGAGAAACATTTTTCATTTTTAACATTTTTATTGAGTTAAAACGGAAGCCATTTCGATTTACTTTTTTTTTTCTCAATCGGAAGAAGTTTAAAATTTGTATCGAGTTGAAAGGGATGAAATTTTTTTTAAATTTATTCCAAATTGAAAGAGGAATATTAATTTATTCTTAAGATTTTAATCGAGTTGGAAGGGAGAAAATTTTCGTTTTCAATTTTTTTTTCAATTTTAAGAGACCCTTTTTTTAAATAATGAAAAATTTTTTTAATTTACAATTTTTATTCAGTTTAGAGGAAGAATGATTTATTCGCAATTTTGTTATTTAAAACATTTTTGTTGAGTTGGAAGGAAGGAAATTTTGGTTTGCAATTTTTTCTGAATCGGAGGAAAATTTTTTATTTTTAAGATCTTATTGAGTTCGTACGGAAATTTTCCCTTCTTACAATTTTTTTTTTTCAAGGTGGAAACTTTATATTTGAATATTTCTTCTGAATTGAAAGAGTGTAATTTTTTTACAAGCAGTTTTATTGAGTTGGAAGGGAGGAAATTTTGATTTTATTTTTTTTTCCATTGTAAGAGGAATACTTTTTTGTTTTTAAGATCTTATTGAGTTCGTGCGGACATTTTTTCTTTTTACAATTTTTTTTTGAGTTGAAGGTAGGAACTTTAAATTTTTAATGTTTTTTTTTCTGAATTGGAAGAGGGTAATTTTTTTAAAAACATTATTATTGATTTGGAAGGGAGGAAATTTTGATTTTCAATTTTTTCTAAATTGGAAGAAGCATTTTTTTTGCTTTGAACATTTTTATTGAGATGTTGTGGAGACAGTTTTGGTTATTAAATATTTTTATGAATTATAATAGGTCAATTTTTAATTTTTTCTAAAATTTTTATTGAGTGGTCTGGGGGAAAATTTTGGTATTTTAAGCCTTTAGATGAAAGGGGGGAAATTTGCATCAAACTCAAATAATTAAATTGAAACTAAATCACTAATTTACTAAATATGAGAAATTAAATTAATTTTTTGAATCATTTTCGTTAGAAATTAATTAAATTAATTTAATCGAATTATTCTTTAATTTAATTAAATGGTACTATATTATTATCTTGAATGAAAGATGTATTATTGTTGAAAAGTACGTAAAATTTAAAAAACTACTCTAGATATCGAAAATTACTGCGAAAATGTGTTCTCGGTTTTGGATTTGTATCTAACATTAAAAATATAAACAATTTGAAAACCCATTATTATACACAATATTTGTACATTAAGCGAAAAATTGTTGGAACAATATTCCGAAAGAAATGAAATTGAACTTTCAAAACAATAAATACTGAATAGTTTCAGATTAGATTTTTTTATTGTATTATATTCTAATTAAAAGCGTTAAAAATTGAATAATTTAAAATCGTATTTTTGGCTGGATAATTCTTGGTGTAAAATTAATTTTGTTGTTGTTGAAAATTCATCTTTCTGGTGTAGAAATGAAGTTTTTTTATTGAAGATTAAACTGTTTGGTTAAATACTTGTTTTTTGGGCGAAAATTTGTACTTTCGATTGAAAATTCATCTTTTATGGTAGAAAATTCATTTGTCTTGGTTGAAAATTAACTTTTTTGTTGAAAATTCTTTTTTTTTTTTAATTTATTTTCTAAACTGAAAGTTTAACTATTTGGTTAATTTTTGAATTGCTACAATATAAATCTTTAAAATTTAATGATTTGTGATTCAAAATGGTCAAAATTCAAAAATTTTTGTATTAACACTTCAAAATTGTAGAAATTTGAATTTTAACTCCTTCAAATTTAAATTGTTTAAAAATTTACAATTGTAAATTACTTACTTGAAAATTAAAGAGTTTTCAATTTTAATTCTTAAAAATTTAACTATTAGAAAAAAACGTTTAAAATAATATTCCTTTAAAATATAAATCTTCAAAACTGAATAATTTGCAATTATATATTTTCAAAATTTAACAATTTTCAATTGTAACTCTTCAAAGTTGCAGAACTTTAAATTGTAAATATTTAGAATTGAAGAGTTTTTAATTTAGATTAATTTAAAATTGAAAATTTCTGTAATTTTTATGATTTTTCCTCGAAAGTTCTTCAATTTGCAAGATTTAGAATTGAAAACTTTACTTTTGATTTCCAAAATCATCAAAATTTAAGATTTTTCATCAATACATCTCTAAAATTATTAAATGTGTTACAATTGAAAATTCTCTAATTTTGATGATTGACATTCGAAATTTCTTCGATTTGGAAGATTTAGAATACTTTTGATTTTTAAAATGATCCAAATTTAAGCATTTTCATTTATAAATCTTTAGAAATGAAGATTGTAAATCTTAAAAATGAGATAACTTTAATATAAATCTTGAAGATTGAATGATTTGCAATTTTATATTTATAAAATTCAAGAATTTTTAATTGTAACTTTTCAAAATGGTAGAATTTTGAATATTTAAAAATGAAGATTTCAAATTTTTTTAAATTAAAAATAAAATTATTATTTATGCAAGCTACAAGTTTTACAATGGAAAATTCTGTAATTATGAAGAATTATATTTGAAATTTCTTCAATTTAGAAGATTTAGAATTGAAAATTCTTGACTTTTGATAAATTAAAATCATCCAAATTAAAAAATTCTTATTTAAACGTCTTAAAAATTGAAGAGTTTTTAATTGTAAATATTCGCAATTGAACTATTTGAAAAAAGTTTAAAATAACCTATCTTTAAAATATAAATCTTGAAAATTCAATAATTTTAAATTATATATTTGCAAAAATCAAGAATTTTCCGTTGTAACTGTTCGAAATTGTAGAAATTTGATTTTTAAATCATTAACATTGAAGGTTTTTTTTCTTCAAATTTGCAATTAAGAATAATGCAAGATTTAAGTTTTATAATGAAAAAATCTCTACTTTTGATGAATTACATTCGAAATTTCTTCAATTTGGAAGTCTTAGAATATAAATTTGAAATTTTTTATTTATTTAACTTTAAAATCGACGAGTTTTCAATTCTAAATCTTCGATCTTGAACTATTGAAAAAATGTTTATGAAAAAATATTTAAAATACATCATTTAAAATTATACACTATAAAAATGAAAGAATCTTCAATGGCAAATCTTCAAGGTAGACTTATTTCAAAAAGATGTTTAATCTCGAATAATTCTAATTATTAATAATAATAAACGATATAAAATCCCACATTAACTGATTAATTTGAGTATTTCTTTGCTTCTAATTCACGCTGAGATGTAATTTGGAATACGAATAAAATTAAAATTAAAATAAATTGTTTTAGTGCTATAAATTTAAGCTTTATTTTAAGTTGATACTTAGCCAATCAAAATAAGAAACAGGTAATAATTTCTATTTGAAGATATTTAATTCGTTTTTTTTAATTTTAGAAGAAATGAAGATCGCCTTGGGTTTGGTGATTTTATGTATAGGATTGAGTGCAATTTCATCAGCTGAATATTATTCTACAGTTTTTGACACGATTGATGTTGATACCATCTTATCAAATAAGCGACTCACAGACCAGTACATCGCTTGTCTTCTTGATCAAGGCCCTTGTACAGCCGATGGACGTGGCCTCAGAAGTGAGTGAATGGCAATTATAATTATTCCGGTCTACCGGAATAATTTTCAATTTAATTGAGCCGCCGGATGCAATAACCCGCCCGACGCTCGAGAACGCGTAAAAGTATTGTCCGATCGTTTCAAAAAAATAAAATTTTCAAAATCGAAAAATCTATTTTTTTTTAAATGTAGAATTATACAGAATAAGAAAATTAAACATTTTCCTATTAAAATTTTGTGTGTGAAACGTTTGTTTTTAATAAGAAAAACGAAATATTCAACAAAAGTTGCTCTCTTATTTAATTAAGTTGTAAAACATAAATCGTTTTAACTCGGCCAAATATTATTGAAATAAGTTCATATTTGCAGGACTATTCAAAATACTTTAGCGATGCCTAGAAAATCATGAAAATGTTAACAATTGTTTATTGTTTAATAATCTTCAATTGCAAAATGAGGTCAATCGATAATAGTGTTTTCTTGGTTTCGCCGGTAAAAAGTATCTAGGTAACTTGGACTGTCGAGCAACTTCCAGTGAGTGATTTGTTTATCAATTTTGAATAAAGTTTTTTGGAAAATCTCATATCGATTGGTTAAAAATTTACTGAGATATTCAGATTTGGAAAAAGTACTCGACGTCTGCCCGCTTTGAGAGCACTGTCTGGCAGAGCAGTCCTCGCGACGCATTAGCTAACAGCGCGGGCAGACGTCGAGTACTTTTTCCAAATCTGAATATCTCTGTAAATTTTCAACGTATCGATATGAGATTTTTCCAAAAAACTTCATTTAATATTGCTAATAAAATCACTCACTGGAAGTTGTTCGACAGTCGAAGTTACCCAGATACTTTTTACCGGTGAAACCAAAAAAATACAATTATCGAGTGACCTAATTTTGCAATTGAAGATTATTAAGCAATAAACGATTGTTAACTTTTTCAAGATTTTCTAGGCATCGATAGAGTATTTTGAATCTGTTCTGCAAATAGAAACTCATTTCAAAAATATTTGGCCGAGTTAGAACGATTTAAGTTTTATAACTTAATTAAATCAGAGAGAAACTTTTGTTCAATATTTCGTTTTTATTATTAAAAACAATCGTTTGACAAAAAATTCTGATGAGAAAAAGTTTCATTTTCTTATTCTGTACAATTCTACATTTTCAAAAAATTGATTTTTAGATTTTGAAAACTTTCCTTTTTTGAGACGATCGGACAATACTTTTACGCGTTTTCTAGCGTCGGGCTGATTATTGCATCCGGTGGCTCAATTCTGAACCAAAACTATAAAGTAAACTTTTAAATTAAAAAGAATTAACTTTCAATGAAAAATAGTTTGGTTTTCATTTTGCGTTCTGTTAATTCTGTTTGCATTTCAGCGAAAAATCGAGAGAAAGGGGAAATTTCCTGACAAAAGGGGAAAAAGGGATTTAAAAGAGGGGAAAATAAGAGAATGAGGGAAAGAGTGTGAAGTTTATATTATTTGAAAAAATGTAAAGCATCTAAATGCAAACTTCAAAATCTTTCCCCTATTCCCCTCTGTTCCCCTTTTTTAATGAATTCCTATTTTTTCACCTGTTTTCGAGAAACTCTCCTTTTTTTTCTTTTAAATGTGAACTAAATTAATAGAACCCAATATGAAAACTCAACAATTTTTCGTTGAAAATTAATTAATTTTTATTGAAAAGTCTAATTTTCTGTTAGTTGAGAGGTCATCACTTTTGGTTGAAAAGTCTACTATTTGGTTGCAGATTTTACTATTTTTTTGAAGATTTAACTATTTTTTTGAAGATTTAACCATTTTGTTGAAAATTAATTTTTTCAACTAAAAAATTAACTACTGTATTCTTGGTGGAAAATTAATTGTTTTAAGTTTTAAATTAAACTATGAAATTTTTCATCGAAAATTCAACTTTATAGTTTAAAATTGAACTACGTTGTTAAAAAATGATTTCATTAGTTAAAGAATAAACTATTTTGTTGAAATGTATTTTTGTTGTTGTTGAAAATTAATGTTTGTAACTGAAAATTTAATTATTACATTCTTGGTGGAAAATTAATCGCTTTTGGTTGTAAATTCAACTATTACATTTTTTATTGTATTTTGTAGAGAATTGCCCTTTTTGGCTTGAAAATTTCGCCATTTTCGCTTTTTTTTTTTTGTTTTGTTAAATTCGACTGTTTTTGATTTCAATTTAAAAGCTTGTTCTTGTTGAAATTTCAACTATTACATTTTTCGCTTGTGAGAATTAATCTTTTTTGATTGAAAATTCAACTACTTGGTTGAAAGTTGAACTTCTTTGTTAAAAATTCATTTTTTAAATTAAAAATTCATCATTTTAGTTAAAAATTCAACTATTTTGTTGAAAATTAAATTATTTTGTTAACAATTCAGCTATTTAAAAGAATCATACTTTTTAGTCGAAAATTTAACTGTTTCTTTTTTCATTTGTCTTTTTGTATAGAAAATTCAACTATTTGGTTGAATTTTAATCTTTTTTGTTTGAATATTCGACCATTTGATCGAAAATTCATCTTTTTTAATTAAAAATTAACTTTAGAAAAAAATTTAACTATCTTCGAAAAAATTGGTCTTTTTGGCATGAAAATTTAACTACTTGATTAAAAGTTCATCTTTCTAGGTTGAAAATTCAACGATTTTGTTAAAAAGTGATATTTTTTCATAAATTCAACTGTTTTTTTTTAATTTGTTGCTTTGATTAGATAATTCGTCCCTCTGAGTTGAAAATTCATCTTTTTTGTTTAAAATTCTTCTTTTTGGATAGAAAATTCGTTCTTTTTATTGATTTTTTTTTCCTGGCTCGAAGATTTAACTATTAGTTTAAAAATGCAACTATTTGTGGTTAAAAATTTAAATACAGTGAAACCTGGATTAGCTCCCCTGGATTTAGCCCATCCGATAATTGACGCCGCGCCGTGGGGATACGTGAGAGGCGTAATAGAATAGAGACAGAATAGTTCCGAGTCTCTGAATTTAACGTCAAGGTCAGCCCCAAAACCGGCGCTAAATCCAGGTTCAACTGTATTTTATTGAAAATTCATCTTTTTTGCTTAAAATTTCAATTAGCTGGTTGTAAATGCAACCGTGTTGTCTAAAATTAATTATGTTGTTGAAAATTTCGTTGAAAAATCAGCTTTCTTGGTTGAAAATGCATCTTTTTGGGTTTAAAAGTCAACTGCTTCCTAAATGCAATTTTTGCACTTTTATCTTCGGTCTATTTTAATGTAGACTTTTAAAATTATTATTTAAATAACAATTGAGCGATAACTATGTTTATAAAAGAGATAATTATTATATTATAATTATTTAACATTATTAATAAATTAAAGAACTTACTTCAATTCTTCCATAGTTTCAATATCCCAAAGGGTTGTTTTTTCATCATCCCCTGCAGTTGCGATTTTTGTTCCATCTGGAGACCAACGACAAACACGAATTCCAGATCCAGAACTGATGAACGAAGATCTCGCTTGTCCTCCATTCTAATCAATAAACACATCAATATTAAAAAATGGTTCAAACATTTTTTTTAATTTTCTTAAAAATGAAAAGATTGTTTTAAAACTTTGCAACAGTGCCTACCACAAACACCTCACTGCACTTCACTTCACACATTCTGTGAACTAATTTCATAAACAAAATTTTGATTGATAATCACAAGAAACTTTATTAAATCAGGTTAAATATTAACTAAAACATAAATTATCAGATTTCCACAGAAAATCGTGAAACAGTAAAGCCCACATCTCTTTCCAAATCCTGAAAATTTGGCCAGAGAAGTGGTAAACTGCAGAAAAACAAAACTCCTGAGAGAGCCGATTACCGACAGCCGAGTTTGGATGTAGACATTCGATAGCATCGAGTGCCCACATTCATCCTCGGCGTCTAAAAAGTGATAATCACGAACGGTCACCCATCCGAGCGCTAACCGCGCCCGTCCGTGCTTAACACTCAAGATCTCGAAGAGTCGAGCATTACCATCTAGTTACTGCCATCGGTCAAAACATAAATTACTACAAAAAAAAAATAAAAATATAAATGCAAATTAATATATACTGAAAACCCATTTTAAAGCTGACAATTTAAATATTGGTGAAAGCCACACTTGAAAATAATCAGAGTGGTGTCAAAAAAACTCTGTGATCATTGAATGGAGCCACTATAACCTTACTTGAATTAATTTTCATACACAATTAATTAAATCTGTAAACAAATTATTAGTGTAAAATATATAATTATATACCGTCATCACCTCTGTATCCCAGATAACAGTGGTACCATCTAAAGAACAAGATGCCAACATAGTTCCACAAGGACTAAATTCGACATGATGAACGCTATATTTGTGTCCCTCCAAGGGACTAAAACTTTTTTCTGAAAATGAAACCTCTTCGTCATCTATTTCTCCGGGCAGAATGCTCCATATTCGGACCAATTTATCGCTATAATTCAATAATAATAATAAATATAAGAAAAGAGCTACAATTTTGGTTGATTCGAAAAAATGTTTGATGACCCAACTAAATTTTGTTTTTGAATCAACCAAATACTCCAGCTACCAAAAGATTTGGTTGAAACAACCAAAAATGCAGTTGGGTCAACCAAATATTTAGTTGTCCATATAATAACCATATTCTATGGTTGAATCAACAACATTTTTTTCTGTGTGTAAGAAGAAAAAATATTGGGCATAACAACGAAATTTAGATTAAAATTTGGTTTTGGTATTTATGGTTTCGTAGCACCGGGCAGAAACCCTCAGGGGACGTTCATTAACTACGTTACCAATTTTTGGCTATTTTTGACCACCCTCTGACCAAAAAGACGAATTTTCAATAAAATAGATCAATTTTCTACCAAATAGCGAAATTTTCAGATAAAAAAATTAATTTTTAACAAAAAAAACAACAGATTTTTTAACAAAAAAGTTAAATTTTATATCAAAGAGGTGAATTAAAAAAAAATGAATTTTTAAGATACTAGGTCAACTTTCAACCAAGTAGTTGAATTTTCAAGTAAAAAAAGATGGATATTTAGCCGAATAGTTAAATTTTCAACCAAAAAGATAAGGTTTTAATTCAAAAAGATGAATTTCCAACAAAATATACGAATTTTCAAATAATAATTGAATTTTTAATTGGAGTAGTATATTTTTTAGTTGGAAAAAACAATTTTCAAACAAAAAACAATGATTTTTAAAAAAAATAGAGGAACTATTAGCCAAAAAGTTAAATCTTCAACCAAAAAGATTGATTTTGTTATTTAAAAAGACGAGCTTCCAACAAAATATATGAATTTTCAAGCAAATAATTAAATTTTAAACTAAAATTATGAATTTTCAATTGAAATAGTAAATTTTTTAGCTGAAAAAATAATTTTCAAGCAAGAAGCAACAGGTTTTCAACAAAATAGTTAAATTTACAAATAGAAAGATTTGATTTTTATTTAAAAAGACGAATTTCCAACAAAATATATGAACTCTTAAACAAATAATTGAATTTTCAATAAAATAATTACATTTTTAACTAAAATGATGAATCTTCAATTGGAATACTTATCTTTTAAGTTGAAAACCCAATTTTCAAGCAAGAAACAGCGATTTTTCCACAAAGTAGTCAAATTTTCCACAAAATAGATAAACTTTTAGCCGAATAGTTTAATTTTCAACCAAAAAGATAAGGTTTTAATTCAAAAAGATGAATGTCCAACAAAATGTACGAATTTTCAAATAATAATTGAATTTTTAATTGGAATAGTATATTTTTTAGTTGGAAGAAACAATTTTTAAACAAAAAACAATGATTTTTAAAAGAAATAGAGGAACTATTAGCCAAATAGTTAAATTTTCAACCAAAAGTAATAATTTTCTTATTTAAGAAGACGAATTTCCAACAAAACGTATGAATTTTCAACCAAATAATTAAATTTTAAACTAAAATTATGAATTTTCAATTGGAATAGTAAATTTTTCAGCTGAAAAAATAATTTTCAAGCAAGAAGCAACAGGTTTTCAACAAAATAGATAAATTTACAAATAAAAATATTTGATTTTTATTTAAAAAGACGAATTTCCAACAAAATATATGAATTTTAAAACAGATAATTGAATTTTCAATAAATGAATTATATTTTTAACTAAAATGATGAATCTTCAATTGGAATAGGTAACTTTTAAGTTGAAAACCCAATTTTCAACGATGAAACAACAATTTTTGAAAAAAATAGATGAACTTTTAGCCAAATAGTTACATTTTTAACCAAAAAGATACAGGTTTTATTGAAACAGAAAAATTTTCAACAAAATGTATGAATTTTCAAACAGATAATTGAATTTTCAATTCAAATAGTTAGTTTTTTAGTTGAAAAACCAATTTTGAATCAAGAAACAACGATTTTTCAACAAAATAGTAAAATTTTCAACAAAATAGATGAACTTTTAGACAAATAGTTAAATTTTCAACCTAAAAATTAATTTGGTATTTAAAAAGACAAATTCACACCAAAATGTATGAATTTTTAACTAAATAATTGAATCGTCAATTGGAATAGTATATTATTTAGTTGAAAATCTAATTTTCAACAAAGAAACAACGATTTTTCAACAAAATAGTTAAATCTTCAACCAAAAAGATGAATTTTTAACTAAAATAAGCAATCTTCAACCTGAAAAATAAAAATTTTCACAAAGAACTTCAACCGTTACTAAAAAAATACGACTTTCCAACAAAATATATAAATTTTCAACTGGAAAAGACAGATTTTGAGAAAAAAATGAAGTATGTTAATTTTCAGTTTAAAAAATTTATTTTGAACAAAAAAAAACGTATTTTCAACAAAATAGTTATATTTATTACTAAAATAGAAAAATTTGCAATCAAAAATAAAATGGTTAAATTGAACAAAAATTTTAACAACAACAAAAAAAGGGATTTTCAACAAAATTGGTAAATTTTTAAACAAAGTGACGAATAGTCTGCAAAAGTTAGGAATGTTTGATCTAAGAAATAAATTATTAACAAATTACTTTAACCTTTATCCAAAAAAGTTGAATTATCCACCAAAAAGACGAATTTTCAACAAAATAGATGAATTTTGAACAAGAGAGATAAAATTTAAACTAAACATAAAAAAATGTACTAAAAAAGAATAGTTCAATTTTCAATTGAAGAAGTTCATTAAAAAAAGAACTTTTAATAACATAGTTCAATTTCTAACCCAAAAGATCACTTTTTAATAAAGACAGTTAATTTTCTAGCAAAAGAAAAACAAATTTTCAAGTGAAAAAGACAAATTTTCAAGCAAAAAATAAATATGTTAATTTTCAGTTGAAAAAATTAATTTTGAACAAAAAAAAATGTATTTTCAGCAAAATAGTTATATCTATCACTGAAAAAGATAAATTCGCAATAAAAAATGGAATGGTTTCATTTTCAAAAATTAATTTTCAACGACATCAAAAAACCGATTTTCAACAAAATTGTTAAATTTATAAACAAAGTAACGAATATTCAGCGAAAATTGGGAATCTTCAACCTAAGAAACAAATTTTCAACAAACTACTTCAACTTTCATCCAAAAAAGCTGAATTTTCCATGAAAAAAAACGAATTTTCAACAGAATATATGAATGTTTAATAAGAAAGATACAATTTAAACTAAAAAAATTAGCTATTGAAAGAGAATAGTTAAATCTTCAGTTTGAAGAATAAATTTTCAATAAAAAAAATAAATTTTTTCTAACGAAATAGTTTAATTTTCAATCAAAATGACAAAGTTGAAAAATCAATTTTTAACCAAGAAACAACGACTTTTCAAAAAATAGTGAAATTTTTGACAAGATAGATGAACTTTTAGACAAATAGTGAAATTTTCTACAAAAAAGAAAAATTTTAATCTAAAAAGACGAATTCCGAACAAAATATAGGAATTTTCGTGCAAATAATTGAATTTTCAACTAAAATTATGAAATTTTAATTACAATATTATATTTTTTAGTTGAAAACCCAATTCTACACCAAAAGACGACGATTGTTCTCAAAATTCTGAAAAATACAAAAAATTGCCTAAAAATCTTCGGGATTCATTTTTGAAAATATTTTGAAATAATTTTCAATTTTATCTCAAAATCTTCTAAATTCTTTTTCAACATCATTTTTTGAAATTTCTTCAAAACTTCTCAATACCTTTTAAAATGATTCGAATTTTTAATTTTTTTTTTAACTGAAAAATTAAAAAAATTGCTTTAAAATCTTCCAGATTCTTTTTCGAAAATCTTGAAAATCTTTGGAAATCTTTAAAAGAAAACTATTATTCTCGTGAAACCTTTCAAAATTACTAAAAAGCATTTTTTTCGAAATCTTCAGAAATCTACATTTTGTTTCAAATTTCTTGAAATCGTTCCAAGGTTTAAATTATTTTAGAACTTTTTTCAAAACATCTTATTATCTTTCAAAAGAAGTAGCATTTTTCGTAAAAAATATTTTATTCTGCAAAGTGAAAAAAATTCCTTAAAATCTTTCACATACTTTTCTGAAAATTTCAGAAATCTTTCAAAATGTTTTGAAATCTTTTTCAATTTTATCTAGAAAAGATTCTCATTCCCTTGAAACCTTTTAATCTTAAAAAGATTCTAAATTTTTCTTGGAAATCTTCAAAAATCGATTTTTTTTTAATTTTATGAAATCGACATTTTTTTCTAAGTTTTATGAAATCTTTGTGAAACTTTTTAATATTTCTTGAAGTAACACGGATTTTTTGTAAAATGTTGTAAACATGCAGAATTGACAAATTTTGCTTTAAAATTTTCTACATTATTTGTCGTAATTTTAGAGAATCATTTTTTTGTATTTACTTGAAATTAATTTACCAAATAAAACGATATTTCAGACATAAAATTAAAATTTTGAAATTTATTTATTTATTGTAAACAAACGAATTTCTTCTATAAAATATGACTTTTAAAAAAACGTGAATTTTTAACAAAATAATTGAATTCTGCAACTAAAAATATGAATTCACAACCAAAAAGTGTGATAGTTGATGTTTGAAAAAAAAAGAAATTTCATTTAAAAAAATAGAATTTAATACCAAAAAGATGACATTTCACCAAATGAAGATTTTTCAGTCATGAAAGAAAAAAAAGTTCATCTAAATTGTCGAACCTTGAAGGTAAAAGACTAGTTTTCTGTACAAAAATTGAGTTTTCAACCAGAAAATGTGAATTTTCAGAAAAAAATTAACTTTTAAAATATAGTTCAATTGTCAAACAATGAGATAAACCCTCATTCAAAAAAAAATCCAACAAAGTAGTTCAACTTTCAATCACAAAGTTGTATTATAAATTGAAAAAAAGAACAATTTTCAACAAAATATTTCAACTTTTAATTGAAGAGATGAATATTTAACTATAAATATGAATCTTCAACAAAAAACTGATTTCTTAACAAAGTGGTTCAACCAAAATTTCCAAACAAAATAGTTTAATCCTCAAGCAAAGAAGATTAATTTTCAACCAAACAATAGTATTTTTATCCAAGAAAGATGAAATTTCTACTAAAACAGATGCATGTTTGAATCAAAAAGATAAATGTTCAACAAAAAATTTGAATTTTCATCCAAAAAAGAATTTAATTTGACTTTTCAACATCAAAATAAGAGTCTTAAACAAGAAATAAATTTTCTACGAAGCTACTTGAATTTTATACCCAATATAACGAATTTTCAACAAAGCAGTTGAATTTTTTACCAAAAAATGATGACTTTTTGACAAAATTGTAGAATCTTCTACCAAATATTTGCATTTTAATCCAAGAAAGATGAATTGTATACAAAAACTGATGAATTTTCAATTCAAAAAGACAAATTTAAAAGAAAATAGTTGAATTTTCATCCAAAAAAGATTGCAGTTGAGTTTTCTATATCAACATATGAATTTCAAACAACGAGTAAATTTTCTACGAAACATTTGAATTTTCAAGCAAAAATTATATCTTTTTAACAAAATTATTGAATTTTTAACCGAACAGTTGCATTTTTATTTAAGATAGATGTAATTTTTACTGAAATAGATGAATTCTTAAATTAAAAATACAAAAAAAAGTCGAATTTTCATCCAAAAAAGATTTTAGTTGACTTTTCTATAAAATATAAATTTTAAACAAGTCGATTTTTGACGAAATAGTTGAATTTTTGACCGAAAAGGATGACTTTTTAGCAAAATTGTTAAATTTTCAAACAACAAATAAAATTTATAAATACAAATATAATCTTCCAAAGAAAGTAACTGCAAGAAAGGAAATATAAATATGAATACGAGGCGAATAAATTACTAATAAAAATATTACACCAGGGTTACCGCAAAACTTCATTTCTAAAATTTCCTTATTTCTTTTTAATTAATTTTCTTGACAGTTATTTATAGTTGTAGAAGTTCCCTGACTCTTCCAAGATTTTTGATCTAAATCCCTGACTTTTGCTTGACAAATAGAATTCTCTGAATTTTTCAAATTCATATTAAACTTATGTACAATTACTGCGGGTTATTTGTTTCATTTGCGAATTTACAAAAAATACGTACATGAATGAAGGACCTCCCCCCTCCTATCATAACAAATCGTCACAAAACATTTCGACCCCTCCCAACCCCTTGAGCTGTTACCTAATTTAAGTACGGACCCTTATAGTATAGCTACATATTGCAATGCCGCATATTTATCGCAAAAATTACATAGGCACACAAAGAAAAAGGAGTGGGCTGTACCAAAGACTAGACCTATGCATTTTTATGTCTTTTGACGTGCTGAAACCGAATCCGGGGCCAGAAATACTCCATGCCACATCATTTTCTATTAAATTGCAAAAAGTCACCCTTAAAACCCGAAAATTTCACCCTGAGGTGGATCAGCATTAGGAAATCGCCTGAAAATGATTGCGAGACCCAATATATAAGTAGTTGGATGCGCTGACTCCAAATCCGGGGCTAGAAGTGCTTCATCGCCCCCCTTCCCACTTTTTAGTTAATGGCCAAAAAACATCATAAAAAACGGAAAATTGCACTGTAAGGTGGATCAACATTAGGAAAGTTAGTTTTTTTTTTTTGCGATTTACAAAAATGGCGGCAAGGGGGGGGGGTGTAAAGTAATTCTGGCCGCGAATTTTGTTTCAGCGCATCAAAATAAATATAGTTTGGATTTTGTTGTAATTTCCAGTCGGTTTTCTAATGCCGATCCCCCTTACACAAAGTACATATAGATTGGATGTTGCAGTCATTTTTAGACGGTTTCCTAATGCTGATCCACCTTATAGTGGAATTTACTGTTTTAATGGTGGTTTTTTGCAATTCCAAAACATACGGCAGCGGGAGTGGGTGGTGAATGGCCGGTACTGGAGCAATTCTGGCCCTGGATTTGGAGTCAGCGCATCCAATAATAATGGTGTTGCATCGATTATTTCTCGCCCCGGATACGGTTTCAGCACGTCAAAATACGTTGGAATTCATAGGTCTAGTCTTTGGTACAGACCACTTCTTTTTCTTTGTGTGAATGTGTTATTATCGCGTCCTAGGTCCCATCATTCGTTGATGAGGTCCGTTATATGATCCAGGTTTTCGATATTATTGTCAGACTAGAGATGAAGATACTAAAATGGGAAGCATGCTCTTTGAAAGAAAATAAAAAGCATACAATGTGAAAAAAAGTAGGTACAGCCGATAAAAACTTTTTCAGTAACGCAGGCAGTGAAATGTCTTTTTATCCTAGGTACACAATATATTATTATTGATATTGTTTGTTGTTGTTTTGTTCAGTCAACACAATCATTTGGCTGGACCATCGAGATACGTGACCACGCAGATGCACGCGTGTGTAGAAAGCGAGAACGTTAGTTTCCAATATGGCGGATATAATATACCAACAGGGGAGTGCCATATAGAATTTTTTTTGATTGGGTTTATAATTTTTGTAAGAAAAGCTCATGATCACAAAGTAAAATTGTGAAAGTCCAAGGACCCAATGTTTGACCAGTTTCGAGCAAAATAGCTTAAAAGTTTTCACCGCCAGTCTGAATCCAGCTGAAAATGTCTGTAGAGGAACCTCGAAGGATCCTGCATATGTTCCTCTACACGAAACTGCACACGAACCTGTACAGGTGGTCTTGACGGTTCCTGTGTAGGAATTTGGCTAATGAAACTGTACATGATCCTGTAAAGGAACCTGTATACAAGCTAACCTTTGAATGATCCTGTACAGGCTCCTTCACAGAGTCAATTGAGGTGTGGGTTAATGTACGGGAACATGCTCAGGATCCTAAATATGAACCTGCGTTGGAACTAATCCGCGAGGGTTCGCTAGTGGCTTGGCTCTCTCTATGGTGAGCTGGATCTTCAAGGGAATGAAAGGAAGGCAACTTTATAGCTGTGAGCGACATGAGTTTTCACGATGGCTTTCTGTGAAGGACTACATACGTGTTTCTGTACCGAATCCTTCCAAAGGTTCCTTTGATGGCTTTCTGTATGGGATCCTATAAAATTTTCTGTACAGGATCCTGCGCCTCAATTTTCTTCGCAAAGAACCTGTACAGGAAGCCGTACAGGATCATTTAGAGGTTCCTTTGTCGGCGCAGGTTCCTTTGCAGGATTATGTACAGTTTCCTTCACCAAATTCCTGCACAGGAACCGTCAAGATTACCTGTATAGGTTCGTGTGCAGTTTCGTGTGCAGGAAGATGTGGAGGATCGCCCAAGGTTCCTGTACAAGAATTTTCAGCTGGGATTATGGACTAGAAAAATATATCTTTCAACTGGCCAAGTAGCTCAGGCGCACAGTGGTTCGGATTGTACAAAAAGGTGATCAAAAGTCGAAATATTATTCGATTTATTAGCAAAGGACTTTGATTTCAGAAAAATAATTGATCTGACAGTGTGCGCGGCGGTATCTGTCGAGAGCTGAATCTGATATTTTACAACTATTGTTACAATACGGTTATTGAATAAAAGCCTTATTTTATCAGAAGTCAATAAATCAGAGGTGGGATTGATTCCAGAAAGTTAAAAATAAGTGGACTGGCGTTGTTGACTTGTCGTGGAGAGGTGCTTGGTGTAACTTAACATAAAAGTTGAGCGGCGTGCCTCGTGAAAAAAATTGTGTTTCATTTCATGTAGTGGAGAAAAGTACTGAGACGAGACACTGTGAAGTCACTTTTGGGATTTGAAGTGCGATTAAAAGTTTAGTTTAAATAATTGCGAAAAAGGAGCATCCCAAGTCAAATTCTCGGCTTGGACGATTTGAGGCAGATGAATGTCGACGGAGACATTCATTCTACTTTGCGAGAACGACAAAAACGATCAATCGAGTCATGCGAGTTTTGGCTGTGAACATTTTCGATCAAACGCAGATGACAATGCTAGTGTCGCGAGTCATATTAAAGGGGGTTACGTTTCTGTATCCGCGGAATTGTGGGCGCAATATGAAAGGCATCATGCTGATTTGCTAGCAGATCGAAATAACGGCTTCCCATTCGAAACTAGTGATCATCGGCTACGCGAGGAAAATGGACCTCGTGATAATTCCCGTGATTGGCGATTTGCGATTCCGTGTCCGAGAAGGCGCAAATTTCGGAAATGTCGAAAACAAACCTTTAGAAATAAACTACTGAACGAAAATTCTGAGTTGTAGAAGAACTCTTAGCTACAGATGCAAAAAGAAAGGACACCTGAGCAGAGATTGTCGATCCTAAGTCGAAAAACTTTCCGTAGCGATTAATACCGTTGAATTGATTATTCGTCCCATCACAAGCAAGAGAGTCGTAGTCAACGAAGAGTATGTGATGTTAGGTTTCTTGGACAAAGGAAATTCTCATTGTTTGATTCGCTCTTTAGTTTTCAATCACTGTAGGTGTTCTGTGATCTCAAAAAACGATGCCCCAGGAGGTGAGGAAATGATAAGAATGGGAGATACAGCACAAGCGTCTAGAGCAGTGGACCTTGTATTGGAAATTGATGGAGTTATTGTAGAACCTTTGGAAGCATTGGTGGTATCTGACGTTGGGATTCCTCGAAACATACTGATTAGTAAAAGTTGGTTGCATCAGGTGGGCACTAGGCGATCGTCTGAAGGAGGTCGCACAATGTTCTGGAGAACATTTAAAAAGCTACTTGATCAACTTCCAACGAAGGCTGCAGACGTGAATCCTAGAAACAAAGTTGTTGTTGTTGAACAGGTATGCATCCCACCAGCATTCTCGTATTTTTTCAAGTGAATTTTGGTGCAGGTCCCATGAAAATCATGATGACTAACTTCGGAAAGATAGAAACGATCAACAATGTAGGCGACGCTGTGGCTAGTGACATAAAGAACATTGAACCGGCTCCGGTTCTGAAATCAGAACGTGAACCACTCGACGGAGATGTGTTGAAGACAAAAAACATAATCAGCACCGAAGAAACAGAACAACTTGTTGATTTGATGAGCAAGTACAGAGTTAGTTGGTCCCTGAAGCTAAAGGAGCTGGGTTGCACCAATTTATCAGAAATGGAGATCCGAGAAGTGGAGGGAGCGAAACCAATCAACGTCCGGAAATGTTGGTCGAGAAGAAAAAGTGCGAAGCACGCATGGTTACAGATTACAGCAAGTTGAACGCTCAAGCCATTAAGTAGAGTTATCCACTACCAAATATTGATGACCTGATTCAAGAGTTGTTCAACGGCAAGATTTTTTTTACGCTGGATTTGGTGAATTGTTATCTACAAGTGCCATTGAGTCCCGAAGCCGCAGAGAAGACAGCTTTCGTGACACCGGACGATTCGGCCGATTGATTACTAGCCCGATTGAAATTGGTTTTGAAGGCTCTAGAAAATGCTGGATTGACTCTAAATCCAAAAAAGTGTGTTTGCGGAGTCCTGGGAGTGGAGTATTTGGGTCATCGGATATCTGCGGTAGGATTGCGGCCTGGATTAGCAAAAATGGAAGCAATCTGCCATTTTCCGATCCTAAAAAACGTTCATGACGTTCTACGATTCATCGGATTGGCAGGATTCTTTACGAGATACATCCGAGGATTTGGAGCAAGGGCAGGAACCTTAACAAAATTACTAAAGAATACTGTCCAATTTGAATGGGCTGATCAACAACAGCGAGTATTTGAAGAACTGCGAGACGAAATAAATTCTGAACCGGTTCTCGCATTACATAATCAAAGGCTTTAACTGAGCTTCACACAGATGCAAGTGCCGAAGGTCTGAGCGAATTGCTCATGCATAAAGGGAGTGACGAAGACATACACTTAGTGTACGTAGTCAGCAAACGGACGACGGATACGGAGCGGAGCTATCATTTGACCTAGCTGGAGCTCATGGTTATAGTTTGGGCCGTCGACAGGTTAAGGTTCTTTCTCACTGACATGGAGTTTACCGTGATTACTTATTGCCAAGCATTGGTGTACATGAATACCAATCGAACCAAAAATCATCAAATTGTGAGATGGCCAGAACTTCTGCAAGAATATAATCTGGTTGTGCGACATCGACCTGGTGTGATGATGGCTCATGCAGACGTGCTTAGTTGAGCACTACTAGAATAAGACAAGGACACATGGGAAGAGGCTTTGGATCGCAGAATGTTTTTCATAGCACTGACAGAGGAAGAATATGGATTAGCCATGCAAGGAGTAGACCCAGAGTTAAAGAAACTAGGTATCGATGAGGAAATCCATTGTGGTACGATATCATGAACTGTGTGGTCATTTTGCCTTTGATCGAACAGTGGAATATCGCCATGTGCCCCGAATGTAAGTTGACCAAGCGTCCAGCTGGAAGAAAGGCAGGTGAGCTTCACGGGATGCCACCAGAAACGAGACAGATCACACTTTTTGGTAATCACAGATAATTTTACGCGGTATGCGTTTTTGCAAAACATATCAGCCCCGATTTGATGAAGGACGATTGTTCAACTTGGGAGTAGAAGCACAGAAAGAACCAACTAAATCAGCCAAAAAAATACAAGAAGGGAGGAATTTGAAGCTGGTGACGTCGTGTTCGTGGAGAAAGCGCCAGATTTTATCGGTGCTCCTGAGAAGCTGCAAAGAAGATCCCGTGGACCTTTAGTGGTGACTCAGTCTGTTGGCAACGACACGTACATAGTGGTCCAATTAAAGCATAAAGATTCGAAACGTACGTACGCAAGTACAGCACATGTTTCACAATTAAGACCTTGGAAAGAAGTGGGACACTAGTCCGACGACGAGAACGAGACCGATGGGACAGACACTGATCTGGATGAAGAAATTGACTTTTACGAAAGAGCAGGGATGTGATGGCTTTAAATATTTGTTTTTATTCTTTCGTTTGTGAATTAAAAATAATTTGTTCAAAGCTTAGTTCTATTCTGAATAGGTGTGTTTCCTCATGATATCTAAGTTTAATGATTGATTTTGAAAATCAACAATTTCTTAATGTTCAACTAAATATTTTAATCAGTTGAAAGTTAGATTAAGCGTATGGGTTATGTTACGAAAAGCAAATGAGTTCAACTTGAATGCGGAGATTCAAGTTCTAGGATGAACGAACTGTTATCAAATGACTTTAATTTCAGAAAAATAATTGATCTGGTTACGATAGTGGTGAGAAGTGGTGGCGGAGGGAGGCTCACGGCGGACAGTGTGCGCGGCGGTACCTATCGAGGGCTAAATCTGATGTTCGACAACTATTGGTACAATACGGTTATTGAATAAAAGCCTTATTTTATCAAAAGTTAATACATTTACATGAAATTTATTCTTCAAAATACTTTTTGGGCCCCGGATTCCAAATCTGTTGTCAAAATTTCAAAATTCAAAATAACGGACACTATGTGGCAGTTAACACATTCTAAATGTGACTACATTTTTACGAAATCCATTTGAGAAATATTGTGTAGGTTGCTACTTTCAAATATGTCATAACAAGTTCAAAATTAAAACTGGCAAATCTAAGAAGTTGGCTAAATTAAAAAAAAAAATCTTAGAAGTGCATGAAATTTATTTTTTAATAGTTTTTCAAGTTCTTGATTTCCAACATCTTATTCAGTTGTAATTTCTTGCATGGAGTGAAAGGTGGGTCAGTAATAACGAAATAATAATTAGGTAAGCAAAAAGGTTGAACTTGATATGATGATATCATGACATTACATTATGTTACAAAATTTTACATTATTCATGTTTATCCGACTTTTATGATATTTATTTATGTATTTTGAATCACTGATTCTGAAGCTAGCCTTCTTTTTCGTAGGATCAATATTTTCGCAGATATTCAAGATTTAATATTCAATATCACATAAAAAATGAAAAAATCATATTTCGCACATGCAAAAACGTATGGCCATTTTAAATTAGAAACCTTTATCATTTCCGATTTGTTTGATACAAGTTTTCAGAAACAGCACAAAAATGGTTTGGTTTTTTTTTACTTTTTCAACCTGTTTTTCTGAAAACCACCAAAAAAATGAACATTTTCGGCTTCAAGTTCGTATTCTACGGAAAAAACCTACTGAAATGTTCCATCAATAGATGATAAACAAAATTTTGTTACCTAGAATAACTTTGAATTTTGTTTAAAAATAATTTATTCAAATTAAAGTACAGAATCCTCAAATTATTCACATTCATTTGAGCTTGTGTTATCATCACTGTCTTCACTTTCTTCATTAGATGATTCCTCTTTTTAGTGTGATACTATTACTAGCTCTAAAATCGACTTTGACTTTGACTTTGGAAAAACATCTAACATACTGTATGTAACATAACTGTAGTGACATTGCTGAATGATCTTAACGTTACCTTGTAAGAACATTTTGCTTAATGTTTTCAAAAATTATATTTTATGATTGTTCAATACAAATTAATTTGCAAAAAGAAACATTCACTAAATAGATGATCAAATATCTAAAAAGCGAAATACTGAAAACTGTGTAAATTGAAATCACTATTTTATTAAATTGTTATACTAGATAAACACGCGCCTCAATGTGCGCAAATTTCTGCCTTTTTGACCTTCGTAATTAGCGTCCCATTTGAAAAGTCGCAAATTGACGCAAAAATATTTCATAGGAATCAATTTATTTATTCTTTTACATCAACTTAGTGTTTGCACATTTATTGTTAAAGGTTGGCGACCTAATGTTTTTTCAATCGAAAGCTGATTAAATGAGAAATATTTTCACCTGTAAAATATAAATAAAAAAATAATTAATATTTACAAATATAAAATTTTCGACACTTGAATCACTTGAAGGAAATAATATACTATAATTCTATATACAAATTTTTAAAATATTTTTCGCGGGTCTTAATACAGCACCTCCTGAAGTTAAGGTATACAGGGGTATATATTAGGCGTTGAGAGCGATTTCTCAAATTGTTGAACTTTGAAACCTGAAAAATTGCTTAAAATAATAATATATTTTTATAATTTTCATAGTTTCATGAACTTTAAATACTTGTTAATAAATTGGCATCAATATTCCATGAAACACTAAAACTCATTTTTTTAGGTTTGATCACATTTTCGTACCATTTGAATCACTGTGAGGTGGAAGCGCGTCAGTTTTGTAGCCAGAAGGTTGCGGGCTCGATTATCGCTGCTCACACTTTATTCTTTTTTTCGCGATTTATTCATTAAAATGTTAACATATTAAATTCCCTTAAGGTTTTCGTTTAAATTATGCATAGATAAACATTTTGAATTATTTCTATCAAAGAAAAAGATACGCTTTTTTGCATAATAGTCGTTTTTTCCTCGAAAGTATTTTTATTAATTAAATTATTTGTTTATATTGTATAAGCATTTACATTTATCTAAAGAGAGAATGGAAGTGAATGGAATTGTATTGAAAAACCATTTGTTGTGCATATTCTTAGTTTAATCATGAAAAAAATCGACAGTTCCACTGCAGAGTGCTTCAATTCTGGTTCTGCCCGTATACCGCTCCAGGTTCTTTCCTGTTCGTATACAGCTCTAAGTCACTTTTAGCAATTTTTCAGGAGACCCGATTGAATTTTTTTTTTTTTCAAATTCACAAAACTGTTAAAAAAATCAAGTATTTATTTGTGCTACAAGTGCGCAAAATAGGTGATTGTGTGCGAATGTGAATTTTGCAGCATAAGCCGCAGGCGCGAGGCGAATACAGTACCCTCCCACTTATCGCACTACCAGATAACGCGACTTCCCCTACTTGTTTTGCATTCACTGCCGACACTAAGTTTTTTAGGATTCGTCAAATTTTGACATTAACTTTTTTGAATAGGTTCGATTTTCTCAACCAATCAGATATGAGGATAAGGCGGAAGGGGAGAAAGATTTTTGATGTAATGGGGGAACTCAATTAACGCGAAGCCCAGTCCCGCAGACTTTCGCGATAAAGGAGAGTCCACAATAGGATTTGAGAAACCGACATAGCATTGACTTGACGTAGACTTGACATAGCAGTAGCGTGGATGCGATACGCGCGCATGTATTGCCAACTGTTTATTTTTATGTGTTGTTCGCGTTCCGTTGTTCTGGAGAATCAAGATTAAAATGGCCGATTCATGTTTTGATTTCTTCGATTTCATCGAAATTGAGGTTATGACGTGCAGGGTTGCTTTTATGTCGGTTTTGTGGTAGTGCTTACAGTGTGAAAGTTTCGACAAAAAAATGTTGGACTATTTTCCGATGATATTAATTGCTTACCAGTGGTAATTTCAATCTTGATTCTCCGGAACGCGAATGTCACATAAAAATAAACAGTTGGCAATGCATGCGCGCGCATCGCGTCCACGCTACTGCTATGTCAAGTCTACGTCAAGTCGGTTTCTCAAATCCTATTGTGGACTCTCCTCAAGTGAGAGGGTACTGTAATGCAATCACACGAATTAGCAATAACCCATGCATACGTGTATGACACGCTATTTTTTGCAACACCCGTCCGAAAAAGTTGTGTTACGAGGAGTTAACGAAAAATAATAATCTTAAAAGAAAAGATTTTAAAACATTTTCGCGTTGAGGCGCGTGTTTATCAAGTATAACAATTTAATGAAATAGTCATTTCAATTTACACAGTTTTTAGTATTTCGCTTTTTAGATATTCGATATTCTATTTAGTGAATGTTTATTTTTGCCAATGAATTTATTTTGAACAATTATAAAATGTAATTTTTAAAAACATGATGCAAACTTTTCTTACAAGACTCAGCAATGTTACAACAGCGAAGCACCAGTTTTTCTTGACATAAATGAAAAATAAAGGCGTTGGATGTAATTGCAAAGTCAAAGTCAATTTTAGAGCTTGTAATAGTACCACAGCAAAAAGATGAATCATCTAATAAAGAAAGTGAAGACAGTGATGATAACACAAGCTCAAATGATTGTGAAGAATTTGAGGATTCTGTACTTTAATTTGATAAAATTATTTTTAAACAAAATTCAAAATAAGAGTAGGTAACAAAATTTTGTTTATCATTTAATGATGTAACATTTCAGTAGGTTTTTTCCGTAGAATACGAACTTGAAGCCGAAAATGTTCATTTTTTTGGTGGTTTTCAGAAAAACAGGTTGAAAAAGTAAAAAAAAACCAAACCATTTTTGTGCTGTTTCTGAAAACTTGTATCAAACAAATCGGAAATGATAAAGGTTTCTAATTCAAAATGGCCATACGTTTTTGCATGTGCGTAATATGATTTTTTCATTTTTTATGTGATATTGAATATTAAATCTTGAATATCTCCGAAAATATTGATCCTGCGAAACAAGAAGGCTAGTTTCAGAATCAGTGCTTTAAGATACATTGAGAAATATTATAAAAATCGGATAAACACGAATAATGTAAAATTTTGTAACATAATGTAATGTCGAGATATCATTATATCAAGTTCAACCTTTGTGCTTACCTAATTATTATTTCGTCAGTACTGACTCACCTTTCACTCGATACAACAAATTAAACTGAATAAAATTTTTGAAATCAGAAACTTGAAAAACTATTACACAATAAATTTCAGGCACTTCTAGGATTTTTTTTTTAATTTGGCCAACTTATTAGATTTGCAATTTTCAATTTTTAACTTTTTATAACATATTTGAAACCAGCAACATTCACAATATTTCTGAAATGGATTTCATAAAAATGTAGTCATATCTAGAATGTGTTAACTGAGGTCCATCAAGCTAGCACATCCACAATCAAAATTCCCCAATTTCTTTGTATCTGAATTTTGGGCTTTTTTTGGGCTCTTGAACGTGCCAACAACCGATTTCAAAAAACCACCCCCACTGAAAATAAAACTACCCACTAAGTACAAACTCAAACTCGGAAAAACGACGTACACCAGAATTTTGGGCTTATTTTGGGCTCTTGAATGCACAAAAAAATCAAAAAACCACCCCCTTTGAACAAAAAAACCACCCTTTTGCAAAAAATAACATCTACAAGAAACAAAGTACATCAGAATTTTGGGCTTACCGGAAAATACAAAATAGAAAGTATAATAAAAAATGAAATAGAAAGCATTTTTTTGTAGCGAAAACTACCCTTACATCTGAAGAATGAAACCGAGCCTCAAACTTCAGAAACTTATTGCTATTGGTATTTTTGAGGAGCCCAAAAATCAGAGATTTTTAGGCTCCTCAAAAAAACCACCACTGATTGTTGGGCTCCAACCCTTTCAGTTGAAAACAAACCCCTTGGCACCACGCAGATATGACTTTGTCAAAAAATAATGTTTTTTTAGAATTTTACCGTGTAAATGGAGTCTGATTTTTGGGCTCCTCAAAAATACCAACACCAATTTTTGGGCTCCAATCCTTACAGTTGAAAAGCAACCCCTTGACAACACGCAGATATGACTGTCAAAAAATAATGTTTTTTAGAATTTTGAAGTGTAAATAGGGTCTCTGATTTTTGATCTCCTCAAATATACCAACACAGATTCTTGGGCTTCAACCCTTAGCGTTAAAAAAACAACCCGATGAGACGACGCAAACATAACTTTGTCAAAAAATAATCTTTTTTGAATTTTACAGTGTAAATAGAGTCTCTGATTTTTGATCTCTCAAATATACCAACAACGATTGTTGGGCTCCAACCCTTACAGTTGAAAAGCAACCCCTTGACACCACACAGATATGACTGTCAAAAAATAATCTTTTTCAGAATTTTAAAGTGTAAATGGATTCTTTGAGTTTTGGGCTCCTCAAAAATACCAACACCGATTTTTGGGCTCCACACTTCAACGTTAAAAAACAACCTCATGACACCAAGTAGATATGACTTTGTCAAAAAATAGTCTTTTTCAGAATTTTAAAGTGTAAATGGATTCTTTGATTTTTGGGCTCCAAAAAATACCATCACCGATTTTTGGGCTCCAACCCTTACAGTTGAAAAGCAACCCCTTGACACAACGTGGATATGACTTTGTCGAAAAATCATCTTTCTCAGAATCTTACAGTTTAATATACTCTCTGATTTTTGGGCTTCTTAAAAATATCAACACCAATGTTTGGGTTCCAACCCTTACAGTTGAAAAGCAATCACTGGACCCAACACAGATATGAGTTTGTCAAAAAAAAATCTTTTTCAGAATTTTACAGTGTAAATAAAGTCACTTATTTTTGGGCTCCTCAAAAATATCAACACTGATTTTTGGGCTCCAAACTTTGAGGGTAAAAAACAACCCCAGGGCACCCAGTAGATATGACTTTAACGACAAACAATGTTTTTCAGAATTCTACAGTGTAAACAGTGTCTCTGATTTTTGGGCTCCTCAAAAATACCAACAGCAATAAGTTTCTGAAGTTTGGGGCTCGAATTCATTTCTTAGATGTAGGTGTAGTTTTTTTCTACAAAAAATGCTCTCTATTTTATTTTTTATTCTACTTTCAATTTTGTATTTTCCAGGTTTGAATTTTTACTAAGAGGTGGATTTTTTTGTACATGGGGGTGGTTTTGGAAAAATTTGTTTGCGGCATTCAAGAGCCCAAAATAAGCCCAAAATTCTGATGCACGTCATTTTTTCCGAGTTTGAGTTTGTATATGGGGGTTAGTTTTATTTTCAGTAGGGGTGGTTTTTAGAAAACGGTTGTGGGCGCGTTCAAGAGCTTAAGAAAGCCCAAAATTCTATCGTGTTTGATTTTTTATTTTTTTTTTAATTTTTATATAGCGGACGTGCTGGCTGGAATCAAGTCAGCACTTCCACTTCAAACCTGAATTTTCAAAAAACGTAGTGGAGCCGAAAAATCGACAATACAGCCCAAAAAAGGCCAAAGAAAAGCCCAAAATTCTGATACAAAGAAATTTGGGAATTTCGATTGTGGAGGTGCTCGCTTTATGGATCTTGTTACCTGCCATATAGTGACCGTCATTTTGAATTTTGAAATTTTGACAACAGGTTTGGAATCAGGGACCCAAAAAGTATTTTGAAAAATAAATATTATGTGAATGTATTAACTTTCGATGAAATAAGACTTTTATTCAATAACCGTATTGAAACAATAGTTGTCGAACATCAGATTTAGCTCTCTACAGGTACCGTCGCGCACACTGTCCGCCGTGAGCCGCCCCCCGCCTCCACTTTTCACCACTATCGTAGTCAGATCAATTGTTTTTCTGAAATTAAAGTCATTTGCTAACAAATCAGATAATTTTTTGAATTTTGCTCACCTTTTTGTACTACCCGAACCACTGTGCGCTTGAGCTACTCGGCCAGTTGAAAGATATATTTTTCTAGTCCATAAGACTGGCGGTGAAAAATTTTAAGTCGTTTTGCTCGAAACTGGTCAAACATTGGGTCCTAGGACTTTCACAATTTTATTTTGTGGTCATGAGCTTTATTTACCAAAATTATAAACCCAAACAAAAAGCATACCTTATGGCACTCCCTTGTCAGTATATAATATCCGACACATTGGAAACTAACGTTCTCGCTTTCTACGCAAGCGTGCATCTGCTTAGTCACGTATCTCGTTGGCCCAACCAAACGCTTGTATTGACTGAACAAAACAAGAACAAACAATATAAATAATAGTATATTATGTACCTAGGATAAAAGGACGTTTCACTACCTGAGTTACTGAAAAAGTTTTTATTGGGTTTACTTAATTTTTTTCACATTGTATGCTTTTCATTTTCGTTTGAATAGCATGCTTCCCATTTTAGTATTTTCATCTCTAGTCTGATAATAATATCGAAAACCTGGATCATATAACGGACATCATCATCGAATGATGGGACCCAGGACACGATAATAACACAGGCACACAAAGAAAAAAAAGTTGTCTGTACCAAAGACTAGACCTATGAATTCTTATGTATTTTGACGTGCTGAAACCTAATCCGGAGCAAGAAATGCTCGACGCAACACCATTTTCTATTAAATTGAGAAAAAACTACCCTTAAAAATCACAAATTCTACAATAAGGTGGATCAGCATTAGGAAACCGTGCAAAAATGATTGCAAGACCCAATCTATATGTAATTGGATGTGCTGACTACGATTCCGGTGCTAGAATTTCTTCATCTTCCCCCTCGCCCCACTTTTTAGTTTATACCCAACAAACACCCTTAAAAACGAAAAACTTTCTGTGAGGGGGATCAGCATTAGGAAGCCGAGTTTTCCTATAAATTTAATTTTTGATTTCAAAATTTTTTAACATAACTATTATATACATTTTTCAACTTCGAATAATTAAAATATTATTTAAATTCTACATACTCCGTCATGACAAAGGTCATAATTATTTTTAAAAATATCGAGAAAGACTATTTTAATAAATTTTTTGAAAAAAAATTCGATTTCATCTATCCATTTATGGTTCCAAAATACTAATTATCTGCGAAATTTTAAAGATACTCTGATAAGGGATTCGGTCTGATTCCTAAACCACATTTTTATGTACAAAATTCTGAATAAATGGTCTGGAAGAAGTCGATGAAATAAGATTTTTCCTTAAAAATTCCAAATTATTATTTACCAGACGTTAAACCAAGAATATTTACATCCCGAAAATTATTTTCATACAAAACTTCAATCATTAAAAGATTTGTTCAAGTTAAATCTAAATTCATTTCAAGAAGATACCAGCACCAGTGTTTAAAGTTACGTATGTCAGTGTCTAAATTACCTCATCTCAAAAGTGCGCATGCGCAGCTTGTTCACCAGTGCTTAAAATGAGCCATCTTGAAACTGCTGATGCGCAAAAATTTTTTAGTATACAGTCTGCTCAAATAAGGACCTTTAGGCACCATTTAGAAGCATGAAAACATCAACCTTTGAGGTGGATGTTGCAAGAACGGTATTTATAGAGAGCTTCAGTTTTTACCTTGATACTATTAACAAACATTTGCCATTAAACATGTTTATATTAATAAACATGTTATAAGTAAGTGATGGCTTCTCCCCATGGTCAATAATTTTGATTATTATTTCAAGTAATCAATAGAATAAACCCTATATTTGTCTAGAATTAACATTACAAGGAATGAGAAAGCTTTTTTATTTAAATACTTGGCTCATTTATATACGTTTTATATATCTAATATGCGTTTCTCCAACAATTTTTAAGTTATGTCATTCCATTCGCCAATATAGCAAAATTAAAAAAAAATATGGTAGAAAATGAATGAAAACGAAATTATAAGATTAAATTCAAATTCACAAAGCAACACGTGATCACGTGGTAATTATAACCCACAGGGTGGTCAACTCATGTGTCGATCATATATTTTGAGATTTAGTATCAGAGTTATAAAGATACACATACGAAACCTTAATTAGTGAAAAGGTTGTAAAATTTAATTTTTAAATATAAGGCATCATACTGAAAACTTAAATCTTTACATATTTCACATTACTTTCATTCATTATTTCGTGCACGTTAGTTTTCAGCCATGCTTCTAAATTTCTCGGCTGTATACGGGCTGAACTAGAACTGGAGCTCTCTGCAGTAGAGCCGTCGAAATCAAATTTATAGAAAATAATTTTTTTTTTTTTGCGAAAAAGTTAAAAAAAAAGTGAGTTTTTCATTCAACGAAAGCATTTAAATGTTCATTTTTGCATAATTTTAAAAAAATTGAGAAGGGAATTGAATATTTTAACATTTTAAGAAGAAAGTATAAACATTTTTAAAGTGTAGGCAGCGATAATCGAGCCTGCAACCTTCCGGGCATAAACCCGAAGCGCTACCGCCTGAGCAACTCGGCCAGTTGGATATATTTTTCTAGTCCATATAACAATCCTCGGTTCATGATATTCCTAGAACTGATGGCCTCCACAGTTTCGTGATGTGAGGAGCCGCGGCGCCGAAAAAGAGGCGGTGCTCAGTCAAGGTTGACAAACAGCTCGAGGGCTGCACTCTCAGCGGGTTAGTAGGGTCAGATTGCGACATGTGTCCAAATCCAACAAAATTATTTATGGAGCCCTGCCTGTTTACGTATGGATTGCCCCGATTCAGGATCAAGGCCACTGCAATCTATGACTGAAGCCATTCTTATAACGGAATTTGAGTGTATTTACAAAAATTATAAATCCAAACAAAAAACACACTACAAGGTATTCCCCTTTTGAAAACTGAAATTGAGGTGAAATTGTGTTTTGTCTCAACTCAATGAAACATAATTGTGTTAAAAGTAAATAATAATGACTATGTTAAGTTCAAAGAATATATGGCTGACCAGATCATATGAAATTTTCTGGATAAGTGGTTTTTACCTGAGCTGATACAGATCAGTGGTCAACAACTTCAACTGAAAATACTGATTTTTCAGCATTTCAGATAACACAACTGTACACTACCTTCGTGAAAAGAAATACCAATTTAATACCACTTGAAGACTAGTTTCAAACCACGTTTTTTCTTTTCCTGGTATGTACCCTTCAGCCTATACCTGCATCATTTATAGGGCATTGAAATAAAAAACTCTCTTTCTCTCTCTCTCTCTCTCTGAAATAAGGATAGCTGGCAGGGACAAAAGGACTGTGGTCTTCTGGGGACCAGAAAAGATCAGTTTAAGACCACTTTAAGACAGGTCTTTACCTGCCTTTACTGTAGTCTTAAGTTGGTCTTTCTTTTCACGAGGGTGCCAACGGAAAGTTTTGGTACATTTCCTTTGACCCTTTGAAAATTCATACTTGAATTCAAAGGTGAATATCTGCGCAGAAACTAAATCTACGATTTTGTAAGTAAAATCATTTCAAAGATTAGAAAAAGCTTTTCTTTAGCTAAATGAACATTTTGCAATATTGAGTTCAACTCTTTGCGAATATAGAAAAGTGTTCCTAAAAATGTGGAAAAATCATAGAAACAAGAGTTAATCCTGCTTTCTAAATCTGAATCAAGAGTACATTTAAATATTATGTACAGTAGGACTTGTCGCATCGGAACTCGCCGCATCGATATCTGCGGAGGGGAATAATTTCCACTCGTAGATTTCTTTGCCAGCCTTGATGGGTAGGCGCACGCACACGGGGCCGCAGCAGACGCCATGCGATGGAAGTTAGTGCTGTATACAAAAGTTCACCGGCCAGTTGTATTGTTTACAAACGTAGTGTAAGTTCATTGAATCACCATAGCAAATAAAGAAAAAAAAAAAAGACTTTATAATGGAATTAAAATACGTCAGAAAATTGAAATCATTGATCGATCAGAGGCAGGCGAGAGTCACTCGCTTGCAAACACGTTTAACATATCGAAGTCCGCTCTCCACAGGATTCTCTCAGAAAAGGTTAGAATCCGAGATTATTTGGAGAAAATCAAAGAGTCTAGGAATGGCAAGGATAAAGTTGTTATGAATTATATAGAGAACACATAATTTGAAAAACGCCATGGTATTCGCCAAATAAAAGCGCAAGGAGAAAAACTTGCTGCAGATCACGAAGCAGCAGAAAAATATTGCCAAGAATTTTCTAAAAAAGTTTAAGGTTACCATCACGACAATATTTATAACGCAGACGAAACTGGAGCTTTGTGGAAAGGATTGCCTTGGAAAAGTATTGCCGATAAGACAGAAACAGAGGTTAACCCTTACTTGCTACTGTGGGGTGGATTACATTCCAGGCTTTTTTTCTTAATTTTACGTACCTAAACGTGAAGTTAATCGCTTTACATCAATATCTGTCAATAATTCGAGAATGCCAGTACCTATTCAGGGCATTGGCACAGCGCTGCACTAGCTTACGTGTCTGTGGTAACTGTTGAAAGTTGCGTGGGGGGCGTCAAACACACCAGTGTGGCAAGTATGATCGAAATTGATTTTTTGGGTTGAACTTTTTGTTTGCTGGGATTTTGAAACTTAATGCTCAATCCGAAAATGTACAGAGAGTTGTATTCGAAACTCAACTTCGATGTGAAATCGGTACAAGAAAAGAAGACAGGAAAAGCAAATCAGGCCATACAATCTGTACATCCTGTCATCCTGCAGTATGTCAACTGCACAGCGTACCTATGCGCAATCACTCTGTTGATGTTGATATTTAAAATAATACTTCAAATTGATTATTTTTTTCTCGAGATAATGTTTTTTATCATTTTAAGTAAAAATAATGTAAGATTTTCTTTTTTTCATAAATAAAATATAATTTTTTTGCAAAAATTCATAACTAATTTTTTTGTCAAATTTTGTCCTTCATTCCCCAGAATAAATACCTTTTTTGGAAGATCCTGTAAACTAATATTTTTTTTCTTATAGTGACACATCATTAGAAGACTCAGCTGAAATTTTAGCCCTTAATATTAAGAAATAAAGAAAATATGAATTTTGTTGTAAAATGGTCATTCTTCCTTTTTTTTTTTGCTTCTGCACATTTTTTAATTTACTTAAATAAATGTTTGTCTATATAACCTACATGATCTTTAAAGTAAGCTTTTGAGAAGGTCCATACCAATTTTCAAAGAAAAATATCCAATAGTTAATTTTTTATTACAGTTTTTATGGCTGGGTTGGCCGACACCCCAGAGTGGCAAGCGTGTTACTCCGCGGAGGTGTGGCAAGCAAGGGTTAATGGAGGTGAAATATCAAAAGAGCGCATGACTGTCATGACATCTGCCAATCTCAGCGGTTCTCATAAAATACCGTTGCTTGTCACTGGAAAATCTCAGAAACCACGATGTTTCAAAAAATCATTAAGCTTGCCAGTTTCCTATGAAGGACAGAAGAATGCTTGGAACGGTTTTTAAGCAGTGGTTAACCGACATCTTTATACCTGCCATCAAAGAACGACAAGTGAGAGATGGAAACTTTGGCGACTTTCTATTTATTTTGGATAATTCCCAAACTCATGAATTCCTAAACGGAGAAATGGAATTTATATGCAAAGGTGTTAAAATAAAACGCGAGTTCTTGCCTGCTAATGTAACTTCTCTGATCCAACCTATGGATGAGGGGGTTATTGAAAAACTGAAAAGGATGTACAGAAGAAATTTCCTTCGTTCTTTGGTTTCGGGAGATGACGCAGGTGCTGTACGTGATCTAATGAAAAAATTGGATCTCAAACAGGCCTGCTTTGCCTTGGCAAATGCGTGGGACTGTTTAACAGAGGAAAATTTAAAAAAAGCACGGAGGAAATTGATTAATGATACAGACACTTCAGTTGTAGACAGAGCAGATGAAGAAAGAAACTTGACTAACTCTGAGATTTTCAGATTAATGAAAAATGCCCATGGATTTGAAGAATGTTCAGAAAGTAGTGTTTCTAAATGATTGGATGCAAATGATGGACAACAAACTCGAGAGGAATATGCTGAAACGGACTCTTAAGAACAAACAAAGTTTTCTAAAGAGGATGCAGTAGCTGGATTAGATACTTTTATTCTTTGGGCAAAACAAGAAAAGTCTGTTCCACGGGATTTCTTGTGCAAAAGTATCAAAATTAAAGAAAATATACTACGTGAAGTGTAAGTAAAATAATTCTATAGATTGTATTTATTTACGCATGCATTCCACAATCTATTTGATTATAATTTCCAGTTTGAGAAAACTGTTCATTTTTTTCAGATAATCGTCAATGAAATTTGAGAAATGTTCTTATTTTATTTTTTTGGGTATACTAGAAAAATTATCAAACAGGTTTTTTTTATTTAAAAGCTTACATATGAGCATTAAATTCTGTTACGTGAAGAGTAAATAAAATAATTCTATTTGTTTTATTTCTTCACGCATGTATTCTACAATCTACTTGATTATAATTTCCTGTTTTCATAATCAATTTATTTTTATCAAATAATCGTCAATAAAATTTGAGCAATTTTCTTATTATTCTTTTTGTATAGCAGGTAAACTATTCCACAGGACTCTTGATTTAGAAGCTTACAAATGAGCATTAAATTCTGTTATATGAAGATTAAGTAAAATATTTATTCTGTCTTAGAAGAACCACGTTTTTTAGTCGAAATTAATTTCATATCCTATTCTTGAAATTTGAGAAGATTAACTGACACTACAATGGATTTGCTCTACATATTGATTTAAATATTGTAAATGCAGTGGTAATAGAGGACATGCATAATTCCTATTTAGCTTAATAGTTGAAACTTGCTGTTCAGAATTTAAAGACGTAACTTGCTGGTGAATATTCGATTTTTCTTAATTTCTCTACTTTCAAGTTTGGATATAGGTATTCATTCTTCATTTTTAATTATGATTTCAGAACAGTAGGAATTTTGAACACCGAAGGACTGTTGTCTTCGAATCACAGTGATACATCACCAAAAAAATATTTTGTCAATATTACATGCCTAATTTCGATATTTATAGGAAAAAGTTTTTCATGCCTTTGTGATATCTGATTTATGACTTTAGATAATCAAAAAAATGTTTTATGAATGTCTTATTCCTCATTTCTTAATTAAACAGTTTTTCCATGACGCTTCCCAATTAAAAACTGTTGAGAATATTATTTCTAGTTTCGTAATATAAACGTTACGTCACATTTTTTATCGAAAAAAGAAAGTTCTTTGATTTTTTTTTATTTACTCAATTTCGTACCCTGTTATTAAAAATATTTAAATGTAAACTTTGGTTATTGACAAAAGTATATATATACATATATATATTTTTTAAATCCTTCTAGCATTTAACTTTCTTTATAAATTTTTGAAAGATTATAAAAAAGGAGGTACTTCGAGCGAATTTGAAGAATAAAATATAGAAAGTGGTACATATGTTGATATTTACTTATAACGTGTGTTTTGCCTATGTTCAGGCGCTCTGGATATATAAAATGCATTTTTTCTACGAAATCATTAGTTTTGCCTTCAACAATTAAAATTTTATAACAGAAATGGACAATAAACAATATTCACCATTGTTATAAACAATACTGATTAACAAATGCATTAAACGGTCACTCTTTGATAGAAAAAATCCATTTTTTTGCATAATTGTTCCTTTTATCCCTAAATTGAAGTTTTAATGAAAGGAACTGACATTTGACAATATTTTTCATTGTTATTAACAATTCAGATCAACAAATGCATTTAATAGTCTCTTTCAAATAGGAAAAATCTCTTTCTTGCTGAAATGTTTATTAGATCATAAAAAATCAAAGTCCTGCGAAATATACTGATATTTAACAACATTTTCCATTGTTATAAACAATCTTGATCAATCAATTCCCAAAATAATTCTTTCGTATAGAATAAATCGGTTTTTGGGTTCAATAGTTAATGTTATCTTGAAATAAGGAACCGAATCGTAAAACGTCTACACTCAACATCTTTTTCTAATATTATAATCAATGAAGATGAACGAAATTATGAGGCTTACCCATTTTTGGACGAAAAATTCTGGTTTTCAGCAGCGTTGTCCATTCTTGTCTCAATCATCTCCAATCAGCAGATCCTGAACTTATGCATCCATGGGACGGGGGACACACTACTCAAGGGTTCTGAAGTTGTTTACGTAGGGATCACTCATGATCAACAACCTGTGATACAAGTCTCCATTGGTTGCAATCCGACAAGAATGGACAACGCTGCTGAAAACCAGAATTTTTCGTCCAATAATGGGTAAGCTTCATGATTTCGTTTGTCTTCATTGCTTATAATATTAGAAAAAGATGTTGAGTGTAGATGTTTTACGATTCGGTTGCTTAATTCAAGGTAACATTAATGATTGAACCCAAAAAACAAATTCATTCTATACGGGAGAATTATTTTTAGAATTAATTCATCCAGATTGTTTATAACAATGAGAAATGTTGTTCGATATCAGTATATTTAGTAGGAGTTCCATTTTTTATGATCTAACAAAACATTTTAGATGAAAAGAGATTGTCCCTATTTGACAGCGACTATTAAATGCATTTGTTGATCGAAGTTGTTTAATTTAGGGATAAAATGAACTATTATGCAAAAAAATTAAGTTTTTCTATCAAAGAGTGACCGTTTAATACGTTTGATTATCAGTATCATTTATAACAATGGTGAATATTGTTTATTGTCCATTCCTGTCATGGAATTTACATTTTTTAAGGCAAACCTAATGATTGTACGGAAAAAATTCCTTTTATATACCCGGAGGCGCTTATTTATCAAATTTGTTCCAGAAATTTGTTTATAACAATAAAAAAAATACTTTAGTGTTTACTTTCAATGAAACATTGATTTCACTCAATTTCGCGAGGAAAAACGTGATTAAAAGAGCTTCCAGGCTTCAAAGTACAGCAAACATCGATTTTGTTAATAAATTTGTTTATAAGTCGACCTCTTGCTAGTTCTATCGTGTGCACGGAGTGCTTCTTCGCTCTCCACTTTCCTCGCCTCGCCATCTTCTAGAAGAAGAATACAGAAGAGGGACGGGTGTTTCACGGAGTATCAGCAGTTTCTCGCTGACCCATCGCAATCTCCCTGCTGCAGGACCAGATCTTATCAAGAACTTCTGGTGGAGGAAGTTTACTTCTGCACTCCAACATCTGTCCTGCACCTTCACCTCATATTTGAGGCCAAAAACTTCTCTGTACATGCTGTATAAGACCTTTACAGCTAACCTAAATGACAGGATTTTTCGAAGCATTGGGCTCGTGCGGAAAAAGATTTACGACCAACGAGGCTTGAAAAAAGGTATGGCAGGCCACCGACAGAAGCTGCTAATTGACAGTTGCATCTGCAAAGACTCAGCATTCGACCAGCGCTGCCTGTCGATGACCTGGATTGACCAATAGAAAGCTTTCGATTCAGCCTCTCATAGACTTATCATCTGTCTGTTGGAAAGCTTGAAGGTACACATATTGAGATGCATGGAGAGATTAATGCCCTTTATTAAACTAGATTCACTATTTCATCTGAAAATGATCGTGTGACAACGAAAAGCGTCCCTTTCCAGAAGGGCGTCTTTTAGGGCTACACCATGAGCCCTTTGCTCTTTTGTCTCACACTTCTGCCACTATCTTTCGCATAATGCAATTTTCCTGGGTATCTTTGCGGCAACATAAATCATCGCGAGCATAAGGTCGCTCATGTATTTTACATGGATGATCTGAAGATCTATGGTTCTAGTTCAAAGCAACTTCAGAGTGCTTTGAATATCGTCGAGGGGTACACAGGGGAGATCGGTATGGACTTTGAATTACACAAATGTGCCAAGGTTCATCTAAAGCGAGGACAAATTACCAGCGTTGCAGGAGACACTGCAGCCGTGGATATGATTGTTATTGGAGGCCTTGCACATAAAGTGACTTATGTATACCTGCGCTTGCCTGAGAGCCACATTCAGGACATAACATCAGAGAAGGAGTCTCTCTGAAGCAGACACAAGCGTATTCATCGATAGCCTTGGTCTTCCATCTTTCGGCGTTGAACAAGGTATCTGTGACTAACATGATTGTCGTCCCGGTTCTACTCTACTCATTCGGGCTAGTTTCATGGGTGATTTAAGAGTCCAAGTAAGGAAAGCAGAGACTAAGAGGTCTGCCAACAGCTTCTCGATAAAAAAATGCAATGAAACTTTTACAGAAATGCATAAAATCAGCACTTGTGAAGGAGCTAACTTTTGTTTTCCTCAGATCATCAGGACTCAACTCAGGTACAGAGGTTTTCATTTTCGCGTATTAGGACGGTGTCATTTTCACCTGAGTATACCGAGACCGCATATTACGTCCAGGTGTTTCCAGCGATAGGTGCAGGGCGGGTCATGCACAAGTTGAGTACCTAAAATACATACCATGCAGGTGTCCAACTCACGTGGGAACGACGTATCTCTACATATATAATGCGTCCCTAAGAGCGCTTTTACCCCATTTTTGCCACTTTTACGGTGTTGGTCGTGACCCTGTTCTGCCGAACGCTCTGATAGAAGAAGAGTCAATTGTGCAAGATGCGAAGTGCAACATTTTTTTGAACTACGATTTTCGTACAGCATTCTCCTCTGCACACTCAAGGGCTGACATCTCTGGCCGACTGCAAAGTCTCTGTCAATGAGAAGGAAAAGGAGGAGAGATATCAAGAGCTTAAAAGGGAACTGCAACAAATGTACCGAAAATATTCGGTTAAAGTGATTGTCCTTGTAATCCGTGATCTCGGAGTTGCAAAACTATCACTGGTTCGTAACATTAAAGCCATATCCGCGGGCCAAAAATATATCAAGGCACTTGCGAGATGGATGAAGAAAGCTGTCATCTTTGGGTCGGTTCGTGCCCTCAAGACACACGAGGTTTTCGCCAGCCTATCGTTGTGATTTCATAGTGCCCTGTGACAACCCATCCCATGGTCGTGAGACGTGGCCATAGGTGTGATTCACCACCGCAGTGTGCCACTGGGAGCAACTGCTATATATGAAAATGACACTGAATTACAGTGCAACCGCGGTAAATCACACCTCTGGCCACGTCCCATAACCGTCAAGTAGGTGGCCGGAGGGCACGACGTAATCACAACGACAGGCCAGCGAAACCCTCGTGTGCCTTGAGGACACAGAGCGACTCAAGAATGACAGCCTTTTGCATTCAGCTGGCAAGAGCATCGGCATATTTCTGGCAGATGAGTATGGCTTTGACGTGACGAACCAGTGATAGTTTTGTTCCTCCGAGAGCACTGATCGCAAGAAAAATTACTTAAACCGAATATTTTGGGTACAGCAATGGAGATTGCTGATCGAAAATCGCAGTTCCAGGAAATTTGGCGGTTTCAGTTTTGGATAATTGACTCTATCTCCCGCGGTGCGTTCAGCAGATCAGGGTCACGTCCTTTATGTCTGTAGAGAATTGTGAGATACGTCACTTCGTGGAAGCTACACCGTACTGACATGCGAAAATGAAACCCTGTGTACCTGAATTAAGTCCTTTCTTTACTTCGACTTTTAAAAGCAAAGCATCTAGATGGGGTAATGCGCTTTCCTTTCTTCTGATGTTAAAATTCAGGCGTCGGGTCTTGGCTGCCTACTCCGTGGCTTTGCAGAGAAACGTCCTTTGCCAATCATCTCGTGTTTCCTGACCATTTTTAGGAACTTTGACGGCGTGATATGTATAATCGGGGCACGGACAAATTGATATGCAAGCTTTTATACATATGCGTGATCTTACGTATGGCGATATCAAGCGCCGTAAGCTTGCTCGTCGTTCATTGAACCACCTAAAGCAAGTAGAGTAGAACGGGGACGTCAAGCATGTTAGTCGCAGATACTTTCTTCAACGCTGAAAGATTTGAAGGCGAAATCTGTTTAAGAAGATGCTTGTATCTGCTTCGGAGTGACTCCTACACTGATGATACGTCCTGAATGCGGCTTTGAGGCACACCCAGATATGTACAGGTCTCTCCGGTGTCAAAATGTCCAATAAAACTTATATCCACAAGCTCAGGGTCATCGTAAACGCCAATAATCTTTCTCTTCTTCCAGACCTGGCGAAACACGTTGAGTCCAGGTGGGTAGTTCTTCAAATGGAAGAGGGGAGGCGGGGGGGGGGGGTCATGATAAAATATTTCGTGATTTAAAATTTTTTTCGACTTAAACGTAAAATTAATTATTTTTTCTTTTGTATAATTGTTTAAGAAAAACATCTTTTTATCGCGATATCAAAATTGTAAATCATTCATGTTCGAAGTGTAAAGACAGAAGTCCGTTTCGAATTTTTACATATAAATTCATCCATCAGAATTTCTAAATCGAGCTTATAAACATTTTTAGGGTCTGATTGGGTCAGATCGGATTTGGTGTTCACGCGCGCATATTATGAAAATGGATCGAAACCCAAATACTTTTTTTTCGCTCGAATTTCCAGGTGGGTAATTACCCACTTTCTGAGATTCCAGGTTAGTACTACCCACGTACCCACCTGCTCCGCCGGGCCTGCCTCCTTTTGTTGAATCTTGGCAAACTTGTAATATCCAAAGTTCATACCAATCTCTTCTGTGTACTTCTTGACGATATTTAGAGCAAGTTTTAGAATGCTTTTACCAGAAGCATAGATCTTCAGGTCTTCTATATGAAACGCATGAGTAATCTTATGTTTACAATGATTAGTATCTTCGCAGAGGTATCCAGGAGAATTTCTTAGTACGAGAGATAGAGGCAGAAGTGTGATGCAAAAGGGCAGAGGGCTCATGGTATCGCCCTGAAAGAAGCTTCTATCGAAGGTAATGTTGTTCGTTGTCACATGGTAATTGCCAGATGTGATAGTCAATCTAGTTTTCCAAAGGGTCATGAATCTGTCTATGCATCTCACTATGTGTGAATAAACCTTCAAGCTTTCTAACAGATAGATGATAAGTCTATAAGAGGTTGAATCGAAATATTTCCGGTAGTCAATCCAGGCCATTGACAGGACGCGCTGACGGGCTGCTGCGTCTTTGTGAAAGCACCTGTCAATTAGCAGGTTCTCTTGGCAGCCTACTACACCTTTTTTCGAGCCACGTTGTTCGTACATCTCTCCATACTTTTGCCTATACAGCTGTAAAGATCTTATGAAGCTTGATCAAACAAGTTATTGTCCTGTAGTTCTCAGGGTTCGACAATTTGCATTTTTTCGGTAGGAGCATAGTGCGTCCGGACACCAACCACTTCGGAATGAGCGATGCCGACTTTAAATATGAGGTGAATATGCGGGCCAAATGTTGGTGTGTAGAAGTGAACTTCTTCCACCAGAAGTTCTAGATACAATCTTGTCCAGCACCGGCGAAGTTCTTTGTGCCTCTAAGTGTTTGTTCTACCTCTTCGGCAGTGATTGATGGACATTCCTTCTCAAATGTTATGAGTTTGTCGCAAAACTCCTTGAAGCGGATGATATTATCAGTATCTTCTTTTAACTTCTTTTAACAACAGGATTGTTTGGCGAATTGAGCCTGTGTAGCGTGAGATGTACGAACAACGTAGCTCGAAAAAAGGTGCGGCAGGCTGTCGAGAGAACCTGCTAATTGACAAGTGTGTCTGTAAAGACGCTGCAGTCCATCAGTCCTCCCTGTCAATGGCCTGGATTGACTACCACAAAGCTTTCGATTCAACCTCTCATAGACTTATCATCTGTTTGTTGGAAAGCTTGAACGTACAGCCACACATAGTGAGATGCATAGAGAGATTGATGCCTCACTGGAAAACTAGATTTACTATCTCATCTGGAAATTATCGTGTGACAAAGAACAACGTCACCTTCCAGAGGGGTTGTCCTTCAGTGCGATACCATGAGCCCTTTTTTTTGCATCACACTTCTGCCTCTATCTCTCGCACTACGAAATTCTTCTGGGTACCTCTGTGGCGACACTAACCAGCGCGAGCATAAGGTCACTCATGTATTTTATATGGATGACCTGAAGATCTATGCGTCTATTAGTGGGCAGGTATGCTCAGGTCTCCTGCTGGTACTCAAGGGTAATGATGGTTGACAATGGACTTGTCAAAAGGATATTGTGGCTTTAGTTTCACTTATATAAAGGCATTTGAAATTTACAATCGCCTTCTGGTCGATTGAAATTTCCGAAGCACAGCACTGATTTTACTTTTATTTTTAAATTTGTATTTTGACTACTTGGAAATGGTTTCCAAACAACCGGAGCCCATATAATGTTTTAATATTGACTTTCCGATGTAGGTTTGAGTCGGGCTTTCGTCCGATTTAAAATTTGGAGATAGACTTGACATTTTAAGCAGAGCTTCCGCCCGATTTGAAGTTTGTAGATGGACTTGAGATTTTCGACTAACTTTCCGATGTAATTTGGAGAAGAGCTTCTGCCCGATTTAAAATTTGAAGATAGACTGATGTTTCAATTCTGATTCTGGGTTTATAAACGTCAGATTCCATTAAGATTAGAATCAAAAACTTGACAACCAAAAACTGGATAACCAAAAACTTGTCGGCGAGGGGACATAACAATTGAAATCAATTTACATCCAGGTGTCTATATCTGAAGGCGTAGTACATGGGGGTGTTGATCCTTGAGTCCAAGGAACTGGTCATTGTGCCACCCTCTTTAATGTTTCATGGCTGATTTTTATGCGCTGCGTTCGGAGATTTGTAGGCGAGAAGTGATTGTATTTGAACAATGTATAGAAAAGTCAAGATTTCCAAATTGCTTGGCTAGTACTGCGGAGTTCAGACTATTGATATTATCATGATGGATAGAAATGAATATGCAAGAGTTTGTGCGTTTTTATACGAACATAATCCTTTCCTATCATAATTAATAATATAAATTATAGGTATAAATGTAGTAATTATTAATAATAAAGTATAAATAATATAGTTATAATACGTCACAGGACGTGACACCGCCGCAATTTGAATATTTTAATTTTCTTTCTGCTAACGTTTGTACGTCGTTTGTACTGTTTGTAAATCCAGTATTTTCGTTTGTGTTGTCGTGGTAACCCCGCTGGAAGTAAATAAAAATTTCGTGTCATCCCCCCAAAGTTCGCCTTTTCCGGTTTTTTAAAAAGTGTTTGTATATCGCTTTTGAGGTTATTCACAATTTTTCATGGTATTAAGCTTAGGTTGCAAGATTTCAAAAAAATGTTGCGATTTGCGTGAAAGTCGGTTTCACAAGACTTTTGAGGTCACAGAATGCGAATAAAACATCAGCATTAAAACTCTGGTATTTGTATGAATTATTGTTCATTCTAGGCATGAAATAATAGCAAGGATGCCCAATGCAACACTCAATATGTTCCTAACCCCACAATATTATTCAGAAATCCACAAAATTATTTGTTAAAACCATTTATTAATATTACTAATGATATATTATTGTTTATAAATATCTTCTCTTGAAGTTATCTTAGACAACAGACAAAAACGAAGAATGGAATAATTAGGAGGTAGGTGAAATAAGTGTGAAGATAGTTATCAACAATAATAATTTTTTTGAACAATTATTTTTGCTCAACTCAAATAATTATTAAGTCACTACAAGTAAAAAATAGACAAAAAGTTCAAAATTTCAGAAAAACCGCAACTTCCTACAATTAAGCAAAGATAATATTATTAAAAATAATCAGAAATTGTTTTAACTTTCGTTTTAACAATTATTTGTGTAAACTTGATTTAATTATTACTTCACTCCAATTCAAAAATGAAATTTTTTTTGAAAATGCAATAAACAAAACAGCAAGTATCTTGTATTGATATACAAAAAGATAGCTATAAACAATAATAATTTGCTTAAACAATTATTTTTGGTATATTAAATAAATATAATATCACTCCAAGTGAACAGTGTACAAAAAGTTGAAAATTCAGAACAAATCGCAATTTGTAGCATTATTCAAAGATAATGTCATTAAAAATATAATTAAATTGTTTAAACAATTGTTTTTTTTAACATTACATTTCTTATCGAAAAATGGACAAATCGTGGAAAATTTTTGAAAAAACTGCGACATTCTATTTCCATTCTAAAAGAAAATTGCTAAAAACAATAATGAATTGTTTAAACAATTGATGTAAACTTCTAATTATCAGTATAGTCTTTTTTGTTTTCGAAACAATTTTCATTGAAAAAACGGCAAAAAAATCATAATCAGCGCCAAAAACTCGCAAACAAAAGAAATTTTTGGTTGAAAATCCGTCTTTTTGTGTTGAAAATTAAAGTAATTTTGTAATAAATTGACTCATATTTTAAAACTCATAGTTTGATACTAAATAGTCAAATTAAAATATTTGCTGTTTGAAACTTTAACTATTTTTTTGAAAATTTCGTTCTCATTTAAAAATCGTAATTTAATGCTGAAAAGTCAAACTGAATTTTTTTTAAAATGAAATTTCAACTATTTTTTTGCTAATTTGTCTTTTTGATTTGAAAATTTATCAATTTTAGTAGAAATTGCATCTTTCTTAGATAAAAATGCAACTATTTGGTAAAAACTGCACAAATTTTCTTTTGACGTCATCCTTTTTTTATAAAAAATTCAACTGTTTCGTTGAAAATTCGTCTTTTTGAATTGAAGATTCAAGTATAATCTTCGCAGAAAATTTTCGTCTTGCTCGAAACTTATATTTTGATGTTGGAAAGTCGAAATAAAATTTGTTTTGGATCAAAATACAGTTTTTTTAGGCTAGATATACAATTGTTATTTACAGATTCATGTATTTTGTTGAAAATTAGTTTTTTGAAATAAGAATTTAACTACATTTTTTATTGAAAAATGTTGTAGTAAACATTTAATCTCCATGTCAAAAAATATATTCGTTTGTTGGTTGAAAATTAGTTTTTTTTTCTTTCAAAATTAATATTTTTAACTAAACATTTAACATATTCATCTTCATAATAATAAATTCATTTGTTTGGTGGAATTTGTTTGAATTTTTATGTATTTGGTTAAATACTAATTTCTCTTATTTAAAATTTAATTATTCTATTTTTTTTGCAAATTGGTATTTTTTAGTTGAAAATTCGTCTATTTTGGTTGCTTAAATTTTTTTTTTATTAAAGATTCATCATTTTGGTTGAAAGTTAATTTACTTCGTTAGAAACTTAAGAATTATGGTTGAAGTTTTTTTTTGTAAATGATTTTTTTCCCTAAAAAAATTGTAGATAATTATTCATTTAAAACACCAATGTATGTAAAATAATTAATTTAATTTAATTAGTAGTTAGAACTTTATATGTGTGAATAAATTTGAATGAGAAATAATTATTTGAGGTATATTTGTGCTTTTAATTAACTATTTTCTACTGTAAATATAAAACTATACTTTTTAATGCGCAATAATTTCATTTTATTTGTTTTACTTCTCCACTATTAAATTTAATGAGACAGCAAATAACATTACTAGCTGTTTGAAATATAGGTAACAATAGATTTTCGACTCAACAAACACATTTTCACTCATCACCAAGAATTATTTTCAAGGAGATTCTGTCATTGTTTTTCAAATCTGTTGAGCTTTAATAAATATGAAATTGAATATGAATGAATTTTCACCAGAAAATAGACTAGTTTAATTTTGAACAAAATATTTCAATTATCAAGCAAACAGATGAATTTTCAACCAAAGAAATTAAATAACTATAAAAAACTTTCGACGAAAAATGGAATAGTTAATTTTTTATTCAAAAAATTAATTTTCAATAAATAAAATAAAATAGGTGTATTTTCAATAAAAAATTTTAATTTCAAATAGAATTTTCAAATTAATAGTTGAATTTTCAAACAAAAAGATGAATTAGTCACGACAATATTATCATTCTATGTTGTCATTTTTAATGCTATGAACGGAAGAATGAATAACAAAATTAATAAATTGTAAAAATTATATCATTTTAAGCAATTTTGAGCTAGAAACATTAATTTATAAATTGAAATTTATTTGAAATCTTTTCAAATATTCTCTTAAGCTCAAACTTTTCCTACAATTTTTGGAAAATCCTGCAAAAGTAGGAACATTACCTTAAAATAATGCAGATTCTTTTTTGAAAATGTTGGAAATCTTATCAAATATTCTTCTAAAATTGAAAAAAAATCTACATTGTGTTTTAAATTTTTTGAAATCTTTTTACGCTCTAAATTATTTTGCAATCATTTCAAAACTTCTAAATATATTTTCAGCATACTCGATTTTTTCAAATTAACAATTGTTCAGTTGTCATTTATTAATCAAAAACTTTTTTTAATCTCTTCGAATATTCTCTTAAAATTAATTTTTCAAAATAAAAAATCGGTTCTTTTTCCCCCAACAAACTTAAGACAATTTTTTCATTTTCGTAAAGCCTTTAAAGATTCTTAAAAAGCTTTAAAATTTGATTTCGAAATCTTCAAAAATCTAAATTTATTATGTTATATTTCGAAATTTTTTCCAGTTTTGAATTAAGTTTGAATCTTCTCAAAATCTATGCATGAAAATTCAGTAATTTCACACAGTAATTGAATAGCTTTTTTTAATTTTTGATGATAAAAATTTCAGAGTTTTCATCTTAAACACTACATCCAAAAATACCTTCAGAATGTATTTTTTCTTAAATGTCAAAAAAATATTAAAATTACGATATCAGATTCGAACATCGTAAAATAAACAAATGAATAAATTTATTTGTTTTACTTATTTATTTCTCTATCAAAAAATTATTTGAATAGTGGATTATTGCAATGTTTTATATTTGCTATGAATTTACTGCTAGTTAATCATAAACGAAATGTACATAACAATTGTGCTGTATATTTCAAGAAAAATTAATAAATCAACATGGCTATCCCAATCATAATTCTTTTAAATTCTATTCTTCGAGTATAAACCTTTCTGAATTTTTACGACTTTTTTATTCAAATTTCAGATTTCGGCTGCAGTCGTGGACAGAAATAATAAAATTTCTTAAGTAAAACTCAAACATTTAAACTATTTTCCCATTTTCATAACGCAACAAATTATTTTTTCTTGGTATTCCCAGAATTGTCTAACAGTATACGCTATATTGACAATCTAATTATTACATCCAGATGACGCAATATTCCACGTATATGGAAAAAAATTTATGCAAACAATAAAAATTAATATACTTTATACTATGTCGCTTTTAACAATTCACGATGATATGGAACTAAATTGATAAGGGTTTCGGTATATAAGCTGGTAAGCGCGGCGATTATTTCTCTCGTCATCAGTTTCAATCTTCAATCTTCAACCTTCAATCTTCAATCTTCAATCTTCAATCTTGAATCTTCAAGAAATACTTCAAGAAATCGGTCCCCTTATTTTGGAATAATGAGGGCCACCATTCCTCCTCTGCTGATAATCTCAGCATTTTCCTTTTGCTCTGTTGGTGAGTAGAATACATCACATAATTTAATAATTAATTTGTAATTTGTAATTTGGAATTTATTTTTGTAGTAGGTATTAGGGCAAGAAAACGCGCGCTTTATATTTTTTTTCCTTACCTGATTTTAGTACAAATTTTGTTGTAATTTTTACCATATTTGTTGAACATGACTGTAAGGCAATATTTCGATCATGGTACTTATCGATCTCATCATTTGGCAGATCAGTATAGTAATCCCATCTGAAAAAATCTGCTCACATTTGTGCACAAAACTTTTTAAAACTAATGATCGAAGCATCGACAACTGTAATCTCGTGATTGTGAATTCTCTTTCGTTAAAGCTCCTTCGGCTTTAACGAACGCATTCTCATCACGTAACTCTAACCCAGCGTAGAATGTTTTTTAAGAAAATTTATAAATGTATTTCAGGCAAAAAATGTTTGGAAACTTGCGCCCTTTCCCAAAAATTTAATTTTTTTCTAATTTATTCTTATAAAACATCTTTAGATCTTTTTTCTTTGAGCAACTTTGTCTATCGATTTTTTTCGTCCCTCATGTCGTTTTTCCAACAATTTAATTTCTTTATTTTCTCAAAAATATCATTATTGCTAATTTTATAGGTCTTTTTATGAGTGTGCAACTTTTGTTCATAATTTTTTTTCGAACCTTGCGTTGTTTTTCTGAAAATTTGATTTCTTTCATTTGTAATTTTATTTTTCATGATTAAACCAAAAACTATGCGTCTTATCAAGAAATACTTTTCAACGAATTTGTATATCTGTTTTGAATACAGAATTTTCGTTGATTCTTTTTTTTTTCGTATCTCATATAGCTTCACCGCAAAATGGAATTTTTGATTTTCCATTATTTTTTGTGAGGTCAAAATTAGAATTTTCGATTTTTCAAGGAAATTCCAAAGGTTGTTGTGTTCTGCTAACAATCCCACGTATTTTTATATCAATTAGGCTTTTTTAATCTTAAAATAATTTTTTGCATACGATAGAATTTTCTACTTGTCCTCACAAACAATAATAATATGCCTTTTTTATATCAGCAGAACACGCACAAAATACTTTGAAAAATAAAAAAGGTGGGGTTTTCCAGATAATATTTTTCTTCATGTTTGCAAAATTTGAAGAAAAAAATATGAAAGATTTTCTGGAAAACCCCACCTTTATTATTTTTCCGCATGTTTTGTTTACAATTTCTGCTAATAGAAGCGAGGCATCTTATCCGCATCATGCTGGCTAAACTATTTTTGTGGCCGGAAGAATTTGTTTTCCTAAAAATGTAATTTTGGAATTTTTTGGTAAACGATGAAACACATCGCAAAAGAACAAGAGTCATTTTTCATAGAACTTTTTTGGACGTGCACACTTTTATGCTAACATTTTTTCGTATCTGTCATTGTCTCAAAGAAAAAATTGAAAATTCGATTGTAAGAGAAAAGAATTCTCCTGGCTAAAAAGTTATTTAGGCAACATAAAACTTACAAAATATCTTCATTATCAAAGTACAAGAAAACGAAACTTAGAAAAAGATTTAAAGATGGGTTTTTTGAGAAAATAAACTTTTTTCTCAGAAAAACCGCTGCTCTGTTGTGAATTTAAGACATTTCAGAAGTATGAAAAAATTTGTTGAATTTAGTAAGTTTAAAATAAGTTTAGAAAAATTAAATAAACAAAAACTTTATAAAAATGCATTGAATTGAGTATAATTTAGAAGAACTCAAAGCGAATTTCAAATGAATTGCAAAAAATATTTTAAAATCTCTCGAAATCTTTCAAACCCTACGAAATGCCTCACTTCTCGTGAAAAAATTCTTTGAAATCCATTGAAATATTATAATATCATGTGAAGTTTTGTGAAATTTGATATGTATTTCTAGAAATCCTGAAAAATTCATTTGAAAAAATGTAAAATCCTTCCATATCTTTTGAAATTCAAGGAAATTCATTGAAACCGCATGCAAATTTGGTTGAATCCCTTAAAATTATTAAAACCTTTGAAAATCTCTTGAAATTGTGTAAGGTTCTTGAAAATGCCTTAGAATCTTTTTTTGATATTTCCTGAAATCCTGGAAAATGTAGTAAAATACATTCAGAGCTTTAAAATCATTTAAAATCATTTAAATGCTCGGAAATCTTATAGAATTCTGTAAAATCTTTGGAAATATCTGTGAAACCTTCTAGTTTTTGTAAAATTCTTCCATATATTCCGAAATTCTGGAAAATTCTATCCTAAAATGTTTCAAAGGCCTTGAAATCCTGTCAAATTGTTTTTCTAGCAATATTTGAAGATTCCTAAAAATATTTAAATCCTTTGAAATCCTACAACACACCTCACTTGTCGTGAATGAATTCTTTAAAATCGACTAAAATATTATAGACTCCCGTGGAATTTTATGATGATATTTCCAGAAATCCTCGAAAATGTAGTAGAATACATTGAAAGCTTTAAAATCATTTCAAATCATTGAAATGCTCGGAAATCTTATGAAATTCTGTGAAATCTTTTGGAATATCTGTGAAACCTTATAGTTTCTGTAAAATCATTCCATATATTGCGAAATTCTGGGAAATTCCTTATCCTAAAACATTTCAAATGCTTTGAAATCCTTTCAAATTGTTTTTCTAGGAATATTTGAAGATTCCTCAAAATATTTAAATCTTTCGAAATCCTGCAAAATATCTCACTTCTCGTGAATAAATTCATCAAAATCGGCTAAAATATTATAAACTCCCGTGGAGTGTTATGATGATATTTCCTGAAATTCTGGAAAATTCTTTATTCTAAAATATTTCAAACACTTTGAAATACTTTCAAATTGTTTTTCTAGGAATATTTGAAGATTCCTCAAAATATTGATGTCCTTTGAAATCCTACAAAACACCTCACTTCTCGTGGATACATTTTTTTTAATCGACTAAAATATCCTAAAATTCCGTGAAATTTTATGCTAATATTTCCTGAAATCCTGGAAAATTTAATAAAATACATTGAGAGTTTTAAAATCATTTAAAATAATTGAAATGCTCGGAAATCTTATACAATTCTGTGAAATTTTTTGAAATATCTGTGAAACCTTATAGTTCCGGTAAAATCCTTTTATATATTCCGAAATTCTGAAAAATTCTTGATCCTAAAATATTTCAAACATTTCGAAATCCTTTCAAATTATTTTTCTGGGAATATTTGAAGATTCCTCAAAATATTTAAATCCTTTGAAATCCTACAAAACACCTCACTTCTCATGAATAAATTCTACAAAATCGGCTAAAATATTATAAACTCCCGTTGAATTTTATGATGATATTTCCTGAAATTCTGAAAAATTCTTTATCCTAAAATATTTCAAACGCTTTGAAATCCTTTCAAGTTATTTTTCCAGGAATGTTTGAAGATTCCTCAAAATATTTAAATCCTTCGGAATCCTACAAAACACCTCACTTCTCGTGGATAAATTCTGTAAAATCGACTAAAATATTTTAGAATTTTGTGGAATTTTATGATGATATTTCCTGGAATCCTGGAAAATTTAGTCAAATACATTGAGAGTTTTAAAATCATTTAAAATCATTGAAATGCTCGGAAATCTTATAAAATTCTGTGAAATCTTTTGAAATATCTGTGAAACCTTATAGTTTCTGTAAAATCCTTCCATATATTCCAAAATTATGGAAAATTTTTTATCCTAAAATATTTCAAACGCTTTGAAATCCTTTCAAATTGTTTTTCTAGGAATATTTGAAGATTCCTCAAAATATTTAAATCCTTTGAAATCCTGCAAAACACCTCACTTCTCATGAATAAATTCTTCAAAATCGGCTAAAATATTATAAAATACCGTCGTAGTTTTGATTTCAGTAGGGTTGGTCTTAGGAAATTTGTTGCTGGCGCGTTATTTTTTAGTATTTGACTTGAATTTAGATTTATTGGACCATTTTCTGTATGATTGCAAACATGTTTGGGGGTGGTTTCCCCCTATACATTTTTTTTATCAAATTTAGGAAATTTAATTTTTCATGCCTTATGGTGAGAAAACTCTTACAATTCGTTTCGTTAAAAAATATGGTGTTTTTTTTACATGAAACTATCATTCCTTAAAGCGATTTTCTGTAGATAAAAAAAGTGTCTCCTACTTTTTGATGCTTCACAACATATTTAAGTTTTATAAAAATCGAGGGCAAAATTCGAGGCAAAATCGTGAGTCAACTCTATTAAAATTTGTAGTAAGCTTGAAAGAGATATTAAAAACCGTTTTACTGTGTTTTGAATATATCCCAATACAGCTAATCTACTTGATTATTAATTATCAAAAATATTTTTAATTTTAGTCTTTTTGGAAAATATCATGAAGATAATTTTCAAATCTTGTTGAAATCCAAATAAAGTCACGATTAAAACTTACGGATCTGTTAAAAACGAAAATTGCAACTTATTGATGATGATTTAAATTGTTGAATTTTTGTCTTATCCAAAGAATAAATGGAGAAAGTATTGAAATATATTTGATATCTAGTGAAAGTTTTGATTGGAATTTCTTAGTTCGACAGAAAAATAGTTTTTTTTTTTTTTAATTTTTCAAATGTACGTATGTAAGATAAGGATTTGGCTGGGCGCCCTATGTGTCATGCATACATTACGTATAAGGCTTATTTTTTAATTTTTTTTTATATAACTAATATATCTTATAGCTAAACAAAATGAATATGAATTTTATATTTTCATAAAAAATAGTTAATTTTGTATAATCACGAAAGTGTTCTTGACATACGCGGAGCTTGTTTTCAAAGAAGTAATAAATTCCCAAGAACAGATAAACATCTCACGAAATTTTATTTCTATATAGACAATCTTGCGAGATTATTACTCTCGTAAATAAAAGTTCCACGTATATCTAAAGTTGCCGAAATTATGAAATTGAAAACAATTTTATCAAGTTTGTATTATAGTGTGAAAAAATTCGGCTAATTATATGAATATCTTATTTACGTTCAAGGCAATCAAGATTATGAAATCAGAAAACAAAACCAAGTACGAGTGGTGAAACATTTTTCAGATACATGTGTCTTTGCCTGTAGTATAATAATAATTTATTATCATTTTCCTGTTGCCAGATTAATATTTTTATTATTCAAACAAAATAATACGTCCTTTTTGGCTAATAATCAGTCTAATAAAAACCGAAAATTTCAACGAACTTTCTTCTTAATTTTGCAATATTCTGAATGCTATAACTTTTAGGATTTCGACTTTATCAAAATCATATTTTATTTGAACTTCAGAACACTTTTCAAAATAAAGGATTAGGCGAACAAGGTGCATTTGTAAAAAGTAGAGGAATGGCTTTTTCAGAATATATATTTGTTTTCGTGAAATTGGCCGGAACTAATTCTGAAAAGTATTAGGAAATATAAAATTAATGAATTTGTTTTTAATGTTGTTATTTTGTTGGATTCCATGCCACCTTATACGATAGAATTTGACAATTTCAGCTCTAAATTGTAGAAATTAAAAACCGTGCTAATATAAACATTTACATTACGATAATATAAAACGAATAAAATTAAACATTAGCTGACGTCAGTCGGCTCACAAATAGATACTTTGGAATGAGTATGATTCAGGCAAATAAGAATCTTCTCATTGTATGAACAAATAAATATTAACACTCGTTTCAAATTACACAAACTTTAATTTGCTTTTCTCATCTAGAATACCGCACACTCAATGTTGGCAAATAAATTGTCTGGAAACAAATAGAAAATGTTTCCAAATCATCGCGCTTCACTAGTATCCGATGAGAACTTTGGTATTTATTAATTATCAATAAATAAATATTTAGAATATGTAAAAATCAATTTTTTTCTATTATATAGTCTAAAAATAAATTTATTTTTCATCTTTATATCTAGTTGTCATTCTGATAATAGTACGTGATCATATACGACGAGAAACATTTCACTTTATACACATTTTGAAGACTATCTTTGTATCTCAGTTCCTTAATACCGTTTTGTTTTGAACAGATTTATGTTGAATTTTTCGTAACAATCTCTCGAAATTTTGATTCTTCTTTAAAATATCGAATTGGGATTTTTGAAAATATTGTTAGCAACTTTTTGCAACATACAACATAAGCGTCTATTTGCGTCGCCCCAGATATGGATTTCAAAATTTGGTAATTAATTCACCGCCCAAGAGTTACACTAAGCCATGTCCACTTTTTGAATATTTAGAATCATGATTATTTTTAGAATCAGAAGGTATTAACATTTGCTTCTAAATCAATTTTCTCCTGAAATTTACTCGCTTAGCTGTTATTGTTTAAAATTAAAATATTAACGTCAATTTGAAGTTTAGCATCATATTACTTTATGCCCATTTTTGCAATGTTATAAGTGAAAAAAATGCCAAATTCGTAGCGCAAAATATCGATAATCCAATTTTTCTTTCAGAGATAAAAATTTCCAAATTATGTATAAACTTATGATTAGCCATTATAATATTGCTTTGAAGTTGATAATTTGGAAATAGCTCATTCAATTCAAGATGTGCAATACAATAGAATAATGTAAGCTATCATTCAGTTGAACACTTTACTTTAAATTTTCAATATAAAAATATTTAAATTAGAAACATTTTATAGAATTAGCGTACCATCTCAGAAAAAATGAATTTTTGAATCTCATAATACGCTATGCCCAAATCCAATTTTCCACATCAGCTAAAGCACATTCATAATAATATTAAAATTTAAGTTATTATGTTTTGTATCACGGATTATTTTTGATTGATGAACTTATTTTGAGATTTAAAAATATTTCAATACAGTATAATATGGTTAAACTTTGAATCTCATTTACCCAGTTTCACAGTTGAGGGACACGGCGTAGTATAACATTGGACCGACGAATTATAAACAAACCAAGCATCCAATTAAAAAACCAGAAGCACTTTTAGATTCGTCTCCAAAATATCTATATTCAACTTTTTTCGAAACCATTTTTCACACAATTACGTTATTTTTAATGCTCTGCACTTGTTGTAAACAAACTAAGCGTATAATCGAAATGCTTAGTTTGTAATGTTATATCCTTTCATTACCCAACTGTATTTTGATACTGACCAAATAGTAGCTAATTCCTCAGCATGACACTAAAATGAGGTAAACCATGGAAAAGATTTCAGAATCCTAAGGAGGAAATGATAATTTCTGAACTAGGGTTGTGCAATCTTCGTCCACGTTTGTCCCATTGTATTTTTAGCATTCAACCTTAATAGTTATTCTAAATTCTTGAGAAAATATTGTTTCAAATACAATATTGGAAGTATTGAGAACTGCTTCTTCAAATTTGCATGGTCCAGAAAATTGGAACAATGATTTCCAGAAAAAGATTATTTACCAGATGTGTAGAAGTCGATATTCAGATAAACATTATACCAATTCTGGATCCTCCTAGGCATTTCTAACATAAATAATATCAAAGTCAGCTCTAGGGTTTATTTCGAAGATCAATTTAAAGTAAATTTTCAAGTAGAAAAACAAATATCAAACGAAATATGTATCTAAACAACATTGTTATCGGCTCGTTAGAGAGAAGTATATAACAAAAGGAAAAAAGAGGGAGAGAATTGGGAAAGAGACAAGCAAGCTATCCTCGCTCTCTTTCCCTTTCTCTTTCTCCGTCTTTTTCATACTACTTTTGTGACCAACATTTTTCGAGACCACTTTAAATCTCCTCATCAGGGTATAATTTTATGGGATACTACGAACACATATTTCTATCGTATGCTTAATATGAGTAACGCATGTACATATGAGACATATGATTCTTATCGTACTGTTATTTACATCATTTTTGATTTTTCGATGAATTTTTAACTTTTAATTTTCGGTATGAGTGTCAATCCCTAATATTCCGGAAATCTTTGATGCACTTCAATACTTTTTTTAACAGCCAATGAACAGAACATTTAAATACAATAATTTCAAATGTTTCCCATTAAAATTTGATAAAACTATCAAAGGCTTTGTTATATCTCGAAAATTCTCTTTTCAAATTGATTGCATCAAGGCCCTCTCTCTTTTATGTATAAAATTTCCATAAATTCACTTTTTCTTTGGTTTCTTTCATTACATAGGACTCTTACACCATCCCAATTGAACTCATGGCCATGTGTGATTCTATGTTTCGAAAGCACGCTATGATATTTCTGATTTCTATGAAAATTATTTTGATATTCATCTCTCCTTATTCTTACTAGTCTCATTGTTTGGCATATATATACTGCCTTGCAATTCCTACATTTTATTTCATACACTACATTTTTTTTGTAATTTTCTCGCGTACGTCTTTTCCCAATTTATCTCTTCTCTTAATTTTGAAAAGGATAGTTTTCTGTACCAATCCGCTTTAATTCTACCATCGTCTGTTTTAATCAGATCAAATCTAAAAAATTCAGCTTATTTTCTTCTTCTCATTCTAAAGTGAATTGTAATCTAGGATGTATACTATTACAGGCATCTGATAATATATTGATTTTACTTGCTTCTACACAAAGAACAGAATCATCAACATATCTCGCATAGAAAAGGCACTGAAATCCTACTTTTTCTAATTTGTCGTTAACTAAATTTTCCATTTTGTTGAAAACTGTATTTTCTAAATCTTGCATTACTATTTCTGCCAAAATAGGTGAGAGAACAGATCCTATTGGTGTTCCTAATTTTTGTTTATGAAATTTGCCATCAAATAGAAAACAAATCGATTGCTTCAATGAACTTTTTAAATGGAATTGTAAAGTGTTGCTTCATGCATTTCCATCTTTTTTCAATCGATTCTTTTACTTTATCTGAAGGAATGTTTGAGAACATAGCAATTACATCAGAAGAAGCAGGATGTAATCATGCGAATCATAACTCCTTTAATGAGTTCAAGAAACACTGTACTATTTTTGACTGCGTTTTTTGAAATTGTAATTAATTTTTTGATGATGCTACTAAGTAATTCTTCTAATATTCTTGTCGGAGAACCTATTGTTGATATTACATGCCTTGATGGATAATCAACTTTTTGTGCTTTAATCAGACCATGAGATAAGGAGAGAACTGAATTTACAGTATCTATATGACTCTTATTTGTGTTCCCAAGATATCTATTCAATCTAAATTTATTCAAAATCTTAAAAATAAATTTTTGTCATTTTTTGAGAGCGCTGTTTTCAATTATTTCAAAACTATTTCTGTCTTCAAGAATTGTTACCATTTATTTGTTATATTCGCTTTTCAAAATTGCTATTAAAATATTACCTTTATCTACACATGTTATCAGATCAGGATTTCCCTTTAAAAATTCATTCGTTAGCTTATAGCCTTCATTTAATTCTTCGTCCATAATTGAGAATAATTTCTTATTTGCAATAAAATCTTTAGATAATCCTGATAGTTTGGATCTGAATTTTGTGAATATTTATCTCTACATCTATTACAACATCTAATAATGGCACAAACTTTTTTTCCAAAAATTTTTTACTGAAGGACAGTCCTGTTGAAAAGATCAAATCTTTCTATGCGTTAAGTACAAAACTAAATCAAATTGAATCCCAGAAAACCTTTCTCACAAAATGCATAAATCATGGAATTTTCCCAAAAAAAATTTGATTTACAAAACGGATTAAAATTTAAATTTACGAAGATCAAAAATAGAGAAAAATGTCAAGAAACCACAAATAAGTTCCGAATATCAATTTTTAATTTGGTTGTTAGTGACTGCCACACAAGAATTAATAATTTGAATGGAAAAATTGAATTTACTCTTGACAAATTAAATGAATAGGTACCCCCTTATGTCATTGAAGAGTTTATTATTAAAGATAATGAATTACACCAGAGAATTACTCAAAATAATAAAAAAACTAGACAGAAGTTCATGAATTCAATTCAAAATCAAGGTGATATTCAAAAATTAAATATAAATATTCATCATGCGCTTTCACGTGAAAAGTCGGACCCATGGTTTCTGAATCTTTCGAGAATTGATATACCTTTTCAAGTGACCAACATTTTGAGATTATGAGAAGGTTTCAGTAACAATTTTGGAAAAGATGTAGATATAGATATTCACAAAATTGCAAGTAATGAATTACAAGAATTTAGATCCAAACTATCGAGATTATCTAACGATTTTATTGCAAATAACAAATTATTCTCATTTATAGACAAAGAATTGAATGAAGGCTATGAGTTAATGAATGAATTTTTAAAGGAAAATCATGATCTCCTGATAACATGTGCAGATGAGGGTAATATTACAATAGCAATTTTGAAAAGCGAATATAACAAATAAATGATGACAATTCTTTAGGACAGAAAATGTTTTGAAATAACTAAAAAATTACAAAAATCTACTTCTAAGATTTGAAATAAATTTAAATTTAATGGATCTCTTGGGAAGACAAATAAAAGTGATACAGATACTGTAAATTCAGTTCTCTCCTTATCTTATGGTCTGATTAGAGCACACAAAGTTAATTATCCATCAAGATATGTAATATCAACAATAGGTTCCCCGACAAGAGAATTAGAAGAATTACTTAGTAACATAATTAAAAAATCAACGACAATTAAAAAGAACTGGTACAGAAAACCATCATTTTCAGGACGAACTTTGAGCTTTCTTTCAAATCACAAAAGACAAATTGAAATTTCGATTATTAAAAATATGGTTGATAGGACTATAAAATTATAGCATCAAAGTTTCCATTGAAAAAAATATTAAATTATGCAAACAGATCTTTCTTCTGAACCATTATGCACCCACGTTCACTGAAAAACATATAAAAAACAGAATTTATCAGATAAATCAGAAAGTAAACATTTTAATTAACACAGAGACAATTGAATTTGATAAATATAACACGGTTGTTTTACCTTATTTGGATATAATTTCAAGGTCCTTGAGATCTTTACTAGGAAAAATGGGTTTACGTACCATTTATAGAATTCCATTCAAACGTAACAGAACCACTAAGAATAAGGAGAGATGAATATCAAAATAATTTTCATAGAAATCAGAAATATCATAGCGTGCTGTCGAAACATAGAATCACACATGACCATGAGTTCGATTGGGACCGTGTTTGAAAAGACACCTTTCGAGATATAACAAAGCCCTTGATAGTTTTATCGAATTTTTATAGAAAACATTTTAAATTATTGTATTTTAATGTTTCGTTCACTGACAATTAAAACTAGTATTAAAGTGCATAAAATATTGAAGAAATATTTGGGATTGACACTTATACCGAAAATTAAAAGTTAAAAATTCATCCAAAAATAAAAAATGAAAAATAATGTAAATAACAGTACGATACGAAACTTCAGTCTCATATATGCATACGTTACTAATATTAAGCATAAGATAGAAATATGTGTTCGTAGTATCCTATAAAATTATACCCTGATGAGGAGATCTAATGTGGTCTCGAAAGCGGATCTAATATGGATCCAATATTATATGGAGTATAATGTTAAAATAGCAAAACTGCCAATGCCGGATCTAATATTTGGCTGTAATAAAGAAACTTTTTCGGAATTCGATGAAACTTTATACAAGAAGTTTTTAAAGATCGTTGAATATAAAATTTTTTAAAGAATATTCTCGAGAATCTGTCGTTTCGTAAATTGAACCATTATTAATTGTTTGCCAGGTGAAAAAATGTATTAAAAATGAAAATACTTACTCGATCAGCGCGTCGGGATCGACGATGTTTATTAGCAGCGACAGCAGTAGTGCAGTAGTTTCATGCAATGCCGAAAAAGTTTCTTTATTACCGCCGTCATATTTGAGCCGCCATTGTTAATTTTGCTATTTTAATATTATACTTGAAATCAGCAACCGCAGAAACCCCGTTCTACCAAGTATTATACCAATGAGAACAACATTTTGATAATGAGTGCCATATTGGATCCGTTACTTTAAATTTGTAGTTTTAGATGTTAGATTCGAAATCAACTACCCCAAAAACTCCCATATACCAAGTTACAGACAAATATATGAAAATTTCACAATTTTGGGCCGCCATGTAAGATCCGCCATATTGGATCCGACATTTTGAATTTGTAATTTTTGACGTTAAATTCGAAATCCAAGACCCCAAAGACTCCCTTATACCAAGTTTCAGATGAATATATGAAGTTTGGCAATTTTAGTCCACCATTTTGAATTTGTAATTTTTGATGTCCAAATCGAAATCAGCAACCCACCCCAAAAAAAAACCCTATACCAAGTTTCAGACATATATAAAGATTTTGCAATTTTGTCCACCAAATTGGATTCTCCATTTTGAATTTGTAATTTTTTGCATTAAATTCGAAATTAACTACCCCAAAAACCCTTGTATTCCAAGTTTTAAACAAATTCGTCGTAAAATCGAATTTTCAATATTTATAAGTTTAATAATCTAGATATGGGGTAATAATGATAATTTTTGTATTTTTTTATCGTCGTATTTAAAATTAAAAATTTATATTATTAATTATACTAAACATTAAATAAAAAAAAAATGAAAAAATCGAGGTCCGATCCGAGAGGTCCTACTGTAATTTATATTAAGCATAAGATAGAAATATTTACTATTAGTTTCCTATTAAAAATTTCCCTGATGAGGAAACCAAAACTGGTTTCGAAACATGTTGGTCCTAAGTAGTATAAAAAAGATGGAGAAAGAATAAGGAAGAAAGATTGAGGTGGTTTGGTTGTCTCTTTCTCTTTGCTCTTTTTATCCTTTTTTATATAAAACTGTCTCTAACACTAGAACGACCGAAGTTGACCGTACCACCTGAACTACCGTGTTGGTCAAAATGACCCATATGGGATCGTCGTTGTTATCATGGTTTCAACAGTGTGTGATTTATTTCTACTGATGTGGATTAATGTTTTCATTATGTGAAAAAGTGACAATGTCATATTTTCCACACAAAAGAGCGATTTTCATGTTTTCCAATGTAATGAAACCCATTCAAAGTGCAGCGGTACTTGACATCACACATAAGCCAGTACTTGATGCCATATTTGTCTGGCTTACTAGGAATAAACTGAAGAAATAGGCAACAGAATTTGCAGGCATACAGCTGTTCATCTGCGGTCATATGCTGATAAGGCTTGAAACATGCACCAGAGTTCTCCATAAATTTATTCCAAATCTCCGAATCTAAACAAAATTTTTCAGAAATTTTTCTTTGAGCTCTTGTGACAGGATTGGCGCACAGTTATTTCCTGAAGATTACAATTCCGCAACAACTTGACACGTGCGCTTCATATCCGAAGGAAATGCTTAATTTAATGACTAAACTTTTTTATTCGCAACTCTGATTGAGCGACACGGGAAAAAATTAGGGATGTACTTGAGCTCTCCAAATTCAGACTAATTACTTATTCAATGATTCTCAGACAAAATAAGGGTAGAAGAGTCATAGACTATCTTCAAAATCTATATGAAGATTGCGGCACTTGGTATCTGGCGAATATTTGAGTGTATATGTGGTTTATTTTGCGCGAAGATAAAAAACCCGATTCGGTCTGTGTCCAATAGTTCAGAAATAGCAACAACGAGAAGAAGAAAATGGGCCAAAATGGCCCACTTTGTCTTTATAGTGCTAATTAGCCGATTATAATGTTGTTTAGAAACATACTTCCTCAACTTAAAGTCTGTTTGTACAATTATCATACACGAATTGAAATTTCTGAGTGTATGTAGAAAAAAAAACTGATTTTAGGAAGCATAATTCTTTTTAAACCTTTTTGTAAAATTTTGTTTTATAATTTGAATTTTTTAAGGTTATGTTTCTAAATTTCCTATCAAATTTTTTTAATAAAGACACTAAGCAATAGATCTTGCTACCGATCTCTAAAGTTCGGTTCTCATTGCCGTTCTTCAATTTTCGGTTCATGATCAACTCTAAAAATACCTATTTAATTTTATATTACATATTTTTTTAATTTAGATGCGCTCGAAATAATCTCCTGCTTTTAAAAAAAAATCCTTGACATTTCGTGGTTTTCCAGCTTTTCAGGCGAGTAGACACCCTGTCTGACATTATAATTTTTTCCTGTAATTTTAATTGAAATTTTCGAGAGACATAAACTAATTGGCGAAACTGAATAACTATTTTTTATATGCTAATTTGGACTTTATCATCAGCTGGCTTAGTTTTTATCTATATATTAAATAATAAAAATTTTAATTAAAATTAACAATGCTTTATTTTAAAGTATTGCCTGGTGTTCTTTATTAAAACGAATTCAATACTTAATTCTCATTTTATAGTTACCTGTGTTTGTGAAAAATGATTAAAATCATGGCCGAATTAGATGCTACCATAATCATAACTTCAGAAACATTAAGGGCCCAATCTTGTGCTGTCACATTATCCAAAAATACATCAGGAAGAGGATCATAAATGTTGCGATCTGGCACTCGTTCATGAACCATGGCTAGAGATGCAGTCGTACAGATAAAGTTTACAACCATAAACAGGAAAGCTGCAATGTTGAAGAATATATTTAGTTTTTAAAGTAATTTTGATGTTAATATTGACGATTACTGGTCATTTTTTAGAGAAAAGGGACAAAATCTATCTCGGACCAGATCAGCGTCAATTACGCAATCAACGGCGAATCACCCTTATATAAGTACAAACCTCTAGCTGAATCAAACCTAGTACAAAAATTTGCTCCCTTCAAGGAAACAACCCCCTGTGTTAAACCATCCCCTTGCACACAATTCGCCTCTAGTGAGAATTTGAATCACCGAAATTTAAAAATTTTAAATAATGCATGTTTTTGAAAGTTGAAGAGGTCTTAAAGGAACTGCTCACCCTGAAACTGCCTAAAGTGCCTAAATGCGCTTGCACTGTAGATTTTTTTCTTTTTATATCTATAATGACTTAAAACTACTAATAAAATGTTTGCAGAAAGCTAAAAAGGCATCAGGAACGGATTCATGAAGTTGCATGAGAAAATTTCAGAAAATGATGATCTTGAGATTTATAATGATATTAATTCTATGTAGGTATACAGTAGAAATCCGATAAGTTTCTCATTTCGGAGCTATAGGGGCGGAAAATTGCAGGAATTTCGGGCTTATCGGATGCCCCCTCTAGTAGCACGATATAAGGTGCGCGCATGCGTAAGAATGATGCAAAATCATAAGCAAAATAGTACACGTAATGGGAGAACTTCAATTAGTGTGCGTGCCGTGCATGCGATGACGTTTTGAGGGGAGTGTACACTTATCGGACGGCGGCTTATCGGACTTGTACTGTACTACTGATATCTCCATATAGCGCTAGGTGAACATTGTATGGAATTTCTTTATGATACTTTTTCAGTTGACTTTTTACACTTGATAAATTATAAAAAATTTCAGGTGTAAATTTTTATTGGGCAATCGACAGAAAGCGCTTTATGAACAATTGAAGACGTATGGGAACAAATCCTATATTGTCAACTATTATCAGATAATATATTCACTTTTTATCAAATGTAAACTCCACAAATCACGTTCAAAGATTATTGTTTGCACATTTGTCAATGAACAATAAGAAGTTAAAATGACATAATACTACATAAAAAAAATTGAGGGTTTCTAAATTCTCAAAATATATTTACTTTATTGAAATTCGGACCCTTGGTTATTTACCAATTTTTGTGTTTCCTGGCCCGCTGTGCCCAGTGAAGGCTGCCAACTCTTCAGTGATCCATGACGATCACCACTTGAAGCCACTTGAAGTCCACAGGAAACGTTGGCGAAACAATGCCATGCTTTCATTTCAATCGGCCACCAAATAGACACCATCAATTCAGGCAAATCTCGTTGAATTATTTAAAAAATTTTTTAAATCACTCATTACATTTATTAGACCGATTAAAAAGGACCCCCACACTTTACATTAAAATCCGGCCCCGGTAAAATAGGCTGAAATTGCAATATAACATAGTTCAAAGCCCCTTGATCAGAATATTCCAATAACCACCAGTGAAAAAAATTAAAAATTTCCGAGATTGGTAGAATTGAACGTGAAGAATATGACCACAAGCGAATCTAATGTCCTGCTCGAAACTTGAAGATCACGTGCTGATTTTTCAATAAAATGTGATCAGCACAATCACTGACAACACTCGCAAGAGGTTGGGTGTAATAACAATTGCACAATTATTTGCGAATTTTTTATTATATGCTGTTGGCCCTCCAGAAGTTTTTAATCGTTTCTACACACCTAAGGAATTGCTCAGATTGCATTTTTTCTTGTACCTATCGATATCTAGGCAGCTTCCGATATTTCATTGCATAATTACTTGCTAATGCTTTATTGAACGTGATTACCAGTGGTTATTTCTTGTCTAATCATTTAGTGCTAACTTCCGCTTTTTCCAGTTTTTCACCATTTGTGAACGTCTGTAAGGAATGGCAGAGATTTCATTTATTTTTATTCTTTAATACAGACAATTTCAAATTAGATAAGTGCGTACGTCGCACATATTAAAAATATTTGTAAATGAAAAATATCATCTGTACACATATATAATTAATTGCTTAGATTTTATTTGCTCTTGCTCCTCAATAGACATTCCGATATTTTATTAATAACATACTAATGCTTTTTCGAACAATACCGGCAGTAGTGATTTAGTATTTGACCATTAGATGATGTGAACTTTCGCATAATACATGTGCATAATAGTTACTGAATTAAAACTAACATGGCCGGACGAAGTAGAATACATTGTTATGTATGTGATCTTGGATTGTAATACTTTCCGCCGAGTGCAGGCCTAATATTTTTATTACAAAATATATCTACGTCCCTGAATCAGTTCGCTCTTGTTTTCAGCATTCATACACTAATTTCTTTATACCGCATATTTTATTGGACGATTTACGATTCATAAACAGGCCTTATCGTTTATTCGGCACAGAACTACAGAATTTCTTGCAGAGTTTACGTCAATCAGCCAGAATTGAGGAGCCTGATTTTAACAATGAAGAAAGCTTTTCAGAAGATGAATTCAGAGCCATAAGTCCAATAACACATGACCAGTTTAGAGAGCTGTACGCAAATTGTGACCCTGTGCCTGAACCTGGTGTTAAAGTTCAATGTGTAAGGAAGAATGATCTCTTAACATTTTTATGTAAAATGCTTCAAAACTTATCCGATGATTTTTTAAAAGTCATTTTTCGACTTAGTAGTTTAGTTACAAGAGAGCAATACATAGAAAGACATTTGACGGATTTTGCAAATAGGCTCTATAATCCTAATCCTAATGATCCTGTTGCAACTGCATACATCTATGGAACGTGTGTATGTGTGTGTATATAGTTAAAAGTTTGTCATAAGGACAACCGCGGGATATCAGCTGTAACCACGTCTCACGACCGCAAGTGTCTTAGCATTTCGTTGACACGCAGGGATGCATTTCAGGCTATTAACCAGTGACAGCTTGGCAACTGCAAGAGCGCCGATGATCAGGGCGACTAGATTAAGAGAATATTCCGGGTATAGCCATCGCAACTCCCTTATAAAGTCTTTATACCTCTCTTCCTTTTCATTCCATTTAACTGTTATCTTGTCGGCTGGTGCCGAAAATTCGATAAGGAATATGGTTTTTTTCTCGAAGTCAAGGAGAACAATGTCAGGCCTCGAGTGCGCGACAGAAACAATTGTAGAGAACATGAAGTTCCAGTATATGTGGCACTTGTCATTTTAGACAATTAACTCTTTTTCCCTAGGAGCGTCTGGCGGAGTGATGTTATGGCTAATGTCGTAAGAGTGACAGAGATAGTAATAAAAGAACTGTTAGTGCCGCATTGTACCTTTGGATATACGTCGTTCCCGCATGAATTGGACAACTAGATAGTATGTGTCCTAGGTGCTCGGAGTGTGCATGACACGCTCTGCAGCTATCCTCGGGAATGTATTGGCTTAAAATGTGACTTTTGTATGCTCAAAATACATACAGTACTACCGGAACGGCAAGCATGTTCGTTGCAGATAGTTTGTTCCTCGCTGACAGTTCGGAGGACCAAATCTGTCGGATAAGACAAGATAAGAACTCTTTGACAATATTTAGAGCTAGATTTAGTTGCTCTTTATTTTTAGCATAAATCATGAGATCATCCATGTAAAATACATGAGTGAACTTATGCTTCCGATTTCCAGTTTTTCCGCAGAAGTAACCTTGGGAATAGCGAAGTGTGAGAGATAGTGGCAATAATGTGAGGCAAAAGAGGAGAGGGCTCAAGGTGTCACCGTGAAAGGCACCTCTCTGAAAGCTGACGTTAGTTTTCACACGATGTTTTCCAGATGAGATAGTAATTCTGGTCTTCCAAAGCGGCATAAATCTCTCTATTCACCTCAGGATGTGTGGATGAAGCTTTAAACTTTCCAACAGACACATGATAAGTATGGAAGGTTGAATCGAAAACTTTCCGGTAGTCCGTCCAGGCCATTGATAGGTAGCGCTGGTAGGATGCTGCGTCTTTGCAGACACAATCTATCGATGAGGAGGTTCTCCCCACATCCTGCTACGCCTTTCTTTGAGCCGTGTTGTTCATACATCTCTCGTCACACAGGTCCGATTGTCTGAACAATCCTATCATTTAAGATAGCTGTAAATATCTTATACATCGTGTTCAGACAAGTTACTGGCCTGTAATTCTTTGGATCAGACAAGTTGCCCATCCTCGGGAGGAATACTGTGCGTCCTTCCACCTACCATAACGGAACAGGCTCTTCCGACTTTAGATATGAGGTGAATATGCGGGCCAGAGGCTAATGGGTTGAAGGAAACTTCTTCCGCCAGAAGGTCTTGATACCATCTGGTCCCGGAGCTAGTCCAGGCGCCCTGACGAATTTGGGGAAATAAATGCTACCTGAAATTTTAATTCGGATTCTTGTAGTTCTAGCATGTAAAACAAACGCCTATATATTTGCGACCACGGCGTCGGAAGCACTGTGTGTGTAAACAATGGTCAAAGATTACAAAAACAGGTTTTTTGTTTATTGCAACTAACCTATATGTCTGTCAGGGAAAAAGTGTAGTTGAAGAATGTAGGAATTACAAAAAATCTACAAAATGACGTATCGTACACTAAGATTTGTTCATTTGTTTACTTGGAAAAAAATTAAAACCGCCCGAAAGTGCCTTTTTTGAAATATGCAATTATTATTGCAATAATTAATTTACAAGTTTCAAACTTTCAGAAAATATGTCCCTTATCATCCTTAAGAAGTGCGCCAAACTTTAGCACAAAATAATAATTAGTTTTTATAACAACTCATTTGATATTAAAAAATGGACTATTTTCAACGGAATTTCTACAGACTTGGCCGATAGGATCTCAACAAAAGGTGGGTTATTGTCCTCTACGGGAGTTGTGCTATCGAGTACACTTTGAGGCAAAACGATTTTTCATTATTAAAATGCACAAAAATGGGTACAAAAAGAGGGTATGTTTTTTCGTCATTGATGTAAATAAATGAAATTGTATGGAAATAATATCTGCAGCACTTTTTTCCTCATAATACACTAGAACTCCAAAGATACGAGCTCCAAAGATACAAGCACTCCACAGATACGAGCGTCCCGACTCCAAAGGAGCGAGCGGAATTTTTCCCCACCCTAGTCGAGAGTGGCTGCTTTGAATTCGACGTTTGTTAATTGCGAATTGCATACGCGCGCATCCGCGCAGTAGGCCTGTATGCGTTCTCACGCATTACCCCCGAAATCTAAACGTCGCAGGAGTGGGAGCCCCTTTCATGCTCGCATCTTTGGAGTTCCCGATTCCCGAGATTCTCGTATCTTTGGAGTTCGAGTGTAACTTTATTTTTTCAGATTAAAAAAAAGAAACATAAATTGTGTTTGGTTTGTAGACAACATTTTGAACATTTTGTAACATTTTTTCCAGGGTAATTTATTATATGTATTTCTTGTAAACAATACGGTACATTTTAAACTCAATGCAGTAAACAATACATTGTTGGTAAAATGTAATAAGATAAATAAAATGACTGTGCATTGCTGACTCAAGATATGATTTTTTTTTTTATATTTCTCACCAAATTTGTAATAAGCTGCAGTTTCCCCCACTCCGCCGCCACAGACCACGTCGATCCTTCTCCCATAATCAGTCACTATAAGGTCAAGAACCCAGTAGCCGGACACATATTAAAACTTAAGAAATATAAGTACTCTTTCCTGGAAAATTTTTAATAAATTGATAAAGCTTTTTATTGTAATACAAAGGCTGAGCACTTTTGACTTGATTTAAAAACACATAATGTTTAAAAAACATTTACATATCTAAAAAAAAACAGAGTATAAGAAATACTTCAAACAGAATAAATTAATATTCGTACAAATCTCAGATATGAGAAAATAATAATTTCAGTTTTATTCTTAAATAAAAAAAAAGTTTGATTCACTTACTCAACAAGCAATAAAACTTTAGGGGTTAACTTGACATCGAAAAGAATTATTACTGCTACATAGACTTTGGCAGCACTACTTAATAAAACATTACATAATTTAGAGTTTGTTTTATTTAATTGTACTTTTCACGATGTTGTGGGATTAATAACATTGTACTTTTTCACTTAAAATCTATGCAAGGCAGTCACGTACCGCTAAAGGCTTACATGTGTACGCGAGTCAGAGTAAAGGCAGCTATTTTCGGACATAGCGCCAGGTTGTCCCACTACTACGTACTATTCACAAAATTGAGTGGTAATTTAGGACACGTAATTATAAACTTGAAAAACATTATTTTTACCAGACTAACTTCTAATTCTATTGAAAAATATTCCAATTATCGTTAGAAATACTATTTATAACATTTTAGTGTCGAATTTGTTTTATTCAACGTTAGCTAAGTCAGTACTGATGTTAAGAATTCACACCAGATCTGGAGAAAAAAGGTTATAGGCTTGCTGTTCTTGAAAGATGATTCAGGATTTTTTTTTGAATTACTAATATTCTGGATTTCTAAATACTTAATACTATTAAGTAGTCAAGAATTTCAAGAATAATTGATCATTTTTATTTTTACTCTTCATGAAAATTTATGACAAATAATCATTAGTAACGTTGCATGTCCGAGTATTGGTCTTAGTTTCAACTGTATCCAGCTACTGGGTTCTTTACCTTAATCCATAACCAAATAACAATGCATTGCCTTGGAAATTTAATAACAAATAGTACAGCAATTTATTAGTGAAAAATTGTTTTTCCGCTAAGTCGCCAAATCTGTAGAAATTCCGTTCAAAAATACAGTAAAAACTCGCCTTTTTCCTGACCTTGAAACGAAACGATTCTTTTATTTCTGAGCTAGAGGGGGCCCCACCCTTACCGCGAGTGGGCAGGTTATTTTTATCGACGTCGTTCATTGGCTGCCCCGTTCTTGTATCGATGAGCCGCCAGTTCGCTACTTTTTTAGCCAAACAGCGCGGGTGATTTGCAATCAATAATAAATACTATAAATAATAATACAAATAAATACACCCGACATTCCTAGAACTGCTGACCCACGCAGTTTCTCAGCTCAAGGGTGAGAGACGGTTGCGACTCTCGCCTCGGAAGGGTTGCCGTGTGCGAGTACTAAGTCGAATATATTGCGCAATGTTATGGAAACGGTCAGGCAGCCCTGACTGTTTGTTTACCTTTGAAGAAATCAAGAAACATTTGATAAATTTTCGGAAATGTTTTCAAGATTTTAAATGTTTCTAATCTATTTATAACGTTCGAAATTTCAAAAATATTTCTAAGTGACCCGAATTTTTCTTAAAATTTTGAAAAATCATTGCAAATATAAAAAAAATTGCCTCATAATCTTCTAAATTTTCCCATGAATTTTAAGAAAATTTGTTTATTCTCTTGAAACCCTTTGAAATTTTTTTAAAGGTCCTAAGGTTCATTTTTCAAAACCTGTAAAAACCTAAATTTCTCGAAATCTTTTAAAGTTTAAAATTCTTTTTGAATCTCTTCAATTTTAATCAAGTTGTCTTGAATTTACTCGATTTATTTTTTATTTTTTAATCTTACGAAATTCCAATGTTTTGCATTAAAATATTCTACACTCTTTCGAAATTTAAGGATATCGTTTGATATGTTTAAAAACCTTTTTTTTAATTTTCTCTTTAAGATCATTTCTCAAAATAAAAAATGAGTGAAAAGTTAATACTAATGTTAAAAAAATCTTTGCTTAATCTTGTCAGATCTTCTAAACCTAAAACATAGGAACCTAAGATTTTGTTTTTCATTTTCGTGAAATCTTAAAAATTCTTGGAAAATCTTTACAAGTTTGAAGTATTTTTGAAGCGTTTCAAAACTTTTGAATATCTCTTAATCTAACTTACATTTTTTTCCTTCTCTTGACGCCCTGCAAAATTGAGTTTACTTAACTGTTTTTTAAATCCTAAAAAATTGTCTTAAGATCTTCCATACTTTTTTCCACACATTTTGAAATCTTCAAAACTTAAAATTATTCTTTTAAAATTAAACCTAAACCATTAAAAATTTTCCCAGATATCTAAAAAGGAAATTTAATCTCAAAATCTTTCAAAATTATTAAAAAGCTTCTAAATTTTTTATCGAATTCTTCAAAAGAAGTTTTTCCCATAATTTAATTTTTCTTATCTCTTTGGAAATGTGAAAAAATTTTGAAATTATAATGTGGTAGCGAAATGTTAAGAACACAATTATTTAGAAATTTTGATATACAAAGTCAATGGCGCAGAAAATTCATAAATGAAAAATGTTACGTAATCGGGTCAAAATATCCGCCCCCTACACACCAGACCGTAACGAAACAACCCCCCCCCCCTCCTACCCTCGCCCATTTCTAATGTTACGTAAAATGTGAACGCTCCCTAATGTGATATGTGACAGTTTTGAAAAAATTTGGCAGCACAGTTGCCAAACTTGGAAGGCAGATCTTTAAAGCGAATGAATTTGTTTACACTTTAAGAATGTTTGTTCGTGATGGCATATTCTAATTATACGAATCATTCTAGGTAAAACTGGTAAGGAAAACAAGAAGAAAAAGTACGTCAGTCCATCTATAAAAGAGAAGTGTCGCTTAGTACAAGACGTTGAAGAGGGTATGCGCAAAGTTGATGCTGCAAAGAAATACAACATAGATGCAAGAGCAGTAGATTACATAGTGAAAAAAAAAGACAAGAACTTGGATACAAATGTAAAAAAAAATTTTTTTAAAAAGAAGTAGAGTAGACAAAGGGCAACATCATGTAATGGAATTCGCACTCGTTGAGTGGATAAAACAGAAGAGGAGCCAGGGTATTGCGATAAATGGACCTTGTATCTGAGAGAAGGTTTTAATGATGAACGAAGAACTTCTAAAAATGGAGAAAGCGGCGCACGAAAAGAAAAAAGCTGAGCAAAAAGAAATGGAATCAACAGAGTTTGATAAGGAAAATCAGGAAGAAAATGATCAAAGCTTAAAATTGAATAGACATGAGAAACAATTTTTAGCCAGCGTGGGCTGGTTAGCAAAGTTCAAAGCCAGACATGGGATGTAAGAAATAAGACTGGCTGAAGAAAAATTATCTGCAGAAACTGAATCAGCTAACAACGCCCAGTCTGAAATTAGACAATTTCTTGTCGACAATGGATACTCCTGGGACAACGTGTATAATGCGGACGAGACTGGAATTCACAAATCACTGCCAGGCAAAACGCTTGCATTTGCAGAGGAAAAATGCGCGTCTGGGTTCAAAGAAAATAAAGAGTTACGATCATGAATTGCGCCAAAGCTACCGAATCACACAAAATTCCGCTTCTCATGATAGGAAAGTCTGCCAAGCCGAGATGTTTTCGAAATTTTGAAATGCCAATGAACTACGCTGGCCAAAATAGAGCTTGGATGACCGGTAAGAACATAATGAAGCCTTGTAAGTTTTGAAAACGTTCACGTATTTTACTGCTGTTTTTTTTTCAGGCATTTATAAAAAGTCAATTGCTTTTTGTCTCTAGGAGAACTTGTTGTCGAATGATACAAAAACGTTTTCATAAAGGCTGTGAAAGCAAGAAAACCGGATGAAAACACGAAGTTTTTGTTAATATTAGACAACGCGCCCTGCCATTCATCGGAAGAAGAGTTAAACAAAATCGATCCTCAATTCAGGGTATGATATCCCCCCCCCCCCAACCCAAACGTGACCTCTTTGGTTCAGCCGATGGATCAGGGCATTATTGAAAGTGCTTCTTTTTGTTTGTTTCCAGGGGCATGTCGAATGGGAGGGGGGGGGGGGACAAATGGTCGTGCCGAGTCGGCATTTTCGGGTAATTCGACTATAAAGTCGGCTACTCGGTAAAAAATGGTAACTATAGCTGTAACTAGTCAGCTTTATGATAATATTATTATCATGGATCACGTTTAAAAATGTTTTTGGAAAATTTTCAGAAAAAGTTTCAAGAAGAAGTTTTCTAAGAGATATTTTTTAAAAGAATTTCATCAAAGTTTTTTAATCGCTTTTGCAGGACTCAGATTTTAAGTAAAAATATATTGCATTTTCAACAAATTAGTTGAATTTTCAACCAAAAGAGATGAATTTTTAACAAAAAGTTGAATTTTCAAGTCAAAAAGACGAATTACTGAAAAGACAGTTAAATGATCAACATGGAAAGTTGAATTTTCAACATAAAAGATCATTTTCAACAAAAAAGATTCATTTTCAACCAATTAGTTGCATTTACAACCAAATAGTTAAACTTTCAATAAAAAGCGACGAATTTTCAACAAAATAGTTGAATTTTTAACCACAAAAGTGAATTTTCAAGCAAAAAAACAAGTATTAATACTTGTCTTCTATTAACTTTTTCGTTGAAAAATTAACTTTCTTCTAAAATTTTAGAAGAAAGTTAATTTTGCAAGAAAAAAGTTAATTTTTAACAAAGAAAGATCAATTTTCAACCAGAAAAGATTAATTTTCCACCATAACAAATTAATTTTTAACCAAAATAGTTGAATTTGCAACCAATTAGTTGATCTTTCAATCAAAAACGACAATTTTTCAATAAAATAGTTGAATTTTTAACTATACAGTTGAATTTTCAAGCAAAAGGATGAATATTTTATATGAAAGTTGAATTTTCAATAAAAAAGTTAATTTTCAACCAAGAATTATGAATTTTCAACCAAAGAATATGACTCTTTAACAAAATAGCTAAATTTTCAGCAAAGGAAGTAAATACTCCAAAAATTAGTAGAATTTTCGATCAAATAGTTGCATTTAAAACTAAATACTTGAACTTTCAATAAAAAACGATTAATTTTCTATAAAAAAAACAAATGTTAAAAAAATAGTTGCATTTTTACCAATAAATATTACTTCAATAAAATAGTTAAATTTTCAACAAAAGTAGTAAATATTCAATAAATTATTTGAATTTCAAGCAAATAGTTGCATTTACAACTAAATATTTGAACTTTCAATCAAAATGCACTAATTTTCAACAAAAAAAATAGTTTAATTTTTAACCACATAGTTAAATTTTCAAGCAACAAAACGAATATTTTAGAAGAAAGTTCAATTTTCAATAGAAAAGTTAATTTTCAACCAAGAAAGCTGAATTTTCAACCAAAAAATATTATTTTTCCACCATGAAAGATGAATTTTTAATCCATAAGGTAAAATTTTCTATCCAAAAAGAGGAATGTTAAAAACAACAATTGCATTTTTTACAAAAAATATTACTTCTTAACAAAATAGCTAAATTTTCAACAAAAGAAGTAAATATTCAACAAATTAGTTGAATTTTTAACCAAATAGTTGAACTTTAAACTTACAAAGACGAATTTTCATCCAAAAAAGATTAAACTTCAACCAAAAGCAGTTACATTTTCAACTAAAGAGTCGAATTTTCAACTAAATAGTCGAATTTTCAACCAGAAAGAATGAACTTTCAACTTGAAGGAAATTTAGAATGTCTCTTTACCATAATTATTTAGTCAAACTTTTTCTTCAATGCGAAGAAACCCGAGGGTAGTTATTTTGTTCCATTATTATAATTTTGCTTTTATAAAATAATATTCAACTAATAATATTTAGATTAAGATTTACATTTTTTACTATAGTTAAATTTATCTAGTAAATCAATCTGAAAAAGAAAAATTGCACTATATTTTTTGCATCTTAGTCCGTTAAATAAAATATCGTTACTAATATGTAGCCTAGGATGATTTATTCCCGCGTACACCGTTTTATTTGAATCCGGCGCAAAATATACGAAGTGTGTATTTTGTGTGTTGTGTATGCTCTCTATTTTGATTGCACCTGCATTTTTTCAAGTCTATAATTGTATTCGTGACGTTCCCAATAATCGTGAAACTTGGTTATAATTTGGATATATTGTTAAAAATTATGTTGAAGGTAACATTTAATGATAAAACTTATTGATTTTTAGCATTTTATAGTATCAAATAGGATTTCAATTAATTTAAAGTAAATAAAAAGCAAGAAAATTGGCGTCATGATCTATGGGACGTTTACCTTAGGGATCATCCATAAACCACGTTACCAATTTTGATATATTTTTGATCGCCCGTCCCCCTCCTTGACAACCGTAGTTTTTCCTTTACCCCCGACCCTCCCTTCAATCCAATAGGGCGAAATTAAAAAAAAAAAGTTAAATTTTCGAGTAAGAAAGACGACTCAACAAAATAGTTGAATTTTAAACCTACAAAGATGAATTTTCACCAAGAAAATAATTTTTAATCAAGAGAGATGAATTTTCAACTAAAAGTATGAGTTTTTCACCAAAAATGGAATATTTAAATTTTCAGTTTACAAAACTAAATTTTAAAAAAAAGTAATTTTCAACTGGTTAAATTCAACTAAAAAACACGAATTTTTAACAAAATAGTTAAATCCTCACAAAAAATTATGATTTTTCAAAAAAGAAGATTAATTTTCTGCTCCAAAAGGCGAATTTTCAACAAAATACATGAATTTTCTACGAAACAGTTGAATTTTCCACCCGACATTATGAATTTTCAACAAAAAAGTGAATTTTCTACCAAGTAGTGAATTTTTCAAATAAATAGTTCAACTTTTAACCATATAGTTGAATTGTCTACCAAAATAGTTAAATTTTCTACCAAAATAGTTGAATTTAAAAAAAAAGATTTAGTTTTCAACCAAAGCTGGAATAGTTACAGTTTGAGTTTAAAAAATTAACTTTCAACTAACAAAAAAAAAAGAATTTTCCACCAGTTTCATTAAACCTAAAAAAGACGAGTTATAACAAAATAATTGAATCCACAGCAAAAAAGATGAAGTTTTAAAAAGAGGATTAATTTTATACCCAAAAAGACAAATTTTCAACAATATATATGAATTTAACACAAAAAAGTTTAATTTTTCACCCTTCACTATGGTTTTTCAACACAAAATTTACTTTTCTACCAAGCAGTTATTTTTTCAAATAAGCAGTTAAATTTTTAATAAAATAGTTAACTTTTCTACCAAAATAGTTGAATTTTCAACTAAAAAAGATAAGTTTTCAACCAGAAATGGAATAGTTACATTTTCAGTTTGAAAAATTAATTTTCAACAAAAAAAATTAATTTTCTTCCAGTTAAATTTAACCAAAAAGATGAGTTTTCAACACAATAGTTATCCACAGCCGAAAAGATGAATTTTCAGAAAAGATTAATTTTCTACCCAAAAGTACGAATTTTCAACAAAATAGATCAATTTTCCACAAAAAAGTTGCATTTTTAAACCGAAACTATGAATTTTCTATTAATTAGTTGCATTTTTTACCAAAACAGATGGTATATACGAAGATCTGAATTTTTCAACAAAAAAGACGTATTTTCTACAAAACAATCAAATTTTTAACCCGAAAATAAGAATTTTTAATAAAAAGGTTAATTTTCAACTATATGCTTTAATTTTCAAGCTAAAAAGACGAATTTCCTACAAAGTAGTTCAACTTTTAAACTGAAAAGATGAATTCTCAACGAAGCCTGTAATACTTGATATTTCAATAAAAAACTATTTTAATTTGAAATAAAAAACAGTCGAATGCAACGAAAGAAAACGAATTTTCGACAAAATAGTTGAATCCACAACAAAATACATAAATTTTATACCAAATAAATACATTTTCAATTGAAAATATAAATTTTCAACTAACAACGGAATAGTTATATTTTCAGTTAAAAAAAAAACTGGTTAAATTTTCCACTTTAAAGATGAATTTTCAACTAAAATAATGAATCTTCACAAAAAAATTGATTTTCAACTAAGTAGTTCAACTTTCAACCAGGCAATTGAATTTTCAAACAAAAAAGATTAATTCTTAAGGAAAAATGTAATTAATGATATTTTTACAAAAAAAGATTTTAATTTAAATAAAAAACAGTTGAATGCAATAAAAAAAGACGAATATTCAACAAAAAATTTGAAGTTTGAAAAGAAGAGATGAATTTTCTACTACAAACTCGAATTTTCAACAGAGTACATGAATTTTAAACTAAAAAAAAAAAAAAAATGCAATCGGATGAAATTTTTAATCAAATAAAATTTTTAACCAAAACAAAAATTTAAACGGAAAAACGAAAAAAGGGGAAATTTGTTGAAAACAGGAGCTAAAAACAGATATTCTTTAAAAAGGTGAAAAGAGGGGAAAGTGTGAAGCCTGAAATATGAAAGTAATTTGTTGAACTGTACTGTTGCAGGGACATCTTAGGCAACAGTCGCAAACTTTCTTAAAATGTATCATCAAGAAACGTACTAAATGTTATCTAAGTTTGTAACGTTACTTCCACTGGAGCTCCCCCCACCCTAATTGTTACCAACGGTAGTTTTTTGTGCGGCCCCCTCCCCCTCAAACTGGTAACGTAGTTTATGGTCGATCCCTTACCTTCTTATTTGATCAAAATCATTTTTCTTAGTATATACAATTTTAGTACGTTAACTCTTAACAATATTACAAATAAACGGTGTACGATTTCAGGATTGTGTGTATTTGAGTGATTGTGTTTTTTTAATTTTTAGATATAGCTTGGGTAGCATTAATTTATTCCGGTGTGAGTATTTATAGTTGTAAGTAGATAAGGTAGGTAGCATTGGGATTAAATATCTTTGACTTTGCAGAAAGATATTTTATCCCTGATTATTGGTGCAATCGGTGTACTAATCATTGTTTTTAATATTACGAAAGATGCTTGACGAGTTCTTGACAATATAAGCTTTACTTCGATTCGATTTCAGAATCGGAATAACGTTTGCCTGTTTCTATATTTATTTATATCAGGATGTCCAGCAAGACTGAAGTTTGAAATCCCTCAATTTTCTCTGACTTTTTCGCCCGATTGTCCTCTATTTTCCCTAAACCCGAAAAATTAACAACTTTTCAGTGTTCAGTTTTAAGAAGAAAAAAAAACTCACGCTTCTAAAAGAATTCCTTGAAATTTTCATAAATAGTCGGAAATTTAAAAATTTCACTGTCTTTTGAAAAAACGTCCTGATATTTCAATGACTTTTCCATGACCAATCCACTTCCCTGACATTTCCTTGAGAGATCTGACTTCCTTGACCGCTGGACACCCTAGCTGTGAAATTTGAAGAATTTGCAAATTAAAGTCCCTTTGAAATTTAGACTCTGAAATCTGTTCACTTATCAATTAAAAAGTCATTTTTAGTCAAAGAATTAATTAATGTGTGCGATTTGAATTACAATTATTTTCTAGTTTTCAAATTGAACCATTTAAAGTGTATTTAATTTCAAATCAATTCAGAATACAAATACATTCAAACAAAACAAAACTTCTATTCATAGCGATTTTAATATTTGATGTCTTAAGAAATTTATTTAAAGCTTTCGTAATACTGATTTTAATTACAAAAAGAAAAATTGTTGGGGGAATTAATTATACTCCTTAATATCTTTTTCAAGATTAATATTTAAGAGACACAATTTAGTTCAGAAGCTCGCTATTTTTTATTACTGAGTTTCGATTCGTTAATAATTTTATAAAAGTTTTTAATATCCATATTTTTTCTCAGGCCCATCCTTAGATTTTTATTTTAAATTCAGATTATAACTGTAATTATAAATTCGAGGATCAAATCAATATCGACTAAAGCTGTCTTTCCCAATTATCTTTTGAATTTTTTGATATACTTTGTTTAACAATTCTAAATTTGTCAATTTGGACATTTTTGAATTTAAAGTATGATGAACTAAATCTTTAAAGCTTCTGTTTTAAATTCTTTCAATTCAAAATCCTTTGAAAAGGTCTCATATAAAATCGTTTAATTTTGAACGTTTTTGATTTACATTCCTTTAATTTAAAATACTTTTGCTTTCAATTCTGCGATTTTTAAACATTTTATATTTAAACTAATTTAAATTCCAACTCCTGACTTGAATTCGTTCAAATTTGAAGTTTTTCCATTTTTTTTATCAGATATCAGTTCTTACCACAGAATATAAAAGCAGATGTTCCGTTGACGAGGCTGGACGACAGCATTGAACTGTTGAGGAGTTAAAATTCGAAGGCTGCGATGGTTGATTAGGATTATTCGTAGAAATATTATTAGGAGTTCTTTTCCTGGCTGGGAGTGAATGCGTTTTCCAACGGCCCATTAAAATTGAGCGTTCCCGTTCACAAAGTCTTTCCAATTCGTTGAGTCGAGACTGCAAAGCTTGTTGCAATTTTATATATCGCATGTGTAAACCCACCTGAAATTATAAACATCAAGTTAATAAATCAAAGAGATATAGAAATTTTATTCTCATGGCTTTTAATTAAAAAAAAAAAACATTGACCGTCTGTTATAAATCTAATACCAATATTAGCCCTAAAATTGAATAGAAAATTATTATTAGTAAAGTTAATTAAAAAAGTGGTCCGGTTTTAATCAAATAGATTTTTCTGCCATTAAAAACTTATTGAAGTCAGGTTTTTTCATTTCAATTTATACCTTTTTAAGGCAGTCCTCGAATGAAACCACCATTCGCATTCTTGAGTCACAGTTTTTAATGAAATTAACTAATGTCTCGTGGTCAGCTCGATCCATTTCTTGGCCATTTATCGAAACAATCACGTCACCAACTCGCATACCAGCTTTGGAAGCAGGCCCATCACATTCTATGTAATCCACATAAGTGACCATCTCGACCTCTTGTTCTCTTTTGTACTGGATACCATAACTCTGTAAAATTAAAAGAAATTTAATTGAATTACAAAAAAATCTTTTTAAATTTATCGAAAGAAAAAGTTATAAATGAAAGGTGACAGTACAGAACTACTGTCCACAAAATTTAGATGACTCAATTTTTCTACAGCTTATAGTGAATATCTCAGCAGAAAAAAATTCTAAAAATATGGGACAAAGTACATGTTGGAGGTGAAGGTGTTCCTTATACTGATACAGAGTTTTGAAATTATCAGTCCATTAGCAATTATTTCCTGAAAAGTGAAAGGTTAAAAAGTAATTCTCAACTTTGAATGACAGATACTCCCTGGAAATACATTACAACAAATTTGCAAAAAATATATGAATTTCTTCGATTCTTTCTGTGTACAATGGTAAAATTTAGAGTCAGAAATAATAATTTGTTATTAAGTTAATAACAAAAGAGTAGTGAGGTGTCATCTCCAAAACTAAGTAAAGTACGGAGATCATTCCGGAAGAAAATTGCAAATTTTTGGTTTCTGAAAATAGTGTACTATTCAGTTTTGTACAGCCAACAACTATGTGTAGCCCATAATGTAACTTTTGATAATGTCACTTTTCTTTCAATAAATTAACTGATGGGTTAATCACTATTCAATTCAAGTCTATACCTATTTCTGCATTGTCTTGAATTCTTTTGAGATATTTCAGATTTTGTTTAAAGGCTTCGAAACATTTTTATTAGATTTCAATAGTTTGAAGGGATTTTTAAGACTTCGAAGGCATTTTCAAGAGCTTTTCATTTGAAATATTTGAGGGAATTTTAAACTATTCCAAGTATTTTACGCTTGAAATATTTTAGGATAAAGACTTTTTTTGAATTCCGAAAAATATTGAACGATTTTACAGGACCTATAAGGTTTGAAGATATTTTTAAAAATTTCACAGGATTTTATAAGATTTCCGAGGATTTCAATGATTTTAAGTGATTTTGAAACACTGAATGTATTTTACCACATTTTCCAGGATTTCAACAAATATCATAGAATTTCATGGGATTTTATAATATTTTAGTAGATTTCAAAGAATTTATTCACAAGAAGTGAGGTATTTTGTAGGGTTTAAAAGATTTGAAGATATTTGAAATTATTTTTTGGAATTCACCCTGAATCCTTTGAAATTCTTTTGGATTTTTTTAATTGACTTGAATTCTTCTCAATTTACTCAATTATACCCAATTCAATGGATTTTTTAAAAAATTTTTAACGTCTTTATCTAACTGATCCTGAGGATCAATTGATAAAATGATCAAAGGATTTGAAATATTATAAGTTATTTTTTCAAATACCTTGGCATTTTCAAGAGCTTACAAAAATTTAAAAGGATTTCAAAAGGTTTTAAAGGATTTGAAATGTTTTAGGTTAGTTTCAGATATTAAAAGTCATTTTTAGTTTAATTGAGTAATTTAATGGTATTTCAAAGGATTTGCAATATTTTTGGGTATTGTAAAAGATTCACAGGCGTTTTCAAGGGCTTTAAATGTTCCAAGGGATTTCAAAAGGTATCAAAGAATTTCAAATATTTTAGGAAATTTTAAAAGATTTAAACAATTTCAAGGATTTTAATAATTTTAAGGGATTAAAAAAAATTGCATGCGGTTTTAAAGAATTTCCTAGAATTTCGGAAGATATGGAACGATTTTACAGGACCTGTAAGGTTATAGGATATTTTAAAAGATTCCAAGGAAATTTATAAGATTTCCGAGGATTTCAATAATTTTATGGGACTTTAAGAGCGCTCAAGGTATTTTAATCAATTTTCTAAAAGTTCAGGAAGCATCATCAGGTTTAATGTAATTTCACGGTATTTTATAATATTTTAATGGGTTCAAAGAATTTATCCACAAGAAGTAAGGGATTTCGTATGGTTTCAAAGATTTCAAGAGGTTTTCAGATATTTGTTACAATTCATTTGGAATTCGCCCTGAATTCTTTTACATTCTTTCGAATTGTTCTAAATTCACTCAATTCAATGGATTTTTAAAAGTTTTTTGTTTAGTTCATCTTGAAGTATTTGAAACTCACCTTAAATTCTGAGGAAGTTCATCAAATTCTTTTAAATTCTTTTTAATTTTTCTAAACTCATTTCAAACTTACTCGATCCAATGAATTTTTTCATATTTTTGAATTGTTTTGAATTCACTTGACTTAAAAAAAAAATTATTGTGATTTTTTATGTATTTCATCGAATTCTTCTCGTTATTCCATAAATTCCTCTAAATTCGCTTAAATTTTACTGAAATGAATGGATTTTTTTCTATAAAAAAAAAATTCCCATTGATTTGAATTCCTTTGAATTGTTTTGTAGTCATTAGTCACTTTTTTGGTTAGAAATTAGTAGGGCTTCAAAGATTTGAATAGATTTAAAATTATTTTTTGGAATTTACTGAATTCTTATTAATTTACCCTGAATTATTTTAAATTCTTTGGAATTCTCTTAAATTTTTTAATCCACTTGAATTCTTCCAAATTTACTCAATTCTACCTATTTCAATGGATTTTTTTTTGTTTGTAAAAGTTTTTATTTAATTGATCCCGAAGTTTTTTAACCTCGCCTTGAATTCTTAGGCATCTCATCAAATTCTTTTGAATTCCCTTGAATTTTTCTAAACTCATTACTGAATTCAAGAAAGTTTTTTCATATTTTTAAAATGTTTCCAGTTCATTTGAATTCATTTGAATTTAACTTGCATTTTTTTGACGTCACGAATTTATACTAAATATGTTACCCTTTGAGCGCGAAGAAAGTATCCTATGAACGTGACAAAAAGTACCCTTTGGTCCCTATATTTTATCCCATAGGGACTGTGAGGCCTGTCTTAAAAAAACGTTGTAAGGAACAAGCTGAAAATATGCTTGAAAATGTATCAAAGATGATATTTTTAATGAGGGGTAAATGAAACTGTATACGTGAAATGAATACACTACATACCTGTAATGTGAAACCATACGAGCCATTTTTCTTCTCCACGATAATTGTGCGACGTCGACGATCTTCGCCCCCACGTGTCGATCGTTCTGATTTTGATCTTTCTAGCACAGCCTAAAAAAATGTACTTCGTCAGAAAAAAATATTTGTAAAACTATCATCTAAAGCAGACTTAATACTATTCTACCAAAAATATATACATATTTAAAAAACAAACGGAAAAAATATTTGAATGAAGACATTTGATTAAATCAAATTTTAAATTGCTCTTCAACACCCTAAATATTTAACTCCGATGAGAAAATTCTTAGAAAAAAAACGCCAAGAATAAAAAACGATCAAATTTGGACAAGCACACATGCATTTTTATATTTTTAATGGAACTGTTTGCTTGTGCGCTTTTCGAAATTTGGTCATTTTTTATTCTTGGGGTGAAACTTTTTTTTTTTATTTTGTCATTAGAATAAAGATTGTGACATCGTTCAGAATCTTCATTTTTTAATTCTTAGCTCGGTTTTTAGAAAAGTATCTACAAATACTGATGGAGAATAAATACAATTTGCAAAAAAGAAAAAATATTTTATTTATAAAATACTGTAATTATTATTTGTCTTTAAAAATGATTAAAAATAATTTTTAAAAGGGAGAAAAACTTTCTTAAAACAGATGAAGTTTCTACATCTTTTTGGGAAAAGATCCTTGCTCTTTAAGTTTATATTTAATACAGACTTCACCAAAGTGCGTTTTATTTTTACATCTGTGAAGAGGACAGACACACGTATATTTTTTATATGGACGAATGAAAAATATTTTTTATTTAAAATTTTCCCCATTTATTATTCTTAGACTTCAAAATGCTTTAACATTTTTAGAATTCTAAAATTAAATTGCTTTCCAGTTTAGTTATATCATCATTACATTTTTCACCAAACTTTAAAAATCAAAAATTTGAAATGAATTTCTTATGTTGTTTTTGAATTTTAACATTTCAATTACGCTTCTAAAAATACATTATAATACCAGACATTTTATATTAAAAATTAGCAATTAATCTGACAATTATATGAAACTTGAGAGGCTGATTGCAAGAAAGAATGTAAAGTATCACTTCTGCAGTCGGGTTTGAAAGTTTTGAATTTCTCACACTTAAAAATTTTTAATGATTCAATTAAAAATTGTTCACGATTGGAATTAAAGTCGTTTAACTTTGGACACTTTACTGTTAAAATTAAACAGGCTTGAATATCTAACGATTAGAAATTGAAATTGGTCAACTTTTACCATTTCTATTTGAAGTCTTTTAAGTTTTTTTACTTTGAATTTTGAGTTTTGAAAGATTTGAATTAAAATGTTAAAGCTTGAAAATTCGAAATGGTTTATATTGAGCAATTCTTCCCCGCAATGCATGTATATATTTTTAATTTACAATAGTTAAATTTGAAAAGATTCGAAAGAATTAAATGTATTTATCATATTGAAAATTTTTAAACTTTTCATTGAAAGTGTCTAATATTTATTGTATAATTTAGAAATTATTCAGTATTTCATGTTTTTATTTATATCTACCTTTACTCAATCTGTGGGTTTACACTTAAAATTTAAATTTTGTATGTTTTAAATTATCCAATTTCGAATTCTTCTACAATATAGGATTTTAAAATTTCAAAAGTTCCAATTTTAAATATTTTGAATTGAAAATAATGAAAATTCAAGGAATTTCATCCGTGTATGTTTCAAAACTGAATTACTTTATTTAGAATTAAAAAAATATATATATTTGGATCTTGTCTACTTATACGTGTTCAGAATTTTAATTTCTTCGATATTTTGAAAAGTTATAAGTTTAAAATTATGTTATCTTGACAGCTGGTTTTTTTAAATTATTTACTTGAAGATTTTAAATTAGATATTGTCTAATTTTAGATTCCACCAATCTGAAACCGTTACTTTTAGGACTTTAAATGATTAACTTGTTTAATCAGTGGGGAATTATATTGACCTTCGAGAACAAAATTGTAAAAGAGTATATACTAAATTATGCCTAAAATTCAAACTTGTTTAGTTGTGATTGTTACATTTTTAAGCTTTTAAATTTTGATTAATTTAATTACGAATGCTTGAAACTTAAAATTATTGCTTAATTGGGACGACTGAAAAATCTAGAAAAATAAAATTCCCGAAAGAAAATTGCCGAATTATAAAATATCCCAACTAGAAAATTCATGGATATAACAATTTAAAAAATTGTTTTCTGATCAATATTATTTATTTATTGAAAATACAAAATCAAATATTTTTATCAAAGACAGATTTTTTAAATGTTTAAAGTTTTTTAAACTTATTGTTTGAATTTAAAGTAATAACAATTGTATAAAAATCGTATAAAAAAAAATAAATTTAAAAACACGTGCGCCTCGAACGAAAAAGAAAATTTCTCCCTAAATTTTCTTCGAGCCTAATAAAATTTTCCAAACGAACTTTGAAAGATTCAGCTCAGCACTGATTGATCTCGAAGTTTCTTGTAGTTTTTTTTTTTTTTTCGAACCAAAATTTTCATCCAGAAATATATTCTTCTCCTTGTTATTTTAAATTGAAAAAATAATTTTCTGTCGGGAATTTTATTATTCGGGAATTTTTCAGTATCGCGAATTTTATTTTTTGGGATTTTTCAGTCGTGCTGCTTAATTTAAACATTAAAAATTGTTCAATGCTGAATAAGTCTTGGAAATGTAAATTTATGTATTTTAAGTGATTGCAAATTGAAATTACAGAATAAATTCATCTTCTTCGCACTTAAACACAAGTTATAAAATAAAAATCTATTTTAAAACTTTTTCGGGTGATTCATCGGCACTTGATTAAGATATAAAAGGAACATTACACATTCAACAACTCCAGTCCAATCTTCCTCGTCACTGTTATCGATGCCGGGTCGGTGTGTAGATGATTTCGCCTCCGAATTTTGGGGAGAATGATTCATGATGAAATAACGGATTTGAGGAAATTTAATAATGAAAAGCAGGAAGGTCAACTTCTGGACGAAACTGGTGAGGCTTTCATTTTGATGGACTGAAGGCTGGATCCACACTGGCGGGTATAAAAACACTGATTGAGGGTAAAAAACATCCCTGCTACATGATTGCTGGATTGGTGAATTGCTGACGTCCAAGCAAAGGTTCACCATGAGTCAACGCAGGCGCCAGAATATCGGCCTACCACCCCATATCGGACAAGGGTTGAGGGCGTTTTGAGGGAGTCGGCGCAGTGGGTCGCGGGATCTACGTTCTATCCTGATAATATTCCATTTCCTACGGTGAATGACCTACGCCCTACGGGACAAGAATAACGACTTGCACCCTTCTTCGACCATTGAGTGGTTTCTCAGGGCTGTCTTATTTTCTCATTTCTTCTTTTTTGTTTAGTTTTGATTTTCGCATCCTCCCACGTTTGCCAAATTAAGGCTGCGATCTGCAATATAATTTGTTTCATTATTCTATAATTTGAGTATTTAATAATAATGCTCTCATTTTCTAATTCTTCTGATCTAAGCCTTTCTGATATTTTCCATTTTCGACACTTGCCATTTTGAAGATATTTACCATTGAAAAATCGCTTGTTTAAACCGTAGTAGGCACACTGGTGCGGATTCGCACCAAAGAAAATTTAAATGCTGTAGAATTCAGAGGAAAATAAATTTTAGATTCAAGGATGAAAAATATATTGCGTCTTTTCTTCCTAGAGATTCACATATGAAGTTTAACTTTGTGCGAATTCGCACCAGTGTGCCTATAGCGTGTCAAATCATGAAGAGGAAGGCTCAGTTCTTGTAAATGTATCAATAAACAAAGTTTCATTAAGTCAATCTTTCATTTCTTCTATTTTTTCAACTACAACAATACCCATCATTGAAAAATATTATATTATTCATTATTAAAATGAAATATTGTTTCCATTGAAGCTTGGAATCTCACCATTAATTTGTATTAACTTTAATTTAGTTCTGTTGCGTCTTTAAAAAATAGCATCTTAAAGTAAAAAAAATATGTTTTCAAAATCTTCCTTTCAAAAATCAATGTTTAATCAAAATAATGAAATTTTTTCAAAATTTGAATATCACTATTTGATTGTACATAAAATTTTACGTGGGAAAGCATATCTACTTTTTAAATTATCTATAATTTTCAAGGAGATAACGATTTCAGAAAACGGAAAATCCCGATTCGCACCAGTGTGCCTATAGAGAGCGCGTGAATGGAGTGTGCCTACCACGGGTTAATTTTGAATAATTTATAGGTTAAATTGTGAAATTTAAAACACCTTTTTGAAATGGGTGCATCTGGAAGATTTTTAATTGAAAATCCTTCAATTTTTAATGTGTATAATTAAAAATAATGGGATATTTCTTATGTTTCTTTAATGGTTCAATTTTGAAAATTTACTATTGAAAACTCTTCAATTTTAAAGTTGCATAAATCAAAATTCTTAAATTTGGATGATTTTGATGATTTTGAAGACCAAAAGTCAAGAGTTTTCAATTCTAAATCTTCCAAATTGAAGAAATTTCCAATATTATTCATCATCAAAATTAAAACTCTTCAATTTTTAAGATTTACAATTAAAAGTTCTACAATTTTGAAGAGTTACAATTAAAAACTGTAGAATTATGAAAAATTATATTTGAAAATTAGTGGATTTATAGTTTTTAATACATACACTACCGGCGGAATAAATACTAATCATACTAAAAATAATAAATACTAAAAAAATACTTTTAAAAAATCTATTATATTATACATATAAAAAATACTACAAAAAATACTTATAAATAATATTAAATGCTTACAAACAATTTTTAAAATCAGAATTTATCGCATTTTAATAAACTTTAGTAATATTTATAAAAATATTATTAAAATTTTTTTTTAATCATTTGGTGTGTACAATCATTTTTTGAAACTTTGATACTTTTTTATAGAAAGTTCAACCGTAGGGTAAAACTAGATTTTTTTAAATATCTTAACAACAAACTTCTCTTTAAAATGAGCCAAAGAACTTTTAAACATATTAATTATTTCCAGGGTTATTCAAAATTTTCGAAAACATGGAAATTTGACGTTTATTTGCAAAATTTTAAATGTAAATTATCAGAATTATGGAATTTTTAATTGTAAAACTTAAAACTTGCATAATTGTTAGTTGTAAATTTATCAAAACTAAAAACTACTCAATTTTCAAGATTTACAATTCAAAGTTATACAATTCTGAAGAGTTACAATTGAAAATATAGAATTGCCAATTATTTAATTTTCAAGATTTATATTTTGAAGGTATGTAATTTTGAAAGTTTTTTTGGGATAGTTCAATTTTGAAAATTTACATTTGGAAATTCTTCCATTTTAACGATTTGTAATTTAAAATTCTTCCATTTTTAAGATTTACAATTGAAGACTCTTCATATTTCATGTTTATAATAGACAATGATGCAATTTGGAATCCAATGCTTTTTTGCAAATAGTTAAATTTTGAAGATTTAAAATTGATATTTATTCAATTTTATAGATTTGCAATTGAAAATTCTTCAATAGAAAGGTGACAGTACTGAACTAGATAACCAACAAAGTGGAATTTTTTCAAAGAGTGAAAAAACATTCTGTAATATCGAAATCAATATGTAAAGATAAAACAAATGTCCACTCCCAAGCCGATATGTTGAATTTTCAAGTTTTTGCTAACATAAAAACTTGCTCTCGAGATATTGGGATGCTGAATATAAAAAATGTTTGTTCCAAAAAAATAATTCTGTTCCGAGAAAATCAAAATTGAATATCGCACTATCACCGTATGACAGATATTTTAAAAATAAAAGTCCGAAGAAAAATTTTTTTTTTCATTAAACGATAACAATTGCAAGAAATATCAATGCTGTAAGGTTGAAAAAAAATATTATCACGTTAAAATGATTACTAAATTGTAACTCATATTTGGAAAATTAAAAAAAAAATTATTTGACCAAAAAATGATATTTTGACAAAATCTATTTCTTTCAGGGATAAACCTACTTTATATCATCTTTGAACTATTGTTTTATTTTTTCTTTCCTTTTTTTCTACACAGGTGCTTCGAGAAGTATCTCTCTTTTTCAAGGTGGAGGTGGCGGAGGTTTAGGTTTTGGCACTGGTACATTTCTGTAACAAAATATAAAAAAAAAATTAATTGTATAAAAAATATTTCAATTTGATCAAATTCTCCATTCATTTCAGTTTTCAAAACATTTTTAAAAATCTCTCTCTCTCAAAAAAAAAAAATTTTAATAAACAGCTTTGAAATTAATCTCTCAACTTTTAAGATTTTGGACAATTCCACCACAATCTTGATTTCAAAAATAAAAAAATGTCTTTAGTAAAAATCCAACCTTGTTTCCTGTTAAAAAAAAAAACAGATCATTAAAAACTTTTCACATGAATTAGCTTACAATTTATAAACTAATTTACAGAAATCCGATTTTAGGAAACAGAAAATTATAAAATTGCATAAATCATTATTTACTTGAAGCAGAATTGGACATCCTGACACCCTTTCCCTTGATGCATTTGAATCCAAAGATTTGTCTGAGTCTTTGGCTTCGGATAAAATCCATGAGCTTCACAGAAAGCTGCATCTTCTACGGCTTCTTCAGCTTCGAGTTTCTTATTCCAAGCGTTTTCCCATTCTCTCCGTCGTTTTTCTTCATCCTCTTTGCTGTTTCCATCTTTACTTTCTTCGCTTTCACCCTTTTCATCTTTCGTTTTCCCAACTTTTTTCTTATTTCCTCCTTTCTTTCCTGCTTCTTCTTTTATCTTCATATCGCTTAGGTCCACTTGTCTGATATCAATTCTTCTTTCAGGTAATCTTTTTTCTTCTATTATTTCCGGAAACTTCAACTCCGTGGGAATATTTCTTATAAACGCAGTCAATATTGAACTTTGCAGATAAGATATAGTGCAGAGAAAAAAATCATGCCATTGCAAAGCTGTTACTATTTGACCAGAGAGGATGGAAGTCAAGGAAATATAAGATTGCAAAATCTGAAGAAAAAAATCAATAGGTATTTTCATCCTTGTTTACTGCATTTATATTTTTTCGCTAAGAACTCAATTTAATTTTTTTGGTAGTTAATCAAGATTTGAAATTTTTACTTTCTTTGCAATTTACCTTTTCATGATCAAGTTGAAAGCTAAAGTTTGTTGGACGTGATTCTATTTCAATCATTATTTTTACTGGAGAATTTTTCAATTTTTTTCCAAGAATACTTGACACTAATTTAGAAATGTTACATTTTTAATTTTGACATAATGGATATAGTGTAATTTCAACATTCAGAGCTTAGTTCAAGCCATCATGTGACCAATTCTTCATTAATCGTTTGTGTTTTTTATTTATTGCAGAATATAATAAACTCTACAACAATTTAAAGAACGAACTTAAATTTTTGAGTCTAGGCGTTAAAAATAGTTTCCAAAAATTATTTTAGATATTCAAGTTTTTAAATCCTACCTTCCATTTTTATACGGTTAAAAGAACAACCAAAATATACAAACATAAGTCTATTTCCTTTAATTTGAAAGATAAAGAAAAATATATATTTGAATGTATTTATCGAATTGAATACTGAAATATTTTAGCATTAGCTAACATTATTAATACACTGCAAAATATAGTACTTAAGACTTTAAAAGAATTTCGGAAAAATAAAGTATTATTTAAAACATCAAGTAAAAAACACCCAAAAGTTTCTAGCTTTGATCCAGATGAAAAATGTGGAAGACAACTTAGAACGAACTTTTCTCGTAGAACAATTTCTTTTTTATCTGATCAATAAAAACAAAATTTGATTTGTCCAAAATAGATCCTGAAGTTTATAGAGAAACGCCAAAACGTACATTTCAATATTTAAACGGTATGCTTTCGATCAATTTACATTCAATTGAAGATCGAGAATTATCAACAAAGAAAGCCGAGTGCTTCAGAATATCTAATCGACAAAATTGATTTATGTCTTCCAACTGCAACCACAGCGTTTGCCCATCTTGACTGTGCAACCACATTTACGAATTGTTGATTCATTCACTTGAAAATTATTTGCTTGTTGATAATTCAGTCTTGTGACTCCTGAATTTTCAGCACAAGGATACTGACTTCCTCCCATTGAATATTGTTGATATTGCTTTTGTTGCAGATGAGGACAAGCTCCACTCACAACCATGGGAGATTTTCCAGAATATCCAATATTTCGAGGATTCCTTGAGGACGGACAACAAGGTCTCAAATTTTGATCAGGTGTTTTGTGTCTCACAGACTTTATGGATATCGGAGAAGATGGAGGAGCAAGGCAACAATTTCTAGGAGCTTCTCCAGCTCCAACGCTCCCTCGATTTTCAGGTTTACAAATACATTTTGGTACATTCGAGTCCTTACATTCAGTTTGAGATGGAATTTTTTTACACTGAATTACAGGACTGTTTTCTTCTCCCTTAAAGAGGAAAGGCTTCTTGTTGTGAGGAATTTGAAATTGTGTGACAATTTTTCTCCCGAAGCAGGAAACTCTTAAAAATACTGTCACTTCGCCGACTGCCTGTCCAGTTGCTGTTGTGATTTTGTAAGTTTCTTTACTGGTTTTTGAGGAAGCTGTAGATTTAAAGACTCGATTTCTAAGAACTGCGTTGATCAGATTCCTTGCCTGGATTTGATGAGTTCCTATTAACATCACATCTGGCAGAACTCCAGGAGGCAATTTTTTGTAGACTGACATAATTATTGGGAAAGAATAAAGAGGTTTTTCCAAGACTATTGTTGGCAGGGCGAAGAGACAGGATTTTCCTTTGTTGAATATTTGAGAGTCTCCTCCTACGCATACACAGCCTTCTGAATCTGCTTCTTGTTCGATATTCACTGGCGGGAGGCTCAGAATCTAAGAACCAAAATTAAATAAATTTTGAGATAATCATAGTTTCCAGATAAATTATCGGCCCAGGAAACAATTTTCATTAATACAAAATATTTTTATTCAACATGGTTTTAATTACTTGAAATGAAACGCAGGTCGTCACTGGAAGCATTTCATCATGCATGGCTCGAACCGAAGGAATATTTACTCGTTCGACGAGAAATTCAATTAAAAATAGGTGTTGCTCTGAATCACTCATTGTGCTTAATTTGAGAACTAAAATTTGTATTTACGAAAAAATACTACCCATTGATAACTTAATCTGGCTCCACTGGATTTTTCATTTTCACTAGAGTCGTTTTATTTTTTTTAGCTTTCTAAGTAATCATATTTTAAAGAACGTTAACGAGACATTTTATAACCTTAAGAATTTGTAAGTCAAAAATAATTGAACAATAATTTCCAGATTGTTTTGTTCAAATTCAAAAAACTAATTTCTAGCATTTTGAATATTATTGTCAACGGACGAATTCCAATGGGAATAAACTGCTCAGAATTTGAAAAATCATTTTTTTAAGTTTAATTTCTTTTAAGAATTCAAGTTTCTGTTATTTTTATTGAATTATGCAAAATAATTTAGATTTAGTTTCAGATTAGGACTGACTGTAAATTTCAATTCAGAATTTTTATTTGAAAGTACATTTAAAAAAAAACATAAACCTAAAAAAATAAAATTGTGCAACAAAATTGCACAAGAAGGCTTAAAAAGAAGTATGCATTTAAAAAAACTGTTTTTAAAAACAAATACAGTGCAACCTCCGAATAAGACTCTCTCTCGGCTCAACATCTGAATAGGACCGTTTTCACTCGAGTCATATTCAAGTGATAATTACATGTATTATTCTTAATACTATTATTATCAGTATTAGTATTGTTTTCAATATTTTAAATATATTATTCTAAATAAGTATTATGTGTAATTTAAAATGTTTATTTGAGGAAAAATACTCAATTTGTAATTTGCAATAGGTTCTTGGCAGTATTTGACAAAATTGTATGTGATACTATTTTTTTAATTGAATTAAAAATATTATTTTTTAACAAGGATTGCTGAGTATGTTACTTTGTGTTACCTTCTTTGAGATAATTAAACATTTGTATTAATATATTTGTATAAAAAATGTATAAATATTAATAAGTATTAACAATAGATTAATGAAATTGATTACAATCAATTGAAATTTTTATTACTATACTATTATTAAAAGCATAAATTAAGATCAAAACGAAATTTCCACGCGCAATCTTATTCGGAGGTTGGCCCCGATTCTATGATGCGCGAAGTAGTGGGGTCAACTTTCGATCGAAGATTAGGAGAAGCGGTCTTATTCGGAGAGGGCTTATTCTGTGGCTTCACTGTATAAAAGCAATTTTAAATTACAAGGCTTTTAAACTGTCATATCATCATAAAAGACTTTTTTCCCGCGGAGCCCTGGTTTTTGATTCCATAACTACGTCAAATTTAAAAAAATGCAAAACATGCATTTTAAAACTTCAAAGAAAAATTTATTTCACCAATGTTTTTTTTTTGTATTTGAATTTTATCTTACTATGGCTTCTTACCAATTATGGAAAATTGGGAGGCTTCGACAAAACCCAACCATTATTCTTTAAATAGGTAAGAAGGAACAGTAAGACAAAATTTAACTACAAAAACTATTGTAAAAATAATTATTTTTTGTACGTTTTAAATTTTGTTCATACATTTTTTTTTCTTTTACAAGAAATGAGATTTCTTTGGTTTGTCAAACGAACCATTCCATGAAATCGGCGTGATTTGTGGCTAACATTTTTCGTTGTCGTGGATGATGGAAATCAATTGCTGGATGGATTCTTGACTCTTCCTTTGTTGCCGTTAGTGTCTGCAGCTAATTTATGTTCCTTCTTTTCGAATTTTTTTAATTCGTTCTAGAGCGTTTCTACCTTCTCTCATTTGTCCTCTGTAAAAAATAATAGAGACATAAGATAATAAATGAAAATTCTGATCCCTAACGAATTTGTAAAAAAAAAATCGGTTGTTTCTGCGATTTAACTAACCTCGTCCCTTTCCCTAGTAGCAACGTCTGGCTTGTATGACAGAGGGCAGAGTCTGACTCAGCATCTGCTCCCTCTAGTCGACCAGATTGGCGGGAGAAATGATCAGGCCAGACGAAAAACTGAATCTGGTGAATAAAGGAACCAGATTCTGGTATTTACTTCAAACACTAGTAATTAATGTAGGAATTAATTAATAAAATTGAAAATTTATCAATCGGAAATCTGAACGATTCACAAGTATCCCCAAACATGCAAGCATGCAATAAACTTATAGACAAGGGGTTATGTTTGTAATATTTCAGTGTGTCTCGCCTGAAATGCAGTGACGTCTGTGCAGTATTTTCTCCTAGAAAGGGCTGAAATATAGTCTAAAACTATTACAGAAAATTGTTAAGTACCATTTTACGTTATTTTAATTTTGTCTGGTGTATATCATGACCATTCTGGGCCAGGATCTGCTATACCAGACTCTGGCTCCAGAACAGCACGCCACAGCGGAACCGTCCGGGCGCCAGGCTGCAAACAGATTCTTCTTTTTCTGGTGCCCAACAGGCGCCAGTATGCAGTTATCTTGCTACTAGGGTTCCTTTTCTAAGTGCACGACCTCCATGTCGATCCTTTTCACTATGTCTTCTCTATCTGTGCAAAAAATCAGTTCCCCACGGGAAAAAAGTATTTTATGATTTTGAGAATTGAAATAATGTTATCAGTGATTTCTTATGAAAGAAAAAACATTGTTTTTCACGAAGAAAATACTGTCGCTTCTTATCAATTGAAAAGAAAATGGTTGGATTTTATTAAAAGTCAACCAATTTTCGGAAATTGGTAAGAAGCGATAGTAAGATAAAATCCAGTTACGAATAATATTGTTAAAATGAATGTTTTTTTTTTTGTCAGTTTAAAAATATTATTAGTAAAAATAATTTTCTTTATTTGAAATATGATCATCACCGATATTATTTTGAGAATGCTTTTTCCAGAGATCTGATTTTCGGCACAATTACCTTAAGCTGCTTGACTCGCTAAAATTATTTGCATTTTTAATTGTTGAAAATTGCTACAATTCCAATTTGCAGTGGTACAGTTTAAAACCCTTGTAATTTGACATTTTTTCTATATTTGCAAATGTAGCATTTTTAATCCATGTATATTTTTTTTAAACAAGCTTATGTCTACACGAAATGAGATATCGAGTCGAAAAATGGGGGAATTAAATAAAAGGTACTATAGACGGTTTTTCTAGTCATAATTGTTTATAATTATGAAATCAAAATATATGAAAAGTAATTTTTGTAAGCCGGTAATGTAGATATTTGCTTATTTCTTGCAAATTTTTTCCTGCAAAAAATGGTTACTACTTTCGAAGTCTGCTGTATAGAATAATTTCTGTTCTAATTAATTTGTACATTGAATCTCTCCGAGTGCACTATCTCGATATCTAAGAACAGGCCTGACGAGAGGGGGGAGGGGGATAACATGGAGATTCTCCCCTTGCCCGGAGTTTGCGATGGTGATTATTTTTTACAAAAAAATAATACTATGAAGGCATAAAAGCATCCTGCATCAGCCTGAATTCTAAATTTTCAAAATTACATATAAGGGTCCGTTCACTCTACCTCCCGGGCCCGGTGTTCCTCTCTACGGGCCTGTCTAAGAATAATAAATCGTTGCGAATAAAAGTCAGTAAGGGCAATGATTTTGAAATGTCTGCAAAGGTTTCAGATTTTGTTACTTTCAATGAGAAATTTATATTTCTCCTACAAGATATTTGAAACATTATTTTCTCTCTAGTAATAGCACATTTTTGTGAGGTTTCTGAGTATGCGTTTCTGAGGGAGTTTTAGATTCTGGGAATCCGAGTAATATTAGTGTTCTATAAAGGGAGGATGGGATGTACATTACTTACCCTATTTATAGGATCCTACGGAATGCGCCATCTCCATATGTTTTTGCAGGTTACAACAAAACAAGATATGTAAATAATTCAGTAAACACTTTTTTTTTTAATTGCAAAATTATTATTGATTATAATCAATGACTTCACAGCGGCATCCTTTTATCACTTGCCACACTTTTCCTATTCCGAGACCAACCATTCGGACATGCCAATAAACAGTTATAAAAAAGAAAATCACAAATTGCAGTTTTCATTCCAATTTAAAATTCCTGCCAAGACAGATGCGCCTTTTACCGACAGTGCATTTTCGTAGTACGATCAAGTACGGTCGAAGATATTATATATCTTTGGTACGGTTGAGCTACTCGTATCAGCGCCATCAACTTTCAGTCGACTTCCTGCGCACTTCACGTCGTTGCTTCACCGCTTTACACTCATTTTTCAGCAGTTACCGGATTTTATTCGAAAAAACCAGAGAATTACCTCAACCCCCTACTGCCACCAAGAAATCCCTTCCGGGGTCTAGACAATTTTCAAAGTGCATTTTTAAAACCTCAAAACCTCACCATCGTCGGTCGTTGGTAGGTTTTGAGTGCTTCATAGATTTCGTCATTTTTGTACACACCGTTCCAACAGCCTTAATAAATTCTAAGTATTATGTAATTCAAGCCTCGCGGATAGCAAGTAAATAACATTTTTTAATAAAACATGACTGAAAACATTTGGAAAGATTACGTAACATAGTTGGTGGGGGTATAATATTTTTGGTGGGGGAGGTAAACACTTTTGTCACGACTCATTATTCGGAGGGGAGGGGTAAAATAGATTCCAAGCGATTTCTATCCGATCTCAATTTAAATTTCTGGAACGTACCCGGATCCTAACCGGTTCTTATCCGGGAAATGGCAACAGAAAATGTTGTGAAAATAGTATAACTTGTTCTAAGCGGTTTTAATCCGACAAATGGAACCAGAAATTAAATATTGGGTAAGACCAAAGTACGTTTCTAACTGGTTCCTAACCGATTCATACACGGCACTCGACACAAGAAACATTCCAACCTGTAATTTATTTTGAATTTTGGTTTGACACCTGAGCACATTAGTACACATGTGTAGTCTCTCACCGACTTAAAAATATGATTGTATGTGTGCAAAACTAGCGCCATCCACCCTTTTTTCTTCAAAATTCTTAGCCAAGCTTTACTTCAGGCAAATACATTGCAGCTTGGGAAGCCTGGGTACAAGTATTTTGTAGACCCAGTTACAAACCAGGTAGGAATCGGGTACAATTACTACATGTTGCCAGATAGAGCCCGGTTATGTGTCTGTTATAACTCGGAGACAAAAACCGGTTACAGCTCGGTTTGCGCCGGATAAGAGGGTAGAAGTATTTTGTGGATCCAGTTACAAATCAGCTAGAAATCGGATACGAATATTATATAATGCCAGATAGAGCCCGGTTAGGTGTCGGTTAAAACCCGGAGACTAAAACCGGATACGGCGCGCTTTGGGTCGTTTAGAACCCATTTATAACCGGTTGCTAACCATATCCAAACCGACATTTTAAGCAGGGAGCCATACTTAATCAATGCTTCTGATTTTATCCATTGATAAAGTTATGAAAAAATAGACAATTTAAATATTGAATCCAACTTTGCCTTAAACCATTCTTTGATAGGGCTTGTCGTTTGGATTCATTCAAAGAGAATGCTAACGCAATATAAAATGCCAATTTTTAAAGAAACAACGCAAATAAGGAAAAAATGTCAAAAAAATGAATTGCAGTTGTTTAAAAAGTCTAAAAAAACTTCCAAGTACGCAGTTACAGACCTAGGAATAATATTAAACATAACCTAATAATAACGGTTTTCTTCAAGGATATAATAAAATTTTAATACACTTATTCTATAGAATTACAGAATCTAGGTTTCTTACACGGTCCACGCACAGTACACTACCGTCGGAAATTATGCGCACGACTCTTGTGAGCGCTTTAAAAAATCACTGCTGACTTCGAACGATATTTCGGTGACAAAAAGAGATAGGGCATTCTTGAAAAAAGAGTTAGAAAGTTTATGAAATTTCACGTCTAGCGATACCTTAAAATATTTTTTTGACCTTCTGAAAATAATGCAGCACGTGAGAAGTTTAAAAACAAAATTCAAGATTTTATTAAAAGTTCTACCACAACTTCATCTTTTAGCATGACATAGGGAAATTTTTTCAAAAACAGCAAAATTATACGACATCGAGCCTGCAATCTTATCTTATGTCATTTGTGAGTAATTGAGCTGAGATACGATAGTAGTGAGGTACAACTATGGGGCGACCGCCGCCGTCTACCCCCACTCCTCGGCCGTCTGTCTAGACTGGCGCCTACCCCCACTACTACGTCGCGAGGTCACTGACCCCTGTCTAGCTTTTGTTTGCACCCATGTCTGGAGATAAAAATTCTTTGGAAAAGGGAGATCTCTGACGTCATTTCTAGTAATTCAAATCTAGGATTATACTTTTAATGATTTTAACTGAGAATTACATATCAATGAATTTCTTTTAATGTTTAAATATGAATAATAAAACTTATTTCCTAAAGGAATGGTATGATAAATAAAAAGAGATTAGGATCACATTTAAACCTATCAAAAATAGATTTATTCAGCAAATTAAAAAAATTACATCTAATTAGAAGTAGAAAAAACCGGTTTATGAATTAAAAATTTTAAAATTAGCTTAAAATTAAAAGATACATTTCCTTAAAATTAACAAATATGATGATTATGATTATTATTATTATTATGACTCATTACACATCGTAGTCTGGGACATCATTTTATTTCATTGAGTAAATCAAAGATTTTCCACTCTTCCAAACGAGAATTTTTAATCAATCTTAAAATTAATGCTGTATGAACGACGCAGTTTGAAAAGAGAGGGAGATACTTCAAGACTTATATATATATTAATAAACACATATCGCAAAAATACATTTTGATAAACACTTAAAAGTAACACGTAACGCATAGTATTAAATGTGAGTACACTATGCTAGATATAAAGTAGCAAGTTGTGAAGAACAATATTGTACACAGGATTCAAGATGTGTATTAATAGACCCCTTATTATAATCACCACCTTGAATTCTGTCTTCAGGATTACGCAAAACACTCGACTTAATCTTATATTTTTTTAAATCATTTTATAAAAATCCGATGCAACGCGATCATTTTCTACGAGATTTTCGCTAAAAAGTTTGGTAAAATCGCGCAAAGAAAAACCACTGCACATATGATAAAAGAACATAATACAAAACTGGCCACACACATACGAAGATGTTGAGGAATAAGAGGCGGTAGGCCATAGCTGTCAAAGTACGTTCCTCGGCCATTTCGGTAAATATGAACAGCTACCCATTGCGATCCTTTTTTATCGTGTGGATCCGTGTTGAAAATTAAAGCAGCTGGTCTCATCCACACCTTCGGTATCCGATCCGCGGGGAATACACCAGTCGTATGTCCCGGTATTGCTTGAAGTGATCGAAGTATCCGAAGACTGTCCATCTCTATTTCCAGGACTTCCAAGTCGAGGCAGCTCTGGTACAGGATTAGAAGCCTCGGTCTTGATCTGATTGATTTTTTTAACAGAAATCTGTATGTTGTCAGCGACCGTCCTCGATGTCACCGCCGTCCCAAGAGTGTCAATTTTAGAGCAGTCATTTGTTTTCAGTGTACTCTGACTGCAACGAGTGAAACCACGAAGCGATATTTCTTCTCGTCTTTGACTTTGAAGCCAGATTTTCAGCTTAGTTGCGTTATTGACAGCACATGTAAAAAATGTTCCTTTTTTCACACCGTGATGAAAACAGTATTGTTTATTGATTTCCAGTTTTTTAAAAGTAGGACAGGTTAATTCTTCTAGGTTGATAATCTGTCTACTCGTGATATCTTGCAAAAGTGCAGCTTTTTCCCGACCTCTAGTATATATCTGACCAGCTGATTTTGCGACATCACGAAGATTTGAATGTAGATGCTTCGTAGGAGTGTCTCCCTCAAACCACTCGATGCCGTGAAAATAACAGGTGAGCCAGTTATTTTGTTCTTTCGCAGCGCTACAGAGATCAGAGAAGGGATAAGGTGGTGCAGCTATCCAATGTCCAATATAGTTATGATCTACTGCAATGACGGCCACTTCTTTTGCAATAAAGTTATTTTCAAGATCACGAGAGCCTTGAATATCAATCACGAAGTCCATAATATTTTTCACATAAAAAAGAAGTTTTGTTGGTGATGAGTTTGAAGAAGAAGACGACGGTGACAAAGAGTAGCGTGCCACGCACAAACGAGAAACCACGTAAGGAAACAACCGACTTGTAAGACAACTTTGGACGAAATGAAAGATGGTCTATGGATTTCAAAAAAGACGCATATATGATGACGTATGTTGAAGATTTTTTCTCACCCTTTTTCCAATGTTTACACAGCTGAATTTTAGTGAGATAAGGACAAAATGTGTAAAATAGACTCATTTCCTGTCCAAGCCTGTCCTAAGTAAACACAGGTGTACATTAGGATGTCAGATGTGTGAAATTTCGGGAAAATGAAGACGGCGGTAAAAATAATTTATTACCCTCCAAAATCAACAATAACTTGTCTAGACGCGTCAATTTCCAAAACGTTATCATATTCTGCGTATACGATACAATTTACAGTGTTTGCTAGTGGTTCTTCGAAACGCACCTCTATTCTCAGACTTCCATGCTTTACAAGATTCCAGTGAGAATAACAATTTGCAGAAAGATCAGGAGTAAGATCAAATGCAAAAAGACAGAAAAACTTCGAGTAATCACCTCCATCGATATCATTACCCTCATTAAGAAAGTGAATACCACTGCCAGAGAAAAGAGTGTGATAAGCATCAACGTAACGATTTTTTTGGGGAAAATCTGGTTGCAGAGGTTTCGAAGATATTTGTATACCATCGACGTAAAGAGATAAGAAATTAATCTTGTAATTTTGAAAGTTGAGTGGGTGAAGTGCTCTATTTCCGTTGAATTCTCTGTTCTCTATGAAACCGATAATTATTCTTTTAGGCATCTGTCCGAGAATAACATTACCAAGAGTTTCATCGTGAATACCGCCGCGTAAAATAAGCGTTTTAACCTCGACTCTTGTTATCGGGTATTTTGCTGTTCCTTGTGCTAGAGCTTTTGCGTGTGCTAGTAAGATTCCTGGGCTCATTTTTGATCGACAAATAAGAAGGGATGCTTCCAAAATGTGTGAACTGCATGTATTGACAGGATCCATTAGGCAAAAACCATCTTTTGTACATAAGAGTCGAAGACGCCTTTCGACTCCGTTGAGAAGAAATTTATTTTGATTAAAAATGTCCCAATGCAGATGAGCGATTAGATCTAAGATTTTGCCTGCACCAAAATAATTGCGACGGGTATCGATTCCTGTATTTTCGCTGGACAAATCTTTCATTTTTCGTGCAGTATCTACACACAAGAGAGAAGAAGTCAGATGGCTCTTTTTTGCAGCTGGTCCATAATTGAGCAATTTTTCCAGGTAAGCTCTGTACGCATATGCGTTGTTTGGAGGAGAAATGAGTTTTTGATTGAAATACATGTCCACCTAATTGAACATCGAATGAAGTAAATTGTTTATCACAGTTACACTTTTCAACCTGGCTGCATTTGCAGAAGTTTCTACCGATCGTTTCAGTTTGACGCGTGTACTGAGCATTGTATGAGCGAGATCTATGTATTCTTCGCCGTGGCCTGGAGTGACAAACTCTATCGGCAAATCGCCGGTCAGCGATGAAACGGGCTTGTAATGGACCCATTGCGGGCTCTCAATAGATGTTTTAGTAGGTGGAAGAGAGAAAAGATCTAGTTCAGTTTTCAAACACTCGCTAGAATGTGAGTGTAAGAAGGAAATTATATAATAATCTAGTTGTTAACTGTTAAAAATGTCCGAAATTGAGCGATTTTTTCTCTTACTAGTTTTACGCTTTTGTTTCTTCTGTGTTTTCTTATTTTTCCTATTTTTACTGCTATTGATTCTCTTCTTAGATTTCCTATTTTTTACTCCTTTCCTTTTCTTCTTCTTCAGTTTATGCGTTGTACCAAAACTCTTAACTTTTTTACGCTTAATACCTTTTCTAACCAGGGTGATACTCTCTATACCACGAACTCCGGGTAACTGAGTTCTGAAATTTCTCACACCAAATTAATGACCCGATCCGTTCATAAGATTATCAATTTTATCTAAAGCTTTTCTTTTTAAATTTTGACCAGATTCCTTGAAACGCGCGTTAAATGACTGTTTGAGTGTACTTTGCTATCGACATAATTTAAAACGTTAACACCTGTTCGAAGTGCCTCGTTGCCAACTGTACGCGCACCTCGCGCTAGTATCGGCAGCACACGTCGAAAAAGCCAACCTAGAAACCTGCCGATTCCATGACCTTTTTGATAGGACGATCCGACGTAAACTTTTGATATTCCCCCACCTCTACTTGTGTTGTGTAGTAATCTACATAATAACTCATTATTACTTGATCATTTAATGTTTTTCTTCTTCTTCTTTTTCTTTAATCAATTTTAAAAAATAGAAGTGTCTCTGTCAGAGTGCCAAACTCAAATGGTATAGGCAGTCCAAGATGATCTCTTATATATATTTCTATTGTGCGAAATTCGGTATGAAGAAGTGAAATGTAATTTGGAGATGAAAACTGTGTAATTTGTGTAGATGCAATAACCCGTAATGCGAGGTTCACATATATCGAAATAAACAAACATTTTCTCGGGTAAACCACGTGCCAGACTTGGAGGGTGATTAGCATAATGAGGATTATCTGATATTCAGAGCGCAGTAATTATCGTAGCATATAATATTACTTAACTTAAAAAACTGGCACTAAAGCGTTGCACAAAGATCCTTGGCGTGAGCACACTAGGGGAGATCGCACACCACCCGCCCTATCGTGGCATCTTGTTTGCGTATCGTTCTATTACTCAAAGACATGATAATTTGCCACTCCGAAAAATGAAGGTTTCATGGCAAAAAATCTCAGCTTTCTTTTAAAACTATTTTTAAGAAAAAAAAAAGTGACGAAATTTGGAAAAAAGTCCAATTTATTTTTGATTTTCAAAAATTAGTGTCAAACTTGGACTTTTTTTGAAAATCGTTATGACCACCAGTAAGTTTGTGAAAAAATCTATCAAAAACATTTCTAGATAAATTCTGTTTAAAACAATAGGAAAAAAGTTAAGAATGTTTGAAAGTAAGGCTTTGCTTCAAAAACCCAAAAATTTAACCCCCTCTACTTTGATAAACAATTATCAAAATGAATTGATTTTTGGTGTGAGAAGTACTATCTAATATAACTACAATTAGGCTCATTTTTAGCCCGATCTGACAACTTTCATTTTGGAGGTGGGTACACTTCAGAAATTATGGCCCATATATATATCGCGATGTATCTCGAAGTTATTAGAGCAATTTTAACGAATAAGACCAGTGAATATCAATTTATTTTATTCAAAAATGTTATACTACAGGCTAAGATCAATTATTTACTTTAAGATTTCTTCTTAATATTTAATTGAAATTCAAATTTCTTCTGAATTGGTGACGCTGTCGTAGCTACCCAAAAGGCTCTACGATTTGACGAATTAAACAATGGGGAAGAAGTTTTGGATATACATAGAGAGAGGGAGAAAATGTTCGTTCCAAAACAAAAAGACCTGTCATTGAAACAAAATCGGATCATCTCTGTCTATATCACCTTGTAAAAAGAGAGGTTATGGACGTGATGATTGTGAAAACTGTGTTTTTCGTGGACAGTTATTCTAATATTTAGAAAAGTAGGTGATTTCCTGTTTAATAATTTCTTCGTATATCTGGTTATAAAACTGGGTTATGCGCAGTAGGTGCTACGCAAAACTGCGTGTTTTCCAATTTAAGTTTTTTGCGACGCGTTTTGTTGCAAAATTGACGTGCTTGTGGATGCTGCTGTCTTTGAATGGTTTAATCAAGTGAGCGACAGAGTATCCGGACCGATCATTATTTAAGAGAAAGCTTTTTTTTCAAACGAGATGCCCAGCGGTCCGCAAACGTTTAAAGTAAGTAAGCAGGAAACACATTTATTTTAACGTGTAACAGCAAACTTTTTTCCTTATTTTCGTTGAATGTTCAGTTTCCTCTTGTCTCCGTATTAGAAAATCAATTTTCAAAATTCATCATGTTCGGATGCGTGGAGATTGCTTTGACGCTCGGAGGTTCTAAACGGCAACGTCCTCCCCCCCCCCCAGGCACTGTAAAGTGGCATTTGATGCACTGGTAAAGTAAATAACATTGAATTTCAGTTTCACATGCTTTTTTATTCGAAACAACTATTGTATAGGATTTTGGTTTACACATGGCTTATCCGCTCGATACGAAAATGCATAAAGATTGGGCGTTTGACGCCTACTGGAGTTTCCTTGATTTCATCTGGGCTCATTAGTGTGATCGTGCCATTTTTTATGTTTATTTTCACTCGTCTTTGATTGCCACTCTGATATATTCCAACAAGAACATTAACAGTCTCCAATATTGCAAAGACGTCACCATCGAATGTTGATAATACAATATGTTCATGGGTTGGTATGGGCTCAAAGGTGTTACGTTTTACATGTAATCTAATTGATTGATCGGCAGGAAAAGTGTACCTTCGAAGTCCGAATAGCCGGTGGTGATTCCTATTGGGAATAAGCCGAATGAATCTAAGTTGATCAAGTCCACATCCAAGTCCATCAGGAGAAGGAATCCTGGTAGGAGGAAACATGCACCTGCCAGAAGGAGACTTGGACCTGGCACGAAGAAGAGGCATGTCAGGAGAACGGTGTCTGTCAGAAGAGGAAGGTTTGCCATGAGGAATATCGGGAGTACGATCATCATCAGGTAATGTCTCGAATTCTGCAACACGAAACAGAGCTTTACATGAACATTGAGTTAGCAGGAGCGCAAAGATTTCTATAAAAATTTACTATGAGTAACTGTCCCACATCAGTTGGAATAACTACAGCTAAAGTACGGAAGGTGTCTTCTACATCATTAACAGAATTATTATTATTATAATACCCTTAAGCCAAATCCCTTTTCGGGTAAGCGCAACCAACTCGGTTCTAGCCTTCTCATACTACCAGAGGTCAAGGAATCTAGATGTAAGAAATTAGAAAGAGAAGTGGTAGAGGAAGTATAAAGCAGAAGGTGTAAATTTTAGATCAATCTGGAATAACCGTGTTTCTTATTTAGGCAACACGTTCGTTCTGCAACATCACTTCAACACAGGTCGCCGATCAGTCTCTCTAGCAATCAGCCCAGGCGCAGAGGTCCACAAAGTCATCATATTTTATAGGTCACAGAAAAATACGCAAACCAATTGGTGATTCCTTAGTAAGGTCCGTACTCTTCACTGTGATATCATTTACTAAGTAAGGCAGGCCATCCTGACGCAGGCCCTATACTATCCAAGGTCTTTCATTTCAGGCGTCTCTCACTTTGCTGATACAATTCGCGGGCCGTCCACAAATCTTGAGTTGCTAAAAATAGTAAAAATTCACCCTCCCCCCCCCCACACTCTTGACAGGCAGTGTCGATGTACAGACCTTCCCGAAGAGTCACGTGACGAAGTGTCGAATCCCCCCTCGTTCCCATTGAGAAGAGGAACAAAATCTCTTTCAAATTTTTTTGTTTTCACTGTATATGATGAAATGAAAAATGAAACAAATAAGCAATTTCATTCGGTTTACTTTGTCAGGCGGAGCTTAAGTTTCTTTGAATTTAAAATATATATAGAACTTTTTGAAGCTTGAAAAAAATTTAACAACAGTTTATGCATTTGAAGAAAAAATAAAAATATTTTTAATCTCTTTAAAACTTCAAAAAATTTTGAAAATCATTTTAAATGACACGAGAAATCCCTAAAAATGTACTGAAATATTCCAGGTTCGTTTTTGATCATTTTCGAAATATTTCGCAATGTTTAAAAATCTGTTTATCTGTTCAATTTTTAAAATAAAGAAAAACTCTAAATATTAACAGAAATATGAATTATTTCTGAAATTGTTGAACAGCTTCTAAGTTTATTTTAGAGTGATTAGAATTTTTCGTAAAACCTTGAAAAAATTCTGTAAAATTTAACACAATTTTCGGAAAATCTTCCAGAATCTTCTTTCAGATTTGTGGAAATCTTTTGGAATGATATAAAATATTTTCAAATATATTCTTAAACTAAATTTTATAAAATACGAAATCATTAGAAATTTCCCCAAAAATCTTAAGAAAATTTTTGCATCTTCTTGAATTCTTTCAAAATTCTTAAAAAGCTTTTAAGTTTTCTTCTTTCAAAACTTCAAGAATCTACATTTTTTATATTTTGTGTAATCATTTTCATGCTAAAATGATTTTTGTATCTTTTGAAAACTTCGGAAATTTTTTTTTTTAAATATTTTCAAATTTCAAATTATTGTTATGTGCCCCGCTTATAAGTGATATAATAATGATAATACTCTCTATATAATTTTTGTATAGAATAATCCATACAATGTACACTTGTTATTGTGCATGTACTTTTTGTGGCTTATATGACTAGTGGAAGGAATTTATATATCTTTTAAAGTGATGAGAATTTTGTCTAAAATATTGTAATCTTGCAAAATTGAAAAAGTTTGCTTTAAAATCTTCGAAATTCATTTGCGAAATTTTATAAAACCATTTGGAATGTTTCAAAATCTTACTAAGCATATTCTTAATATTAATTTGTCAAAATAAAAAATCAATTCAAATGTTCCCTGAAATGTCAAGAAACGATTCAACACTTTATTCCAAAATCTTGAAAAATTTACATTTTGTTTAGAATGTCTTGAACTCTTTTCAAATTTTTTATCATTTCTCAATATTTTCAAAACTTCTAAGACTTTAGAATATCTTTTGAAATGATTCAACCTTCCTCTAATATTTTTCAAAATCCTGCAAGAATTAAAAAAATAGTTTTAATATCTTCCAGATTCTTCTTCGACATACTCTGAAATCTTCAAAGCTTGAAATTAATTTTTTTTTTAATAAAACCGAGAATATAATCTAAATTATTTTAAATTTTCTCAAAAACTTTATTTTTGACACAATTTTTATTATTATAATTTTTTTTTTTTTACAGTTACCGACAAGGTATATTTGTATACTCTTCGTGAATTGAGATATTCTAAGTTTTTGTCTATGATTTTATTCCTCACATCTCTTGAAATATGTGACTAAGTTTACGTGACAGAAAAATGTTAAGAATAGATTTATTCCGTAAGCTTAACAAATATTCAGGATTAAAATGTTCTCTCTTATCAATAATGTTTAGAAAAATTCTGAAATTATTAATAAATGAATACATGCAGCCTCATCTCATATATTCAAGGGGTAAGGGTTTGACAGCAAAATGGAATTTTTGATTTTTCATTATCTTTTCGTGCGATAAAAATTTAAATTTTCAACAAACATTTGTCTATTCTCGACTTTTTTCACACCGTGCGTTGTTTGTCTTAAAATTTTCATTTTTGTTTGTTTTTTGGATTTTTGTAATTGCTGTAACTCCAGTAATTTTTGTTTGATCAAAAAAAGTCGTGAAGATACATTGTTTATCTTTTTGAGGAGTATGAATGTCTCGACATAGAATTTTCAAATTTGAAAAAAGTGGTGTCAAATATTTTGAAACAGCGCTCACTTTTTGAATTTGTATCCAAAATGGCTGGCTAAAGAACCTGACCTTCATTCTGGGATAATTGAAGAGCATTCCAAAGCCTAATTCAGTCTGTCAATTTTTTCGAAAGTCATCGTGCTGACAAACGAAATTTTACATACATACACACATGCAGACAGACAGACATATTCGCGAAATAGTTTATTGTGTCACTGGGCTGGAAGCGGCCACATTACGCCTGCTTCACGTGCATGCAATGGCGTGTTTTCAAGGGGAGTCGGACAAAAACCAGTTTTTTGTGTTTAGAATGTCTCAAAACGTGAACATTTGGCAAAAACGGAGGGAGTCAAATTTTACAGAAATCTAATAAGTTCTCCGATGAGAATTTGAAAACGCTTTCTACGCACATGTCTGTCTGTATGTATGTCTGTCCGTATTCTGTGAGCACGATAACTTTCGAAAGATTTCAAAATTTTTCAGACAACTTTTTCTCAAGATTTGAAAATTCTATGTACAAAGATTCATACTACTTAAAAAGACGAACAATTCATCACATTGACTTTTTTGGATAAAAAAGAAATTACCAGATTTATAGCATTTTCAAAATCCAAATTTGCAGTCAAACTATGCAAGATATAAAAAAATATTATAGAACAAAAATCATACACTCAGGAAAGATCTACAAAATTGTCTGTAATCACTTTTCGATACGAGGCATAGTTTTTGTTTTATTCATAAAAAACTGTATTGAAAATAAAAAAGTTGAATGTTTGGACAAACGACTCAGGCTGCGAAAAAAACAATGTCACAAAAGTTGTTGACCCAAAAACGAGCTAAAAATTTGTGACTCATCATTTTTTGTTAGGATGCGTACTTCCTTTTTTATTCGTAAAAACTAACATTAAAAATAAAAAATTACATTTTTGGCCAAAAGACAAAAGCTATGAAAAAATGAATAGACGCAGAAGTTGCTTATTCAAAAAAGAGCCACCAATTTATCATCTGTGATTTTTTGATATGACACGTAGATTTTGTTTAAATCGTAAAAAATGAGAATAGGAATGAAAAATCCAATTTTAAACTTAAGATCAAAAAGAAATCTATTTTATCACGAATAATTTTATGCAAACCGAGCATGAAAAAGATTCACAATTAGAAAAACAGAATTCCAAACTATCTGACTTGTCGGCTAATTAGAGACAAAAATAACCAAATGAAAAAAGAGGGAGAAGAAAAGACAAGATCAACCAAAAACCAATTTCTCACACGTATGTTTCACTACCAATGCATGTTATGAATTGTGATAATATAAATTTATTCAAATGATAGATTTTGCATGTTTTTTGAGAATAAAAATTTGTGCAAAATAAGGAGCAAATATTAAAGTAATCATTGAAAATATAATTGGTACATTATTTAGCAATATCTGAATAAGCAGTACCAGACCGAGGTACAAACATAATTATAATATACAATTTGATATAATGGTGTTGAACATAATATAGAAAAGTTCAGATTCTTGAAAAAATAGAGTACGAAGGACGAGATACGTGATGAGAATGTATTTGTTAAAGCCAAAGCAGCTTTGACAGAAAAGAATTCACCATCACCAAATTGAAGTTGTCGATGTTTTGACCTTTCATTTTAAAATGTCTGTGCACAAATGTGAGGGAAACTCAAACACCGAGCGCGTAGAGCGCGATGAGAATATGCCTGCGCAGCGAGCAGAGTTTTTTAAATTTATTTTAAAGGGTTTTAAAGCATTTCTAAGCATTGGAATGAAATTAGGAGACTTCAGCAATTTCAAGAAATTCCAAAGGATTTGCAAGGTTTCAATTAGATTTTAAGCAAGTTTATTGATATAAAGGAAGTTTGCAGATGACTGCTACTCAAAGTTTATTTGTGCAGAATCATGAGTGGCCTGGAATAAACCGATTAATGCTGTGCACATTTTAAATATAATGATTTTCTGTAATGAACTTTCTATGATCGCGAAAGAAGTATGGAAAATGCATTATAGGAAAATCACTATAGGCCTCTACTGGTTTTTTCTATAATATTTCTTCGCAAGGGTCCAATCTGCAAGAGAGTAATTACCAGTAGGCGCTTGAAGAAGTAGTTATGATTATTCTTTCATTCTACAGAAATATCTACTAGAACGACATGTTTAAAAAAAGCAATAGCCTACAAAAAAGGTGCTCAATAAAGAAAAACTTACGCTATGGTATACTGTTCTGAAGATTTTTCGTTAAAACAATGGAAACAAGGTTCCATGCGCGTAGAATATTTTGTAATTTAGGAGATTATTGTTAGTTTTAAGCTGTCAATATAAACTGTTTATGAACTAACGCTTCTGTTATTGATTTTCATCTTTGACTAGGGTTACCTTGCTGATTTGCATGTTCGTTACTCATTCCAAAATTGGCCAGAAGATCCATTGTTTTGGGCGGCATACCTGATGATATGCCTGTGAAAATACAAAGAAGATTTATGAATTTCTAATGTTAAAAAAGATTGGCGGCAACGAAGCATCGCAAAGTAAAATAACGCAAGTATCTTTTTTGGATGTGAATTATTATACTTGAATATCCACATAAATTTTGAAATGAAAGTTTTTTTGTATAATAATTTCAGCTCTCCGGATCAAAAGGGGAAACGCATGGATTCAGCCTGAGAAGAATTGTCCTGAAGGTCAATTTTTCACGTTGTTCGTATTTCATTTTCAATACCTGATACTTGTATAGAATTTCAAGGCGTGTCTTTCTTTTCCCTTAGCAAATATTTTTTAGGCTCTGCAGTTTTTGAAGTAATTTTAAAAACTAGATTTTTCGAAAACAAAAAATTTCAATATTTTTTCACTTCAACTCGCGCTAACTTAGTCATTTTTTAGAATTTATCCATTTTAATAATATTTCATTACGTTTTTCAGCCTTTTGATACTGCTAAAAGGTTCAGGAAGAAAACCCCAAATATTTTAACAAGCAAAAAAGTTTTGAATTTTTGTTTAGACTTTGCAAAAATCATAAATTTCAATCTTCAAGCGCTTTGCTTATCGAGCGAGTTTCAAGAAACAGAAAACTTCCAGGGAGAAAGTTCCTAATAAAATTGATCAATTCTGAATATTTACTAAGTTAGCGCGACTTGAAGTGAAAAAATTGCAATTTTTTGTTTTCGAAAAGTCTACTTTTAATCAATTACTTCAAAGACTGCAAAGCTTACAAATATTTGCTAAAGGAAAAAAAATATGCGCCCTGAAATTTTCTACAAGTATTAGTCCTTAAAATAAAAATTTGAACAATTTTAAAAATTGACTTTCAGGACAATACTCTCAGGATGAATCCATGCGTATCTCCTTTTGATCTGGAGAGAAATCTGAATTTTTTTATCGTGAAAAAATTAGAAACCTATCATTGTGAAAAGATTAGAAAAAAAGCGTTTCTCTAAGATTTTCTACTTTATTTGAACAATGATAAAAGCGTATTGTGAAATTTTTAAATAGGTTACGTCAGCTCCACAAACATAAAGTATATACAATTAATTACTAAAAAATAAGAATATATGTATGCAGTGAATCTATTTTAGCTTACTTCAAAGCAAAATGAAAATTCAAAATCGTTATTTCAGGTGAAAAATGTGATGCAGAATTTACAAGGTGATTATTTTTCAAATTCATTTGAATATCGTGCAAACCCTGGATTTTTTTTTGTCCCTGTGAGACATGTTTTTCTAAAAACTGCTAAAGTTTTGAGTTTTAAAGAGAAAAATGTCATATTTTGGCACTCACGATTGTATAATAGAAGTTGCAACGTACTTGCTATAAAAAATTATATCTATTTGTTTATTCCATACATACCAATGGAATTAAGAATAATATCCAAGGTTAAGACCAGAGTACAAAGAATCATATTTTTTTCAAATTATAGAAAAAAAACGGGTTATCGCAGAATTTGAGCAGCAGTGTAGCTAATGAATATGAGATATTTCGTGTCTGTATACTATTCTCAGATATTTGAGTTCTTCCCCTTCCCGAGTATATATCGCGAATCTCAGATGATTTATGTTCAATGTAAGCGTATGTATTCATATTATTCTAAATTACGAAACTCAGAGAACACTATAAGTTATAAAGAGTAAATTAATAGAAAAATGTATTTGACAGAGATATTTTTCATACAGAACTGGTAGGTAATTAAATGTATCTGTGTGTCTGTGTATCTGTAGATTTTCAGTCTGTTAGCACGATGAATTTTGATAGAATTGTCAATTTCGTTAGCCAGCCCCTAAAATAGTATAATAACAACTTTTTAAATTTCCTCGAAAAATCAAAAATTCCAATTTTGACTGCACAAAAAATAATGAAAAATAAATAATTCCATTCAGCGGTCAAGCTATACGAGATATGAAAACAGATAAATAGACCAAATTCGTGCATTCCAAAAAGATCCACAAACTTTTTATTAATTATTTTTTGATAGGATACGCAGTTTTTGTTTTATTCGTGAAAAAACAGCATAAAAAATAAAAAAATAAATTTTTTAGACCAATGGCAGAAGCTATGAAAAAAATTAATAGACTCAATATGATGCTCAGCTAGTGCTGATTGCGTGAAGTGTTTTAGCCTGACTTTACTCTCATGTTCCTTTTTGTTCCCCGGTTTTTTTCAAAAAAGACTTAATTGGTCAATCAAGTTCCCACCATGGGGCGCTCTGGCAAGATTCGTGGTTTTGCCGACTATTAAAACCCGAAAAAGTTTTGAATTTTAAGTTTAAATTTATCATAATTAATCATTGTGAAAGCATTAAATCCGTATCTTTTTATTTTAGGTTTATCGTTTTCAATTACAAGAAAGCCGCCTATTTAATAAAATATCCGTAAACTAGTTGATAGTGATTTTCAAACCAAGTCTCAAGCAGTTTAACCAAAAAAAGCATGAAAGTTTTAACAAAAGCCATGTACTTTTGACCAACTAGTTGAATTTTGAACTAACAAAGATCAATTTTCCACCAACAATGGATAAGTTAAATTTTCAGCAAAAGAAAACTAGGTAAACTTTTAGTTTAAAAGACAACAACAAGAAAAAAAATTAATTTCCAACAAATGAGTTAAACTCATAACCAAGAATTTGAATTTTCAACTCAGAACGATGAATTCTGAACAATAAATTTGATAATTGATATTCCAACCAAAAAAGATTTATCGAATCTCGCGCTTCGCTTTCGGATATTACTACTTTGCACTCGAAGAGCTTAAATGACGGTTCAGCAAAAACATTTATTTTAAATCCCAGTTTTTTAATGCACGTTCATAATCAGGATTATCTACGTAATTATGTATAGTTGAAGATTAAATTGATCAAAGCTCTGTAGGCTCATTCTCATCAGGAAACTCGCGCTCCGCACTCGATTTTCGACACATATTTTCAAATGCATATTAATTTTCTGAGCTATCATACAATAAAAAGGTCGGTCTTTATACCCACTCCCCCTCCCCATTTGTACACAGACCGTTTGGAATTACAGGTTAGAACATCGTCAACTGTAATTTGATTATTGTGAATTCTCTTTTGTTAAAGCTTCTTCGGCTTTAACGAACACATTCTCATCACGTGTCTCGTGCTTTTCACTCGATTTTGTCCAAAATTCGAACTTTCTAAATTATTTTCAACTTTATTCAATCAAATGTATATGAAATTTCTGTATGTCGATCTGGTACTGCTTATTCAGATACTGCAAAATAAAGTATAACTTTTATTTATCATGATAACGTCAATATTTTCTCCTTATGTTGCTCTAATTTCTATTCTCAGCTACCTTGAAAAATCTATCATTCCAATAAATTCATATTATTAACATTTATAATATGTATAGATATTGAAACATACGTATTATCATTGTCTTGTTTTTAAAATTACAGAAAAGTGCGCATAAAAAAAAACAATTTTGTTATTAAAAATTTTATTGCAACCTGTAACGTATTTAAATAAATTTAATTGCTGGGCAATCCGGCACATTTAAACCCGGCGGGCGATAATGTAAAGCCAGCGTGTAATAATAAATAATAAATGAATAATAAAAGCGGAAGCTAATTGGCTTTTTTCATCCCCTCAGACTCCTTTTGCATTCATAAATCACCTTTTCTATAATAAATGTAAAATACAATAAATGAAGAACGGTCTTCTATGTGTAAGCACAGTGCTCATGAAATTATTGCAATTAAAAATACACGATTAAAAGATGTCACGGGGATTGAATATTTCTGAAGAGACATTTTTTTTAAATGTGGTTCGCAGTATTTTTATTTTTCTATATAATGTGTCATCAAATAAAAAAATTACAGGTACAAAAAATAAGATTTCTAAATTTTTCAAATGGTTGAGGTTTTATTTGAAAGGTTCATTCTAGGTTGCGAAAAGGTCAAATAATGTCAATAAATTTATAAAATATTTCGAAAATTGTTTAAAACTTCTAGAAATATCTGTTTTAATTTTTTTATTTTCATGCTTTATCTGAAGACAAATTTATATATCTCGTATAAACTTCTCACAAGGTTGTGTTCCGTAAAGATCTTGCCTTCGATTATTCATTTCAAAAATACACACTTTATGTGATACACATTTTTTTAATAAAAATCAATGCTATGCAATTTTCTGATAAACCATTTTAAACCCCATTCAAATCGCTTTCTAATCTTCTGTGACCAGTTTATTTCTTATACAGTCTATTTGCAGCTTTCTGGTAGAAACATTGACATTATGAAGGTTTGCAGTACCAAACTAGATAACCAACAAAATCGAAACTTTTCAGGAGAGCAAAAAAACATTCTGCACAATCGAAATCACCATTTGAAGATAAAAAAAAAATTTACTCTTGAGCTAAAGTGTTTCTGAATCAAGAACAAAACTGTATGCTTAAAAAAATATCCAATTTCGAGGAATAGAATGTGGAAGTTTACAATTTCGAAGTGACAGGAACCTAAAACTAGATAAGGTTCAGTTGTGAATAACGATAAAAAGTGCAATTTTTAGTTCAAACAAAAAATTAAAACTTACTCCTGAATTGTTAAGTTGCTTAATTGGAACAAGATGAGTTTGATTCGAAAAAGTTAATCAATTCCAAGTAAATCATCCAAGAACTTGGACGTTCAAATTTCATGGGTTTTGAAAATCGCCTTTGGATAGCGACTAAAAATCTATTTTTCAATTGAAAAAAAATAAGAAAAACTTGCTCCCGAGACATGGGGAAGCTGAAAAAGAATGAAAACGTTTTCATCAAAAAAAATTATTCTGTTCCAGGAAAATAAGGATTAAGTATGACGGTATCGCACTGTAACACACGAGGGTTCGCTGGAAGGTGTGTAAAGAGAAAAAAGGTATATGTTCATTCATAAATGAATGATAATAATTTTGGGAAAGATCGTGTCTGATTGTACAGCAAAAAGTTAAGCAAAAAAACAGTATAAAAGTGACTTTTTGTAGAAAATGGAGACTTGAGATTTTAGGTTGGAATTTGATTGATACTTTGGTGCTGGAAAAAGTGAAAAATAGTCTTATTTAGGAGCTTTTAATTTGAAAAAGAAGCGTTTTCATATTTTATTATATTGAAAAACTTTCAGGAAAAGGAATATCTTCAGAAAAAGGCTTTCAAAAAATGGTAAGAGGTTGGGAAATAAAAAAAAAAAAAAGAAGATGGGAGACAAGTACAGAGTCAGCTATCTGGTTTTGAATCAACAATATTCTTATTTTACTACATTATAAATGAGATTTTGAACAAATCCTTTCAGCAAAATATGTATGAGATTTTTTAAGATGTTTTTATGGAAAAAGTGCATTTTCGGAAAAATGTTGGTTATGTAGTTCTGTACTTTTTGAATTTCTTTCCGAAGATGACTGGCTGTGTCATTGTAGAAAAATTGAAGTCTTGAGGATCATAGTGTGTGTGGCGAGGAAGATACGTTAGCAAAGACGAACACCGCAAATTTGTTTAGAGCATACCTGCAATCTGCATAAATGACTTTTTAAAATTATAGCTTTCATATGTGCTATACAATATATATATATAATTGAAATATTCCTCATTTCCTTTTTGGAAAGCAAATGAATAAAAAATACGGATGTTTCGCACGACAAAGTTGATCCTCAAAAGTACGCCGCTTCGGTGTTGTCTTGAGTTGTAACAAAAATATTAAAGCGGAAAATGAAAATTTAGTTTTGTTTATATTTGTGTTTTACACTTGAGTCATCTCGTTTAGAGGAAAGTAATCTTGTTTCAAAAACATAACAAATGAGCTGCAACAAAAATGATGCCGCTGTTTTTTGTGTTGGCTATATTACAGCTCATCATGATGCAAATATTTTGCAAGATATTTATGGAAGTTTTATCTGAAATGTTCTTTAGATCCTCGTTTTCCTTGTGACTTTCATGGTTTCATAAATTATAGAAGAATGAAATAAAAAGGTTTTATCGACTCACTGAAAATATTAGTCTAAGGTCACGGAATTCTGGAGAACCTAGCGGGCCCTTTACAGTTTTCCTTCGCTCACCCATCAAATCTATTGTACTGAATTTTGGTGTGCCTCGACACGGCCGTTTTTTATTCTATTCGAAACTTCAATTTTTCAACAAGTGCCCGTCACAAAAAAAATTATAGCAAATTCATAAAATAAACTAAATAAAATGAGATTTTGAGTTAAGCATTTCAATGATTTTATGGGATTTTAACAATTTATAGGAATATCTAAGAATTTAAACAGATTTTGAGAAATTTGATAGATTTCAAAATTCTTCCAAAGATATCAAGGAATTTCAAGGAAATCCAAAAGATTTGTAATGTTTCAGTGAAATTTCAGGCAAGTTTGATGATTTCAAGGAAGTTTGCAGATGTCTTCTGCTCAAAGTTCATTTGTGCAGATTTAGAAGTGGTCTGAAATAAACCGATAATTGCTATTAACGTTTTCAATATGATGACTTTCTCTGATGAATTTTCTATCATGGCGGAAAATTTATTCAAAATTCATTATAAGAAATGTTTTCTAGAACGACATGTTCCAGGCGTATAGAATATTCTGTAGTTTAAGAGATTTTTATTAGTTTTAAACTGTTAATATGGACATTTTATTAACTAACGCTTCTGTTATAAATGTCTATTTTTTGACTAGGATTACCTTTGCTGATTTGCATGTTCGTTACTCATTCCAAAATTGGCCAGAAGATCCATTGTTTTGGGCGGCATACCTGAGGATATGCCTGTGAAAATACAAAGAAGATTTATGAATTTCCAATGAGAAAAATGGATTATCATGATTCGCGGTAATGAGTCATCGCAAAGTAAAAAAATGCAAGTATCTTTTTTGGATGTAAATTATTATACTTGAATATCCACATGAATTGTGAAATGAAATTTTGTCAAATAATTCAACCTTTCCGGATCAGAAGGAGATACGCGTGGATTCAGCCTGAGCAGTGTTGCCCTGAAATTCCATTTTTAAAATAGTTAGAATTTTAATTTGAAGGACGGATACTTATAGAGAATTTCCAGGCGCATCTTTTTTTCCGTCAGCAAACATTTGTAAGTTTTGCAGTTTTCGAAGTAATTGATTGAAACTAGATTTTTCGAAAACAAAAAATTTCAATTTTTTTCATTGCAACTCGCGCTAAATTAGTCAACTTTCAGAATTTATGAATTTTATTTATATTTCCTTTTCTTTTTTGATCCTTTCGAAACTATTTACGGAAAAAAACCTGAATATTTTAATCAACACAAAAGTTGGTAATTTTCAATCAGACTTTGAAAATATCATAAATTTCAACCTTCAAGCGCTTCCTTTATCGAGCAAATTTCAAGCAACAGAAAACTTCTAGTGAAGAAGTTATTGACTAAGGTTTAAAGAAGTTTTCTGGAAAGTTTTAGCTCAATCGAATGAATTTTTTTTTTAAATTATGAATTTTTCTAATCGCAAGCAGTAATTTTAACGCTGCCCTATGTGACTTGAACCTTATATCATGTTCATAGAATTGATAAATTCGAAAAATTCACTAAGTTAGCTCAATTTCAAGTGAAAAAAGATCGATATTTTTTGTCATCAAAAAATCTAATTTTGATCAATTACTTGAAAATCTGCAAAACCTATAATTATTTGCTCGAGGAAAAATAACCCTACAATTCTCTACAAGTATCATTCCTTAAAATTAAAATTCAAACGATTTTAAAATTTTTCTTTCAGGACAATACTCTTAGGCTGAATCCGCGCATATCCCTTTTTGATCCGGAGAGCTATCTAAATTTTTTATAATGGAAAAATTAGAAACCTATAATTGCGTAAAGATTAGTAAAAGATTGTGTAAAATTTTCGACTTCATTTAAACACGAATTAGAGCGTATTGTGAAATTTGTAAATATAATACAAGTAAAAGGCAAATTCAAAATCGTTATTTCAGGAGAAAAATGTGGTGCAGAATTCACAGGGTGATTACTTTAAAACTGATTTGAATATCCTGCAAATCCTGGATTTTTTATTTTTGTCCCTAAGTGTTAAGTAGGTCCTAAAAATGAAACTAATTATTATTTTTAAGTAGGGATAACATTGTATTAATAATATGGGTTGTTCATTATTAAATAGTATTTTACATTCACGAATGTATAATAGAAGTTGCAACGTACTTAAAATAAGAAAATTATAATAATTTATTGTATACTTACCAATGGAATTAAGAATAACGTTGAAGGTTAAGACCAGAGCATAAGGGATCCTCATTTTTTCAAAATGCAGAAAAAACTGATTAACCCAGAATTTCGATAAAAGCATAACTAATGAATATCAGATATCACATCCATTATTTAATAACAGTTAAACTCTCGCACGTGCATGATCATTTTACCTCAGAAACTCAGATGATTTATGTTTAAAGTAAGCGTATGTATTCATATTGTTCTAGATTAAAAAATTCAGAGAACACATTATTATACATATAAGGAGTCAAAGAATTGAAATATCTCTTCGATAAACATATTTTTCAGGTGAAACTTTCACATAATTAAAATTTGTCTAAGGTTACAAGTTAGATAAGGCATTTTTTCACAAAATACTTTAATAAGCGAAGAAATGTAATCCATTGAGCCATAACTTTTTATTTCAGATTTGAAATTGAAGACTGAAAATTTTAACAAAATAGTTGTATTTTCAATCCAAAAGATGAAGTTTTCATGAAATACATGCATTTTTAACCAGCTAGTTGAATTTTAAGTGTAAAAGATCAATCTTCAACCAAAAATGGATTAGAAAAATTTTAGCAAAAGAATAATTATTTCCAACCCAAACCGAAATGAGTTGCCCGCAAAATAGATAATTTTGTAACCAAAGAGATGAGTTTTCAACTTATATAATATATCCTTGAACGAGAAAATGACTTTTCAGAAAAAGAGTACAATTTTCAAACAAATAGTGGATTTTCCAATTAAAGAAGATTAATTCTTAAGAAAGAATTGTATGGTTACATTTTTAGTTGAAAATACTAATTTTCAACAATGAGGGAAGTAGTTTCCAATAAAAAAAATTAATTTCTGACAAAAAAGTTTTGAACACAGGAGTTAAACTTCCATCCAAGAAGTTGAATTTTCAACTCAAACAGCTGAATTCTAAACAATAAATTTCATAGTTGACGTTTTAACCAAAAAATATTGTAATCGTAAATCAAGAACAGTAAAGTTCAACCTATACAGAAGATTTTTTTTTCATTAGATACGAAATTTATGCAGATTTTTCACAAAAGAGTCGCTGCACGGGCGAGTGCTCTTCTCTCGCGGCTCGCTTCGCTCACGTACGGTTCTGTCGGATCTCGCGCCGAGTTTAGTCGATTCAATAGAATCCCACGAAATCTTGGAAATTTTTATAAGAGTTTCTGATTCCGTAGTGAGTAGCCCCTCGCATTTTTTCATTGTATTTTTTATTTTTCTATATAATGTACCATCAAATTATAAAATTACCAGTAAAAACAATTAGATTTCTGTTTTTTTCTTGTGTCTATTTTAATGGAAAGATCAGTGTGTACTTTATTTATTAATTTTAGATGAAAAAATTCAACCTTCAACGTGAGTATAAAAGAAAAATTTGAAGGAGGACTTTGAAATTTGCAAGTTGACTCTCCAGATAAGTGCAGAGGTCAGCTGTTCGAATTGTGACGGGGTCAATAATTTGACAAAGGCAGCGAGTACCCGTTTTTTCGGTCCTGCTTTCCCAAAGGGCCCTTCCAATTGATTCCGGAAAACCACGAAGGTGAAAAGCTTCGAATTTAGACATCTGGTTATAGGCGGTTTAGGTTAGTTGCTGACCACATGGACTGGCAAACCAAGAAGTTTGAAAAGAAAATAAGCCTGCTCGGATGAAAATAAGGATGGTTCGTGTTGGAGAAAGATTCGAAGGGCTCAGTGCTGTATAAGTAGAATCATATTACAGTAATTTTGAGAAACGCGCAGTGGTCGGAAACACCCGAAAAGTTGGCTAAAATTCGAATAGCAAGCAAACTTTCTTGAAACTCTGTACCCTTATGTTTTCCTGGTCAAGGAATTTACATTTGAGTTGAAAATTGTCCAAAACTAAATGGCCGCCACAAAATGGCGGCCCAGCTTTGAAAAAACTAACGTTCGTTCGACAAAAGTAGTCGTCAGGGTGTTTTCGGGGTCAAGGAATTCGAATTTGACGTCAAAATTGTCAAAAACAGATTGTTGGCTTCCACTACGCCTAATCACCATGCGCGTATACGTAACTCTCCTGTAAACGTGTTTAAAACAAAAGTGACAATTAGGAGCAGCAAAATTTTCAATTTTTTCAATTACCACCTCGTTGACTTTATGTTTTAATAGGATTCGCAGCGGAGTAGCGCCTGAGATCATGTTTTTTAATAAACTTTTGGTTTGCTAAAAATTTCTGACAAGAAAGCGTTGAGGTCACTACTATAATACTTGATTCATCAATAAAATACAACTTGTATTGAAATTTTATCATACGAAACTCCAGCAACTCTCTACATATGTTGTCAAAGAAATCACGCACTCAGAACAAAATTTAGAGCACTTTCAACCTAGTGTATAATTCGACGTTTCGACACGTCTCACACAAGTATGGGAGCAGACCATTTTTCTGGTCCTCTCAAAGCCCACGTCTTAGACAGAGCCCAATCATTCCCACATTTGAAGGGTCAACAGCTTAAATTGTACATTTTATCCTGAGATTCAGGCCTAACTTGATTATCTATATAAAGGTCTTTACAGGCAGATGTTTTGAAGACAGATTATAAAATCTATTCCAGCTATTTTAAATGAAAAGTATAAAAAATATTGTTGCGAACGAACGTGCCGACTCCCTTGAATGATCTACGGTCAATGGATGTAAAATTGTAAAAGTGAGCTTATAAAAAGCTAATAATATAGCTAATAAGTAATTTGATTGAATTTTGAAGTTACTAATATATTTCTGCTGTTTCTTTATGAAAATCAATATTGTTCTCAGTATGAACTGATTTCAGAAATGAAATAAAAGTTCACGTGTTTTCTTAAAATAACTATAGCATTAAAATCTAGAGTGTACTTCTAGTTTGACAATAATAGACATATCGAATAGCAATTCAAAATGTAATTCTAATTTAACATTGACTGACATGCAGTTACCCAATGAAGCGGGATTGTTGAATCTGTCCAAAAACATGTTCCGCTAATTTCAATGTTGAGTGTATCCTTTATATTTGTGTAAAATTTAGCCAATAGTAGTGCGGCACATAATTCAAGTCGCGGAAGACTAACCGACTTAATGGGCGCAACTCTTGATTTTGAACAGATTGAATAGCAGTATGATATTTACTACCTACATTATACTACAGTATGCTACCTTCAGTGTTTATTGATCGGAGATACAGACATTCTACATAAGCATGCTCACTAGCATCGCTGAAGCCGTAGAGTTGAAAATTTACATTGTTTTTTCTTATTATGCATCTATCAAATTACACGTGATTCAAAAGAGGGAGTTAATGACTATATTCGAGCCATCCTTGAAGAAGTTTTGATGGAACGTTTTCGTCTCATGAAAGTTAGATTTTTCACAATTCTTGAATTAGCAATTGCTCAACAACGATTACAGGCCCTATCAATCCCAGAAGGTCAAACAGTTTCGCTATTGCTAAAAAGATAGAACGCTTTGAGGTGAAATTCGAATAGAATTGGGACTTTACTGATTTGTGAATAGAATCTTTTTTTGAGTTCCAATAAAGACCGAGAGTTTCAATCGTATCCGAGCAGCTTATAGTCATGAAGCCTTGTTCTGAGTCACCGACTAAGTTCTCAACTAGTTTAGGCTCGTTTCAGGCCCATTTGCTGAGACTAAATCCCCCCTTTGCTAAAAGCTGAATTAGATCATTGCGTAATTTTAAGGCTTCCTCAACGGTATTTGCTCCTGTGAGGAGATTATTTACACAAAAGTCTCTTTGCAAAATAAAAACTGAATTAGGGTGAGATTGTTTTTCATCTTCGGCAAAACGAAAGAGTGTTCGAATTGCAAGGTAAGGTACGAGGCTATTTGGGAAGCGATTGTGTAATGTGTATGTTTGCATGAATTTATTTGTGTTATTTCGCCAAAACACCTTGTGCAATTTTCTATCTTCATGATGTAATTGAACTTGTCGGTACATTTGTTCCATGTCCGATGTGGCTGCAAATGGAAAGGTCCGAAAACGATTCAATATATAAAATAAGCTGTGTTGCATTGTTGGACCAACCATTAAAGTGTCATTCAATGAGATTACTGATGATGATTTGCTAGAGGCATGAAAAACAACACGGGTTTTTGTTGTGTGTCTTTCTTTATAACCGCGTGATGAGGAAGATAGTAACCTTCCTCTGATGAAGAATCTTCTGAATGAGGAGTCATGTGACCTTGTTTTAGATAACTATCCATGCAATCTCGCTATTCTTTATTTGAATCAGAATCCTCAGACAATTCAGTCTCGAGATAGTTGAAGCTCTCAATTGCAATATTGCGAGAATTTCCGAGTTTGTCCTTTTGATCATTAAAAGGTAGAGCGACTGTATAACGTCCATTCTCAGCGCGTGTTGTCTCCAGGTAGTATTTCTCACAAGCTTCTCCTACTCGCGAATGTTTCTTGCAAGACTGCAGGATGTTGTTTAATAGAAATTTTATCGGGAAGAAGAAGATGGTTGAAATAATAAGTTCCCAGGACAATGTCGATCCCATGTGGAGTTTGAAAGTTGTGTTCGGCTAGCACTATGTCCTTGTGCATCTCAAGGAAGAATGATCAATGGGCGACAAAGGCATTGTGTTACTTATATTATTCAAAACGAAAAGAGAGAGAGAGATCATATTTGGTATTGTTATACCGAGATTTATTAGTGGTTGATATTGTGAATTTGATCTAAGTCAATAGATTGCCAACTGCTTTAATTGGAATGTCAGCAGGAATTTTTCGTAAGCCTATCTTGTCTGCGAATGGCTTTAATATGACATGAGAATATGACAATGATGACACATTAAGATAAAATGTTTTTCCTGCTTTTGTTTGTGTAAAATATATACTTGAACAAATCAATCGAAAACTTTGGCATTCGAACAAAAGTGGGGGGTGAGAGCAGAGAAATTCAGAAAAAAATCCACTAAGTGTAAATAAAAACCACCCTGATATATATATATTAATATTTCTTGCATGACACATTCAGAACTTTTTATTTTGTTTGCACGTAACTGGATATCTTTGAGGTAAGTGTGTCAAATTTTGAACATTTTTCATACACAATCTTTGCAGTAACGTTGAATTTCATCCAACGGTATTTGTTTACGGCTGCCAACAAGCGACTGTTTTTTTCAGCGCTCATTATTTTGTTTCACTAAGCTCGTGATATCTTGTAATATACAAAACAAAATAATATGCTGCTTGCGCATAATTTTTCGTTAATCCCTACGGAGCAATTTCCTCACGGGAAGTTCTCTGAGAATCAACGATTTCTACCTTTTTTTTAAATTAAACACGGGCGAACAAGACAAGCGGGGATTGTCGGGAGATTGCATAACGTTCAGGGGCATTTTCAAGTTGTCACGTCCACGTCCCATTATTCGATCCGGCCCTTCAATTGCTGTAGCTAAAACGACTTCTGATTGGATCAATAATTGATAACTACTGACCGGTGGGGTAGATTCGTTATTCACCCGTTCTGTCTCAATCGGATTCTGATTTGATTTTCTGTTTTTCTCAAAGAGTAGCAAGGAGTTACGTTTCTTACCACATTTAAAGCAACCGCGACTAATGCATTTTTTGGCTTTATAATTATTTCGCAAACAGTTTGTACATAGATAATTTGATTTCACTGTTTCATATCTAGCCTTAGTTGTCATAGCTAGAAATTTGGAGCAATTATGAAGCCGATGATCTTCTTTATCGCAAATTTTACATGTTCTCTTAAAATCGCTTTGCCGTTAATCATTTGAAATAGAAGGATAAGCCATTGTGACTCCAGAAAACGAAGATTGTGATTGTCCTGTGTGCTTGAATGGATTGCGCGTGTTTGAGTCGCTTTTTGTTTTTTCAGTTTTCTAACTATAATTCATTGCTGTAGCTACCTTAGTTTCTTCGATTTTCGCGCAACGTTATAGAAAGTCTAAGAGGTCTTTTAATAGAGGCATTTCAATATCGCAACTAGCTCCTTCCCATTTATCCCTGAAATAATCATTAATTTCCCTTTAATTAAATGAATCAAAATAGCGCCCCGTTTATCGACGTCAATTGAAAGAGCACGAAGTGCCTAAAGGTGTTTTTGAAACATATCTCATAAGGCGCTTGTCGAAAATTCATTTGATATGCAAGGGATTTCAAACAGAGACTTAACATGACTATCCGCTATGAATTTTCAATTGTGATAGCGAGCTTTGAGCAGTTCCCAGGCAACATTGTAATTTTCACTTGTTGTTTCGAAGGAAGCAATAATATTGGCTGCATCACCAATTAAACAGCCTTTCAAATAATGGAATTCTTCAATCTCAGGCAAACTCTCGTCAGTGTGTATCATTAAAGACAAGGACTCGTAAAACCCGATCCAAGTGTCAACGCTTCTGGAAAAAGTTGCTATTTTTAGTTCTGGTAATCTTCGGTTAATGAATCTAAGATTTGGGAAAGCATTCCAATTCAGGGAAATTGTATTATTCTGTGCTATAGTGAACTGATTTTCTACAGAATTAATTTCAAGAGTACCGACAGAAGAATCATTAGACGAACCAGCATTATGTACGTGATTATTCTTGATTGCAATGTTTCGAATCCTTAAAGCCTCTTGAACTAATGATTTTTCTTTTAGTAATGTTTTAACTCTACCGCGAATTGCATAGTATTTTTTTTCGAAAGATGAGCGCTCTTCGTAATTAGCCCTTTCAGTCTCGTAATTTTCTTCTGATAGAGTTTGAATTTACTCTTTACATTTTTCAAATCCTTTATTCAAACAAAGGATCAAATCTTTAAATCTATCTTCTAAATCAAAATTTTTAATTTTTGTTTAGTCTGTTACTGAATCTTAAAGTTTTTCGAAGGTGTCTAAGTGGTGCTTTATATTTCAGCGCTGTTTTGGGAATTCCTTCTATTGTTTTTCTGACATTTCTTATCCTTCACTTTGTTTAACCCGTTGAAAATTGCGTTGACTCTCTATGTATTTGCGGTAAGGGAAATGAAGAAAAGAAAGGCAGTTGAAATAACCAATCACCGAAATGTTTGTTGTCGGCCGCAGCCCTGTTAGATGCTGCTTGTTGGCTCCAGAAAGATTGGATGTAATGTTGACTTCATAAATATTGGATGTAATGTTGACTCCATAAATATTGAATGTAATGTTGATTCCAGAGATATTGGATGTAATGTTGAATCCAAAGAAGGTTGAATGTAGTTGGAAGCGATGTTGACGCCAAATATTAAAAAAAAAATTGTTAATAGCTGAACAAAATGTTGGTTCCATATATACACTGCTTGAATGTTACTACTCTCTGAATGAACTATCAACTTCCAATGTCCATGAATCAATTATGTTCTGTCACTGCACACAATACACTGTCATATGTCACTGCACTAAGAACCACTTTTTGTTTACCGCACACATTTCACTTCTTCCGCCAATCAAAGTCTCGACGAAAGAATTCGGCTCGAAGGACCAAATGCTGAATTCAAATTTTGAATGTATCTATGTGAGTTTCTAAGCGAGGACAGAAAGGAATCATTTAGACCTTTATATCACTGATATTGGTATTTATTCAAGAAAAAACACATAGGTTCCTAGAATTCATTATTATTAAGCGTGGTAATTATTGAAAGTTTATGTATTAACGCGTGACATGACATTCGAGAGAGTAAGGTGCATTCTGCGACGGTTCGGTTATATCTGACTTAGACTCATTTTGAACGACAAAATTGAAGCTCCAGTCGAAGCGAGGCAAGCAGATGCTGATTTTTTCCGCAAAGGGCCCTGATTTGAATTCTATGGATCTCAGAATGGTCAACAAGAAGAGGATAGAGGTACTATTACTGAGGGTCTCAGGAACTACCTATTGTCCAAGGCTACCTACCAAATTTTGTAATCCTGTACAGCTGAAGAGGATTTGCAGAGTCATGGCAATTGGGCGTAAAAGAAAGTTTTCCATCTATAAACATGTAAATCATCTGAGATAGAACCTAAGTAGTAGCAATTGTCGGAAGCGAAGATTACCTGATCTTGTACATTTATAGATCACCCTTCACTAAAAGATAATTAAAAACGGCAGATGTTCCAACAAGTAATTATACTGAGTTTCTAAATTGAAATTTAGGAGAGTATTGTGTCATCATCTGCATTTTCTGCACTTAGCTTTACGGCAATCAATTGTTCGATGGTTAGGATTGAAACGGTAGTGACAAATAGCTGTCTTTTTTTACAAAATCATACTTTTCTTGAGCTAACATGTTTTTATATTATATGCATGAAACAAGCAAGTGTTCTTCTGAGCAAAAAAAGCACGTGGGCTAGGATTTCGCTGTTTTTTGGAACAGAAGTCGTCATTCATGTTTGAGAAAGTTTGAAATTGGATCGCGAATCCATCCCGCCCTTTTTTATTGTGCTTTGAAATGAACTTGCCTTTTGAACTGGTTGAGTGGTCTCGATAAGTGCTTAGTGCTCTAAAATCGAGACTATTTCCGATAAAGTAGGAACTTGCAGTGAGCTGATCTCTTTTTCCCACATTTAACGCGTATAATTATTCAATTTTCCCTTGATAATAAAAATGAGCAAACTATCCCACGTATCGACAAGCTGATCTAGTACCTTGAGAGCTCGCATGCGTTTTTGCACGTTATCCAAGAAGTTATGACCAGGAAATTCTTCGGAGCCCATTGAAATTTCAAATAATGTTTTAATGTGGCTCTCTACAATGAATTTTCTGTTGTCGAAACGCTTTTTACGGAGATCCCATGCAACTGACTAATTATCCTGAGTGGTTTCTAACGAAGCTATGACTTCTGCTGCTTCCCTTTTGAGACACGTTTTCAAGTACATGAACCTATTCATAGTTGGAATGTCATTGTTGTCATGACACATCGATTTAAATGAATCATAAAACGATATCCATGTGTCAAGGGTACCATGGAAGATAGGTGTAGGAAGTTTAGGAAGTTGAATGTGCAATGAAAATTGAGTTGAAAGTTGGCCCGGAACGTCATTGCGAGTATTTTCTGTAACAAAAGAAGTTCTCAAAAGGTTTTTTTCATCAAGAGAAATTACATCGGAGATGCTTAGATGATTATGTCGAATTAATTGAAGATAGACTGGTTAATTTTTGCATGTGTTTTTTGCTAGACTACTTATCGCGTAGAAACGATTTTCGTCGAGTTTTTGATCTTCGATTTGAGTTTGAGTACGATCAAATACATCCGAGAGGTTATTGTGCTTTTTCAATCTCGCTTCTAAGTCAAGGACTATTAAATCTGTCTTATCAGTTATTGAATTTGACGCGGTTTCGAAATTGGACAAGTGGCGTTTGATACTACCTCGTTGATTTTTCAAGCTCCCGAGAGTTGGTTGCATCATTGTAATAAATGGAATTTATCAAAATTACATATTCACAAATATTATACGTAGTGTAAAAAGATCGATTGGAATGAAAAAAAAGTAAAATACGTATTCGGTAATTCACTAGACTTACTTCGATTGTTGACAGGCCTTGCGATGATGTTACGTTGACTGCATCTCGAAGTTTCCTCCCTGGATCTCTGTTTAAAAGCTGAGGTCATCTATAATCACGTTCTTTAGAATCCATGGAGTTTTGGATTTTAGTTTCCGTGAGCATACGGATTCAAAATAGGTTGAGTTGCTCCTTCTTGGAATTGTTGGTTTGCTTTCGATGTGTCGTCCTGGCAATTAGTTTCTTGGTATCACTAATTCCAGTGTCACTGATTTTGAATTATTATCACAATCAGTTGTTTTGAAATTTCGTTTCGCTCAGTTAATAGATCTGAAATTACTATTTTTACAGTTAATAGGTTTGAAATAACTGTTTCGGAGCTAATCGGCTTTAGATAAATAATTTCACAGTTCACAGTTTTGAAATCACTGTTTTTGGAATTAATAGGTTTGAAATCACTATTTTCACTGTTCGCAGTTCTGGAATCACTGTTTTTGGAGTTTTAAAGTCACTATATTTATAGTTAATGGTTTTTTACTGTCAATAGTTTTGAAATCACTATTTTTGAAATAATTAGCTACAATTCACTAGTTTTGGAATAACTAGCTGAAATTCCCTAGTTTTATAATAACTAGCTAACAGTCACTACCGTAACTTTGAAATCACTAATTGTCTGTTAGCGTACAAAAGCAATGTCTTACGTTTTCACGAACCTAGTTCACTATATTAGATACGCGTTGTTTATGTAAAACATTCGCGACTAGAAGGACCAAAATGTTACGTGCTTAAGTATTTAAAATTAAAAACAAGGAATAAAACCTAATAGAAAAGTGTGATACAGCTAATTAATTAATTAATTAGTCACGCTTGACGGAACACCGCCTCTCTGTAGGTCTTGCAGTCCCCGCATTACCAAAATGCCGAGGACATAAAGTCTAGGTTTAGTGTAAAATGCGGGTGCTTATATCGGAATTTGAGTGTCATTATCCTCCTCGAATATTTTCATATCGGAATAAAAATAAACTTTTCTAAATTTGTTTTCCAAGAAGCCTGTTTAGTTTCAAACGCTATTAATGTTGAATTGTCTAATTATATAAATTCAGTGGGAAATTATTCAATTTTGAATGTTGTCAATTAAAATAGTCGAAATAGTAGCAGAATGTAGGCCGTGCAACAAAATACAATAAAGCAGAATAAATTAAAACAATATGAAAATTCTACGTTTTTGCAAAAATTTGTAATTGCCTACTTGTAAAAATTTGTAAAAATGTCCGAATTCTATAAAAACCTGTTATTTCTAGTAGAATTATTTTGTTCATTTTCTACGATTTTGGCGATTTTTTTTTTCTTTTTTTTTTTTGAACAACGGGGAAATTACAAAAATGAATCTACTCAGAAAATATAAGTTTTTTTTCAGAATTAGGACACTAACTAAATTTTTCAAGAAATCGCTCTGCAATGTGTAGTAGCAGAATTTTGACCATTTTTTCTATTTTCAGACAATTTTACTCTGTAAACTTTAAAATTTACCGCCATGTCTGACGCCTTCTGCGCCTGGTGTCGGCGTAGACATTTGCAAGTTTCAGTTCCGCAGTACATTGCGCTCATGTTGCGTCGTCTCCTCGAAGTTCACAAATAAAATCCGTTATTAAAATCAACCTTATTTCAGTAATCAGTTTGAAACCCCCACTTACTGCGCAAATAATTATTATATTTCATTAAAGTTTAGTATTGTGTATTCATTTTTTCCTTTCCTACTTCATAACCTCAAATCACCACGTGGTTTCCAAAATAAAACAATGGCTATGACATTCTAACATCAGTGATTGAAACTCTTCTCTAATTTTCTAGCGAGAATTTGATAACTTGATTTTACATTTAAACTTCACCGTATTCTTTATGATGAACCTTAAAAGACAATCCAAGTTACTTATTTTTCGCCTGAAGCAACATTTTTCAACCGGTCTGTGGCCGGGTTACCCAAACGGATCCCGGCCGGTATGAACGCCGGAATCCGACCAGTTCACCGTGACGTTTCTAGCCGGATCCCGTCCAGTATCCCCGGTCAGCGCCCGGTTTAAACTGGGGCTATCCGCTCGGATCCCTGTTACCATTCCGACACGGGTTGGTATTCAAACAGACTTATTTTCATTTTCTTATTTATATAATTTAAAAAAGTGCGCACCATTAAAAAAACACAATTTTCTTATTAAACATTTTATTGTAACTTATGTCATGTTTCCATAAATTCAATTTGTTTATTCTTAATGTTATTTTTTTTAAATTTCAACCAAAAATACGCATCCTAGCGTGAAGCGGTTTCAAGAAAATTTGTACAAATAATGTAGGCGAAAAATGTTGTAAAATGAAATTTTATTGTTGCTTGAGTCGTTTTTCCAAAAAAATTAATTTTTTCATTTTCAATATATTTTTATAACAAGAGTTTATGACAAATTTCCAGCTCTTCTTTGTTGAACAATTTGTGTCTGATTATTTCTTTTTGTAGTTTGTGTCGTTTGTCCAAAAACTTAATTTTTGTATTTGTAATCTTGTTTTGTGCGAATAAAAACAAAAATTGCGCATCTTATCAAAAAATGATTGATGCCAAATTTTTACGTCTTTTTTGTTTTTTCCCCCTTTATTTCTTTCATCTCTTACGATGTTTGGCTTACCATGTACATTTTTTTTCGTATTATGAAAATGCTATAACTCTATTAATTTTCTTTCCATCAAAAGAAGTCGTGAGGATAGATTGTTGATGACGACAGACAGACAGACACCATCGTAAGACCGGTTTTTTTCATTCAGGGGGTCTCGAGATGTGAAGTTTCGAATAAATTCGTGATAGTCAGTTTTCATACAACAACAGTATCTTATCTTTATGAAGGGAACGTAAAAATTGCAAATTTCACGTTGTTATTTTATTGTGAAAATACATTTCCACAATAGAACATACGAAAATTCCATTTCCTAATTATTTCATGAATCAATGTCATCAAGGATTCAAGTACCGTTTACATTAAGGCCTAGTCTAAACGTACGGACAGTTCGTACGTTTGTGTACGATTATAACATGATCTAGCATAAACGTACATACCTTGCAAGGGAAAGGGGAGAGCTGAAAAATGTAAAAGGGCGGTGGCTTGTGTCCGGACGTATGGACACTACCTTACTTCAAACATAAATTATCTCAATAAATAAATACAAACTAAATAAATAAAGTCATTAAATAACACAGGTGCAAGAGTTTAACTTCTACTAAATAGATAAGGTGATACTAAATAAAATTCTCCACGTCACCAAGCCACACAATGATTCATATATACATACGCGATATACGTTCGGGAAGTGGAAGATACAAATATCTCAGAACCGTATACTATACTGAAAAATGAGGATCCTTTGTACTTTGCTCTTAACCTTAGGCGTTATTCTTCATTCTATTGGTAAGCAAACAATAAATCAATTTCAGTTTCACCTTATAAATTCCGCGTCACTTTTGTTCTCCCAAAATAACGATTTTAAATTTTAATTGTGATGTTAGAGTAAGGTGAAATGGGTTAAGTGTACAGATATATTTTTTAGTTTTTATTCTGAAGCAATAACTTGTATTCGCGGTATGTAAGTGGAGATGGCGTAACCTATTCACAAATTTCACAATATATTTCTCTTATTGTTCAAATAATGTTGACAATTTCAGACAGTCGCGTTCTTTCACCAATCTCCTTACAATGACAGGTTTCAAATTTTTTTAAATTCAAAAATTATACAGTGCCTTGCCAATTTATGAGGCCAAAGATAAAAAATTACCATTTTTGCATTACTTTTGTCATTTATTGTGAGTAAGTTAAGAGTTCTTGTGTGTTTAAACTCGTATTACGCCAGATTTGCCAGATTCGCCAGACGAATTAGCACGTTTTTAGCTAGGAAAAAACTAACCGTTCTCGATTGACCGGGAAATTCTCTAGATATGAATGCCATCGAGAACCGTTGAGACTTTATGAATCAGAAGTCAGTAAGCACGCTCCTACGACCAAGCAAGAGCTTATTCGGATACTCAATCACATTTGGGAACATTGCCCAGGGATAAAGAGAAACATTGAAAACTGTATAAACAGTATGCTTCTTCGCATCAAAGCTGTATTATCTGCTAAAGGTGGCCATACGAAATACTGATTCTAATTCAGCGTCGTTTTTTACTGTAAAAATGTTCTTGGTCAATGTAGATAATCATTTTTTGGATAAAATTGATCATTTATAATATACTCTTATAAGATTTTACAAAAAAAATATCTTAATATCAACGTTCATCATATTTAAAATGATGAGAAAAAAATTTTTCATTCTTGGCCTGATAATAAGTATCTTGTTTGGCAACCTTCAGCAGATAAACGTTACAGTCTCTTTCTTATTAAAAGCTCAATTCCAAATAAAATTTACTCTGAGAAAAATATTTTCTTCCGGATATATTCTGCTGTATTTAATCACATATATCGAACAGAAGGGCCTATGACAAGGCCACCGAACGCGTCCTCGGGTTGCGGATAGAGGGTCCCTGTACCAAGGGCTTCTGCTGAATATGGTTACAATAATTAATAAGCAGTCGCGGACAATTGTCCAGGGATGGTCCCGAAGGAATAACCCCGATGAATAATCTTCTGATTCCTATCTTCATTCTAGCCCACAACAATCTGGGTGATACAAAATCATGATCTTTGAGATACTGTCTTGCTGTTTCATTCATAATTAAACCGAACCCTTGACTACCATGTGATTCACTACCTACTCCTGACCAGGTTTCAAAACTGCCCTTCGAAACCCCATTTTCTATGTTTCTACATTCGCGACCCTTTTTCGCGAGTCCTTAATTTTGTTATTTTTTTATATAAAAAAGTTTCATGACTTGTCCCTTTTTAAATTGTATCGTTTGAAAATATGATTTTATTTGGTAAAAAATTAATTAAGATCAATGTTTAGTTAAATATTTATTTCTGATCTGAAATTTCTATAATTTCATAGTTTATAGTTGACATTGATACAATATTTCGAACTAAAGGCCTAAGTAAATAAATTTGAGGACTAATTTTTTTCAAATGCCAATAGTTGCACAATATCCAGCGCTGGCTAGGATCGGAGAACACGTCTTGCGCTTACTCAGCGATAGCGTCTCACGCTCACTCAGCGACACCGGCTCGCGCTGACTCAGCGACAGCGCCACGCGCTCACTCAACGAGAGAGCCTCGCGCTCACTCAGCGACAGTGTCTCGCGTTCGCTCAGCGACGTGAAGGGAAGTCGAGTGGAGGGGGTAAGTCGAGCTGGTAGATGGCGATCAAATGGAAATCGCCAGAATTTAAATAAGGGTCCGTACCTTAATTACGTGACAGCTCCAGGAGCCAAGAAATTTTGTTACGATTTTTTACAGTAGGTGGGGGGGGGAGGGGGGTCCTTCATTCGTGTACATTTTTTTTTAAATTCACAAATGAAACAAATAACTCTCAGGAATTGTACAGGAATTTAATATGAATTCAACTTCACCCGACAAAGAAACCTGGCGAGTGAAAAACGAACCTAACCAACAGATTTAAAAAAAAATCAGGGAAATTTATTGATGAGGAAAAAGTCAAGGTTTTAGACAAACAATCTTGCAAAATTCAGGGAATTTTTATTACTTCAAATAACTGTCAAGCAGAATTAATTTGAAATTTTTCAATTTTAGTTTGAAATTGTTTTATTCCGTTTATAAAAGATGCTAGGTTAAAAATGTTACAAGTTTAAGATTCTGGACTTTGAATAATAATGGTCAGAGAAAATGAAAAATTGGCCCGGGAAAAATTCAACTGTTTTGTTGAAAATTTAACTATTTCGTAAAAAATTTATTTTTTGTTTAGAATTCATATTTTGGATTCCTTAAAACTCGTCTGAAATATTTTTTGGATGAAAATTCAACTACTTGGTTGAGAATTGAACAATTTTCTTCAAAAGTCATACTTTTTGGTTAAAAATTTAACTGTTTTGTTGAAAATCGAACTATTGCATGAAAAATTTACGTCTTGTTTAAAACTCATATTTTGAAAAGTCATAAAAATTAATCTGAAATCTTTTTTGGTTGAGAATTCAACTATTTTTTTCGAAACATTTTCTTTTTAAATAAAAAATTCAATTTATTTCAGTAGAATTTGCATCTTTCTTGGATGAAAATGCAACTGTTTGGTTGAAAATCATTCTTCTTCGCTTAAGGATTCAACTATTAGATTGGAAAATTTTGGATAAACACTTTTTAAGAAGACAACCTTCTAACGAAGGTTTATCTCTTTGGTTGAGAGTTTAATTATTTTGTTAAAAATTAATTTCTGTGCTGAAGATTCATATTTTTTGGTTGAAAATTCAATTTTTGTATAAAAAAACCATCCTTTGGCTTAAAAGTTCAACAATTTAGGTGATTGTTTCTTCATTCATACTGAAAAATCTTTATTTGTTAAAAATTCGTCTTTTTGGTTTCAAAATTAATTTTTTGAAATAAAATTTCATCTTCCTCGTTTCAAATATCAAATATTACACTTTTTTGTTGAGAATTCATCTTTATAAGTGAAAAATTCTACTATTTGGTAGAAAATTAATGTATTTTGTTGAAAATTTGAAGATTTTAGAGCCAGGCAGTGAAAATTGTATTATTTTTTATTCTAAAATGTTCTGAAATATTGAAAATTTCAAAATTGACTTAAAAGCAATTCAAATTGAAAGGCTTAAAATTCTGCAATTTCAAAAATTGAAATCATAGCAATCTTCCTTTACACTCTTTTTTTTTTAATTTTCAATGTAATGTCTTAAAATTATCCGATTTTTATTCGACGATTGAAAAAATGAACAAAATTTAATTTGCATATTTCGAGGATGAAGAATAATTATAAATGACGCGTTAAAAATCAAGCGATATGAAATTTAAAAGTGAAAAATTTTGTTTTTAAAAATCAAAATAGATAAAAATATAACTATCTGAAATTGATACCTCAGTATTTAAATAATTTTTCAAATTTTGAATAATTACAATTTTAGAGTTATCAATTTTCATGTCGAATGCTGAATTTTCAAATTTTTCCTTTCATTAGTTTTAATTTTGCAATCAAAATTGAAATTGTTAAATTTAGAAAAGTATAATCTATCATTTTTGAATTTTAAAGTATTAAATTATTGAAATTTACTTAAAATAATCGTAATTTTAGAAAGTTTGATTATTAAAAAGATGATAGTATCACAATTCTTGGTGATTAGGATTTTTTTTACTTTAAAATTTTAAAGGTTTATAATTTAACATCTTTCCATTTTGAACTGTGAAAATGACGGTGAATTTATTTTTCGATCTGAGAAAAATTTATCTGATTAATTATAGTATTAAATAATAATTTTTTTTAATTCAATAGTAATGTAAAATTCGAGAATTTCAAAAATTTTGACTTCGAAGCATTGAAGTTTTCAATTTTAAATTGTTAAATTTTAATAGCCCCGAATTAAAAATTATTTAAATTTAAAATTTTTCAATGTTAAATTATTCACTTTTGAAAGCTTTTAATCACAAGCAATACAATTCCAATTCCTCCGAATTCGAAATAATTCAGTATTCAAAATTTTATTCCAAATTATTCAATTTTGAATATTTTTTAATTGTCCTATTTTCAACATTTTAATATGGTCGATTTTGAGAGCTTCTGATAAAAAATAGTTCAATTTCAAAATTTCAAATAATTTAATTTCATACGCTTTTATTTTGAAATTATACAAATGTTTTTTTTTCATTTCATTCGACATATTGTCTTATTTTCAAAATTTTACATAATTTAAAATTGTTTGATTTAGGACTTTTTCAATTCAAAATCGTTGAATATATATATTTTTAATTCCAAGCGCTTTCAATTTGAAATTATTAATTATTGTTTCAAAAATGATAAAAGTCTTATATTTAAAACTTTTTTTAATAATAGATTTTACAATTATTCGAATAATTCAGTAAATTCAATAATTATAAAAATGATTGAATTTAACTGTGAAAATGACGGTGAATTTATTTTTTGATCTCAGATAAATTTATCGAATTAATTGTAGTATTAAATTATGATTTTTTCAATGCAATAACAATTTATAATTCTATAATTTCCAAAATTTTGACTTTGAAGCATTGAATTTAGTTTTCAATTTCAAATTTTAATAGCTTCGAATTAAAAATTATTTAAATTTAAAAGGTTTCAATTTTAAATTATTCACTTGTGGAAGCTTTTAATTAGAAACAATACAATTTCAATTCCTTCGAATTCAAAATGATTTAGTATTTAAAATTCTAATCCAAATTATTCAATTTCGAATATTTTTTTATTGCCATATTTTCAACATTTTAATCTGGTCGACTTCGAGAGATTCTGATAAAAAATGGTTCAATTTCAAAACTTCAACTTATTCAATTTCATACGCTTTTATTTGAAAGTTATACAAATGTTTTTTTCATTTCATTCAAAATATTGTCTTATTTTCAAAATTTTACATAATTTAAAATTGTTTGATTCAGGACTTTTTCAATTCAAAATCGTTAAATATATACTTTTTTATTTCCAAGCGCTTTCAATTCGAAATTAATAATTATTGTTCAAAAAATGATGAAAGTCTCATATTTAAAACTTTGTTCAATAATAGATTTTCGAATTATTGAAATAATTCAGTAAATTCAATAATTATAAAAATGATTGAATTTAACTGTGAGAATGGCGGTGGATTTATTTTTCGACCTCAGATAAATTTATCGAATTAATTGTAGTATTAAATTATAATTTTTTCAATGCAATAACAATTTATAATTTTATCATTTCAAAAATTTTGAGTTTGAAGCATTGAATTTAGTTTTCAATTTCAAATTTTAATAGCTTCGAATTAAAAATTATTTAAATTTAAAAATTTTCAATTTTAAATTATTTACTTGTGGAAGCTTTTAATTAGAAACAATACAATTTCAATTCCTTCGAATTTGAAATGATTCAGTATTCAAAATTCTAATCCAAATTATTCAATTTTGAATATTTTTTAATTGCCCTATTTTCAACATTTTAATCTGGTCGACTTCGAGAGATTCTGATAAAAAATGGTTCAATTTCAAAACTTCAAATTATTCAACTTGATACGCTTTTATTTAGAAATATAAAAATGTTTTTTTTTTCATTACATTTGAAATATTGTCATAATTTCAAAATTTTAACTAATCTAAAATTGTTTGATTCAGGACTTTTTCCATTTAAAATCGTTCAATATATATATTTTTTAATCTCAAGCGCTTTAAATTCGAAATTATTAGTTATTGTTTAAAAACGATAAAAGTCTAAATATTTAAAACTTTTTTAAGAATCGATTTTTAAATTATTTAAATAAATGAATAAATTCAATAATTATAAAAATGATTGAATTTTATAATTTAAACATACACTTTCATTTTGTCATTATTTGCATATATTACATGTTTTCCGCTTTTATACAAGATATAAAATATCTTTTACTTTAAAATGCTGAATAACCCAGCTTTGCAGAGAAATGCGATTATGTAGATCATTTGCAACAGGGAAAGACTGGAAAAATGCTGGAGAATTTTTTTCCTTTCATTTTCAATTCACAAGCGAAACTCGCTGCAGCAATAGTACTTTGATCAAAAATCCCAGGAATTTTGTTATCAAAGTTAAAAAGGTCTGGTTTTACGATTTTATGAATTATTTCATCAAAAATTGTAGAAAACTTCATTATTTTTTTTTTAACTGTAAAAATAATTGTTTGTGATATTATTATTATTATTGCACTTAATTTATCACATAACTATAATAAGAAGAGCTATTTAGCCTTTTTTTGGAAAAAAGGTTTAAAAAAATACACGCAGGTTACATATATCAGACGATAGCGCTCCGGATTTGTAACTGGAAGGTCTGGGCTCGATTCCTGCTACCTAAAGTTTTTGACATTTTTTTTTAGATTCAAAGTTCTGCCAAAATATTCATTCAAAACAAAATTTATACGAAAAAATTGATTTTTTCAATTTTTATATTTTTTTATAGAATTTGCTGTTGTTTAATTACTCTATAATTTTTAATATAAATATTACTACAATAATATAAATGTCGCTTATTTATATTTAATTTGTATGGAATTTTATTTTACTATTTATTAACATTTGAATATTTATTTTTATTGCTTTGATAAAAAAGATAGATTTTCAACCAAAGATGGAATGGTCAAATTTTTATTTTAAAAAACTAATTTTTGACAAAAAAATAAATTCTCAACCAGTTAAGTTCAACCAGAAAAAACGAGTACAACGAGCTACATTTTCAGATGAAAAAATTATTTTTTACCATGAAATACAAATTTCTCAAAGAATAGTTAATTTTTCAAATAAGTAGTTCAATTTTTAACGAAAAAATTTTCTTTTCTACCAAATTGTTGAATTTTCGAGCCAAACAGATGAGTTTTCATCAAAACAGCTAAATTAAAAAAAAATTAACTTACGACCAAATAATGAAATTTTCAATTAAAATAATGAATCTTTAAAAAAAATTAATTTTCTAGAAAAGAGTTCAAAATTCAACCAGAGTATGATTTTCGATCTAAAAGTTTTTTTACCACAAGAAGATTAATTTTGTAAAAAAAAATGATTAACTTTGTTCTTGAAAACTCATTTTTTAATCATTTTTATTGACAATTTATCTTTTTGATTGGAAATTTAAGTATTTTACTAAAAATTAGTTTTTTTTTTAACAATCAATTTTTTCACTGAAAATGTAACTATTCCATTATTGGTGGAAAATTGATCTTTTTTTCTTTAGAAGTGCAAATGCTTGTATAAAAAGTCTATCAATATATTCTTAATTTGCAATTCATCTCTTTTGGTTAAAAATGCTACTATTTTGTGGAAATTTTTTTTTTTAGTTGAAAATTCATGTACTTGGTAGAAAATAGTTAAATATTCAACCAAAGAGATGAATTTTCAACTAAATTGATCTTCAGAAAAAATGAATTTAAAAAAAAGTGTTGAAAATTTAATCATACAGTTTATTTTTTACCCGCGAACATTGATTTTCTACAAAGAAACAGATGAATTATCAACAAAATACATGAATTTTCAACCAAGTACTTGAATTTTCGACTAAAAAAGAGCAATTTTCAACGAAATAGTAGAATTTGTAACCAAACGAGATAAATTGTAAATTATATTTTCAGTGGAGAAAATTAATTCTCAACAAAAAAAAACTAATGTTTAGTAAAATAGTTAAATTTTCAACCATAAGGATGAACTTTTAATTGAAATGATGAATCTTAAAAAAAAAGAGAAAATTAATTTTCAAGAATAGAGTTGAAAATTCAACCAAAGAGTTTAAATTTCAACCAACAAGTTTATTTTTAAACAAGTATTTGAATTTTAAACTGAAAGAGAGGAGTTTTCAATCCAATAGTAAAAATTTTAACAACCAAAAATTAATTCCAAACCAAAAATACTTTTCAAACAATCAGCTGCATTTTTAATCAAAAAGGATGAACTTTCAACCAAGAAGAAATTTTGTACAAAAAAAAAGACGAGTATTTAACAAAATACATGAATTTTCAACCAGAAAATATCAATTTTCAACAAATAATGGAAGTTACATTTGCAGTGACGAAAATTGATTCTAAAAAAAAAAAAACTAAATTTTAGAAAAATAGTTAAATTTTCAATCAAAGAGATGAATTTTCAACTAAAATGATGAATTTTCAAGGATGAAGTTCAAAATTCAAACCAGGAATTTAATTTTTTACCATAAAGTTTTTTCTTGCCCAAGAAGATTAATTTTTCTACAACAAAAAATAAATCATTAGCAAAATCCATGACTTTTCAAATAAAGATGAGGAATTTTCAACTAAATAATAGAATTTTTAGCCAAAAGAGATGAATTCCAATCCAAAAATATCTTTGGGGAATCATTGAAATATTTGTGAAATTTGTTATGAAATCTTTGCGAAATATTTAAAATATTTGATGTAATCAGTGAAATCTTTGAAATCTTTGGGAAATCATTGAAATCTTTGTAAAATGTTTCTGAAATCTTTGAGAAATCATTGAAATATTTCTGATATCTTTGGAAATCTTCGCGAAATATTTTAAATATTTGATATTTACGAAATTATTGAAATCTTTGTAAAATCCTTGGGAAATCGTTGAAATTTTTGTGCAATCTTTGATATCTATCTTAAACCCTTACTAAATATTTGAAATCTTTGAAATCCTTAGAAAATCATTGAAAGGTTTGTGCAGTATTTCTGATATCTTTGGAAATCTTTTCAAAATATTTGAAACATATGGTAATATTTGTGAAATTATTGAAATCCTTTGTGAAATCTTTTAACTCGATTCAAAATCTTCAGGAAATCATTTAAATCTTTGTGAAATCTTTCTAATTCTCTGGAAATCTTTTCAAACGAATTGGAATATTTTTGAAATATTTCGTAATATTTGTGAAATCTTTGAAAAATCATTTAAATCTTTGTGAAATCTTTGCGAAATCTTCAAAAATTTTGCAAAATCTTTCTGAAATCTGTCGGAAATCATTGACATATTTGTGAAATTTTTTCTGAAATCTTTCCGAAATATTAAAAATATTTGATGTAATTTGTGAAATCTTGGTGAAATCATTGGAATATTTGTGAAATATTTCTGATCTCGTTGGAAATCTTCGCGAAATATTTGAAATATTGGATATTTATGAAATTATTGAAATCTTTATGAAATCCTTGGGAAATTACCGAAATCTTTGTGCAATCTTTGAAATATATCTGCAATTTTTGTGGAATAATTGAAATAGTCGTGGAATCTTTTGAATCTATCCAAAATCTTTCTGATATCCTTGGAAATCTTTTCAATCTATCGGAAATCTTTTCTGAAATCTTTGCGAAATATTTAAAATATTTGATATTTGTGAAATTATTGAAATCTTTGTGGAATCTTGAAGAAATCTTTCTGATATATTTGAAAATCTTTTCAAAATATTTGGTAATATTTGTAAAATTATTAAAATCTTTAACAAATCATTCAAATCTTTGTGAAATCTTTTAAATCTATCTGCAATCTTTACAAAATATTTGAAATTCTTAGAAAATCATTTAAATATTGTGAAATCTTTCTGATTCTTTGGAAATCTTGTCAAGATATTTGGAATATTTTTGAAATATTTGATAATATTTGTGAAATTATTCATATCGTTGGGAAATCATTGAAATCTTTGTGCACCCCTTGAAATCTATCTGCGATTTTTGTGGAGTAATTGAAATCTTTGTGAAATCTTTTAAATCTATCCGAAATCTTTACGAAATATTTGAAATATTTAAAATCCTCAGGAAACCATTGAAATCTTTGTGAAATCTTTCTGATATCCTTGGAAATCTTTTCAAAATATTTGAAATATTCTGTAATATTTGTGAAATTATTCAAATCCTTTGTAAAATCTTTTAAATCGAATCGAAATCTTTTAAATCTTTAGGAAATCATTTAGATCTTTGTGAAATCTTTCTGATTCTTTGGAAATCTATTCAATATATTTGCAATATTTTTGAAAATATTGAAATCGTTTGCGAAATCTTTTAAATCTATCCAAAATCTTTGCGAAATCTTTAAAATGTTTATGAAATCTTTGGAAAATCATTTAAAACTTTTTGCAATCTTTGATATTTATCTGAAATCTTTACGAAATATTTGAAGTCTTTGAAATCCTTAGAAAATCATTTAAATCTTTGTGAAATATTTCTGATATCTTTGGAAATCTTTTCAAAATATTTAGAATATTTTTTAAACATTTGGTAATATTTGTGAAATTATTCAAATCTCTGGGAAAGCATTGAAGTCTTTGTGCAATTTTTGAAATCTTTGTGAAATCTTTGGGAATATTTGTGAAATCTTTGAAAATCTTCGCGAAATATTTGAAATATTTGTGAAATTATTGAAATCTTTGTGAAATCCTTGGGAAATCATTGCAATCCTTGTGCACTCTTTGAAATCTATGTGCAATTTTTTTGAATAATTGAAATCTTTTAAATCCATCTGAAAGCTTCACGAAATATTTGAGATCTTTGACATCCTCAGAAAATAATTGAAATCTTTGTGATATCTTTCAGAAATTTTTTGAAATATTTTCAAAATATTTGAAATATTTGGCAATATTTGTGAAATTATTGAAATCATTTGTGAAATGTTTCAAATCGATTCGAAATCTTTAGGAAATCATATAAATCTCTGTGAAATCTTTGAAAATTTTCGCGAAATGTTTGAAATATTTGATATTTGTGAAATCATTGCAATCTGTGTGAAATCCTTGGAAAATCACTGAAATCTTTGTGCACACTTTGAAATCTATTGGAAATATTTCTGAAATAATTGAAATCTTTGTGAAATCTTTTTAATCTATCTGAAATCTTTACGAAACATTTGAAATCTTTGAAATCCTTAGAAAATCGTTGAAATCTTTTTGAAATCTTGCTGATATCTTTGGAAATATTCTCAAAATATTTGGTAATATTTGTGAAATTATTGAAATATTTGTGCACTCTTTGAAATCTATCTGAAATTTTTATGAAATAATTGAAATCTTTTCGAAATTTTTTAAATCCATATGAAATCTTTGAATTCCTTAAAAAATCATTGAAATTTTTGTGAAATTTTTTATAAAATCTTTGCGAAATATTTAAACTATTTGATGTAATTTGTGAAATATTTGAAAATCTTCGCGAAATGTTTGGAATATTTGATATTTGTGAAATTATTGAAATCTTTGTGAAATCCTTAGGAAATCATTGGAATCTTTGTAGAGTATTTGATATCTGTCTTAAACCTTTACGAAATATTTGAAATCTTCGTGAGCCTTAGAAAATCATTAAAATCTTTGTGAAATTTTTATGATATCTTTGGAAATATTTTCAAAATATTTGATATATTTGGTAATATTTGTAAAATTATTGTAA